>CM069535.1:63764011-64304011 GCA_035773235.1 Eospalax fontanierii | reverse complement strand
TGAATATCATTTTCCATAGAATATCCAGAGAATCTAAATCTCTGGGTTGTACTGTGACAGAGGATGGGAAAGCTATAATGTCTAGGGTAAAACTGTTTCATGTCTTGATGAAAATGAAAAAGAATTCATAAGCCTACCTGTACATAAAGTCATGTTAATCTTCTCTAATAGAGATGCCACATCTCTGCCACACAGGTGCATTAAAAGAATGGCTATCGTAACAATAACAACACTCGTCCCTGCTGTTCTTGGAAGCAGTACTGTGTTTTCTCTCTGTTATCATGGCAGGTGGTATAGTTTTAGTTTCATTTGATCTCTACTTTTATTCCACAGACCAAGAAGCTAGTGTGAGGGTTATGCCAACTGTCAAGTATAAAAGTCCCTAGTTCAGGACTGGGAAGTGACTGACGGGTGTGAATATGGACTCAGCACCCGGGGCAAGCCTGGTTTTGATTCTGCTAGCTGCCCTGTTATGCTCTTACTCTAACAAGGAACATGGTGGCTTTTTAGCACACTATACATGGACTTCCTCTAGACATTTCTTCTCTCCACGTGATAGTTACCCAAGTAAATGAGCCTAACTATTGGATCACCAGGCTTACTGCCACAGTGCTATAGAGTCCTTCCTCTCTGGTCATCTCTCTCTCCCCTCTTCTCTCTCTATATACCCAGTTGTCTCCATTTCAGAACTAATTGCCCAGGTTTTTTCCCCCAACCAAAGCATCAATTTTAGTGTAACAGATGTAACACTGTTGGGCATGAACTTTCTTTGTGCACCGTTCCCCATCAATGAAGAGATCTCATTGCTAGCCAGCTCTCGGCTACAGCTGTTGCTGAAAGAATTTGAAGAAACAGATGCCGAGAGGGTGACTGGGGTTCAAGATTAGGGAGAAGAACCTGTCAAAGGAGAGGAATTGAAATTTGGGAAAAAGGAGAAAGCAACTGAAATGTAGGCCACATAGAACATTGGTTAGCCTGGTGAAGCTCCCTGGAATATTGTCCAATAAAGTCATCCTTTACTCAGTCAGGGAATGTGGCTGCCCCCAAGAAGCCCATGATAGCCAAAGAAATCCCACATCTAAAGTGACCTGGAAAGAGCTAATGGTTCTAGGGTTTACTTAAAAGAGGTGCTCCATGACACATTTCAGCATCTGTAGCACTTTTAACTTTCTTTAAAAAATATATTATTTTTATTTTATGTGAGTACATTGCCTGCATGGATGTAAGGGCACCCATGCCATGCAGTGCCCACAGAGATCAGAAGCAGGCATTGGATTCCCTGGAACTGGAGTTGGTAGTCACCATATGAGTTCTGGGAATTGAACCAGGATCCTCTGCAAGAGTAGCCAGTGCTCTTAACCTCTGAGCCATCTTTCCAGCCCCTTTCCTTTCTTTAGTAAGGTATTTATGTGCTCTAAAAGTAAAACCATGATAAAAGCTATACTCAAAGAAGACTTGTGCTCTTTTATATTCCTTCTCTTACATAGGAAACCATTTACTCAGTTCCTGCTTTTATTTAGGGTGAATTTTTGGGGTTTTGTAAAAAAATAAATAAATAAACACACACTTATTTTTCTTTCTGATGTAAAAAGCATTTTATCTATACTCATCTGTTCTTTGTATTTTGCTTAACAAATATTCTAGAAATCGCTTTGTATCTATACACAAAGATGTTCTTCTCTTCTTCCTCCCCTTCCTGCTCCTTCCCTTTGTCCTCATCTTCCCCGCCCCCAGTCCCCCTTCATCTCCTCTTCCTTCTCCTTCTCTGTCTTCGTTTTCATCTGTGTCTGCATCTTCTTTTTCTAACAGTACTGTGAAACTGTACTCTGTGTGTGCACTGTAGTTGGTTAACTCACCATCTATGGGTGGGTATTGAGACCTGCTTTCAATATTTTGCTATTACAAATAATGCCTACAAAGAATACTTTGCTGTGTTTTTCATGTCTTCACATCTACAGGATAAATTCTTAGGACAGTAAATGCTTGCCCAAGTGCTAAATCATGTGTGGTTTTGACAGATACTCTTCAGTTCCCCTCCATGGGGTTATGCCCTTTTGTTCTTCCTTCACAGATCCTCAGAGTGCTTGTTCTTGCACAACCCAACCAAATGTGCTGTCAGTCCTTGGAATTTGTTAATCATATAGGCTAGAAACCTAATCTAGTTTTTAGATGCATGAAGATTTGATTTTTTTCCCCCTGGTTTAAATTGCCTATCATCTCTTCTATGGATTCTTGCTTTGTGTAATTACAGAGTGCAAGGAAAGCTGACCATTTTTCACCTTTATGCTCATTGTATATGGTGGTCTCCACCAGCCCATGCCTCCCCTCCACTGTGCTATGATAATGCTGACCTTCTTTCTGTTCTTCAAACCCCAGGCATCAGCCATGCTTCTTCAGAGAAGCAGAATTCTTGGGATCTCCTTGGCAGCAACTGCAGGACAGTTTTTCAGAAGCAACTATCTGGGTTGGGGTATGGTGTGAATCTTTCTCTTTCAGGATCATGAAATGTACCATGGTGAAGAATACGTATCTGAGTGTGAACAATGTTTTGCAATTTTTGTTGATAACAAAGTCCCATGCGTTTGCCTGCATTAATGATTGAAGAAATTACTAAATTTCAGGTATTGTATAAAAACCCACCCAATTTTATGACTACCAGATAATCACCATTCACATATCACTAATATGCTTAATTATTATGTGTCAATTAAAATTTTTGAAATATTAAACACAAAGAAATCCTGTATTGTAGAGCGGATTACTATTACAACTTTGTGTTTTGTACTTCAGAGTCTTCTCCATGGATATTTATTTAATCTATGAAATATGTAATTATGCCTAATGGTTTCTTTACATGAACATTTAATGTGAAAGGCACCCAGACTCATTACCTGGTTTCCTGGAATTCACAATCTAAGTCAGTTGCATGTGGACATAGAGCAGAGAAAAAGCATTAATAAAAGACCCAACAATCTACAAATCCAAACAAGTGCTCTTGCAGAGGAGGGAGGGGAGAGGTGTCTGTAAGGACTGTGTGAGTTCTCAGTCAGGCTTTATAGAAGCAGTTGTGGGCAAAAACTAGGCAACTCTGCTTAGCTGAGAAGAGAGTGGTTTCTTTTCCTTTCCTCCATTACATTAAACTGAGTGTTGATGTCCTGCAGACAGGATTAAGAAGGCAAAGGCATTAGTCACCCTGTGCCTTCTTCATGGTATACACGCTAGTATGATTGGACTTATACTTTTAGCATCCATAGGGAGATAAGGACTCTAGCTCTGTTCTGTGGGATAGTTTCCATAAGGGACTCTCAGAAGGGTATCCAAGTTTAGATCTGCTGTCAGGTCTTTACCCTGCATAACATTTTTTTCAACTTCTTTCAGGCGAGCCAAGCCTCAGAAGCAGTTACCTATTCCCTGGCTGCATGTGAACCAGTGACTTGAAAACTTAATAAACTAAGTAAGCAGTTGTCTCAGCTCAGTAGTATTGGGAGGTTTGTTATGTACTAAGGGGAAGCACTGCCTGTTTCTGCTTGTTCTCCAGGACCCATCTTTGAGAATGATGCAGCCTAATCTACTCAGGTTTGGCTAGAGCCGAGTCAGTCTATCTCTCATTTCAAGAATTCAGGTGGAAGAAAAAGTCCATCCACTTCCAGTGACTGAGTCAACCACTGTCTGTGTAATGCAGAACATGTCCAGCCAAGACCAGAAGAACCCCTTAGTTCTTTTCAAATTCATAAATTAAACAAAGGTCTGTTATTTTGAGTCATCTCTTGGCAACAGATGACATATTTTCATAAAGGAAATGTTTTCTTAATTAGGCCTCAATTAGTTTGAATATTCATTACACAATAGCCAAATAAGTCTTTTAAAAAACATTTTATTATATTTATTTTTTTATATGTATGACTGTATTGTCTATATATATACAGTGTACCTGTGTCATGCAATGCCTGTGGAGGTCAGAAGGTGGTGTTTAATTCCCCTGGAACTGGAGTTAGGGATGGTTGTTAGCTGCCATGTGGGTGCTGGGAATCAAACACAGGTCCTCTGCAAGAGCAGCCAGTGCTCTTAACTGCTGAGTCATCTCTCCAGCCCCTCTAGCCAAGTGATACTTAACTGGCATAGCTCTATCCATCTTTCCCTCATAAGCCTCAGGAGTGAATCTTGTTGATTACTGTGTCCTGAGTCTAGATCTAACCCAGGTTGTTAAGGGAAAGGGAACTTAGAGGCCAGATATTGAGGTATAACAGATTTATTAATCAAAACAGATCTATCAATTAACAACATGCCCACACACAGTCACTCATACCTGTCCCAGAATGATTAGCAGTCCCGGCTGTCAGCTCCGACACAGCAGGCAGGTCCCATGGTGATCCAGGGGACTCTGGTGGGATGGCTCCGATCCAGGCAGCCTGAGCTGTCCCAGCAGCTTTGATCTTATGGCAGGCTGGCTCGCAGTTACGACTGGCGATCTCATTCCACTGCCGAGCTGGTGTTCCTCTGTGATGTAGTCCTTTTCTCCGCATCACTCTTGGCTGATCTGGTCTGTTCGGATGGGTCTCCAGACAGGGGAATGTTCTCCCAGGAATTCTTGGGAACGAACCTAACCCCCCAGCCTTTGTTTCCTAATTTTATAGGGACCTTAGCTGTGTGGCTCCATTAGCCAATCAGCTACCAGGTCACTTCATGCTTTGCCAGTTCTTATCACAAGCTAACATCGTGTGTGACTATGTGGTCTGGTATGGAGGGAGCTCTGAGGCTCTGAGCAAGGGCATAGGCCTTAGAAACTGCAGGTCTCTCCGATAAGGAGAGTGCTCTGGGGGCCCTGTCAGCAAAGAGCTCCACTGTGGGTTTCTAACTTATGAAACTATGGATTTAAACTAATTATTTATCACATACTCTCCTTATCCTATGAAACTATGGGTTTACAAGTGTTGCATAAATTTTCTTATGGCGGACCGGCACTCAGCCTCACCCCTTCTGTGTGGGCCCCGGACCAGGGCATTTTTCTCCCGGTGTGGATTTTAGCAATCCCTGCGCTGCTCTCTGGCTCGCTGCCATGTTGCTCCGCCTTTCTCCCCCACTTCCTGCCCCCTTATTGGTCAGAGGGCGGGACTTGCCGTGGAATGAAGCAATAGGGAAAAAACCTCAGAGAGAATTCTGAATTTACCTACAACAAGGTCACTACTTATAAACTAATTATCTATTACATGATCATCTATTACATGCTCCTTATGCTTATGAAACTATGGGTTTACAACTTATAGACTAATTATTTATATATTATATTTATTTATTATTTATAATATTATTATTATTTATTACATGCTCCTTACATAGTGCTTATTTTGAAGTAGCCATGTTGTTCTGTTCCTAAAGAAACAATGCAACTGGCTCCTGGTAAATGTTTCTCTGTAGAAAGGGATGGATGGGGAAAGATGATCACATGCATCAGTACAAGAGGTTAGGAATGGGCATCTGTATTTTTCAACCACTGGGCAGGGGTAGCCTCTCAAAGAAAGCCGACATTCTGAGGGTAGTGTATTGGAAAGATGAAAATGGGAATAAGTCACTTGAAGACTTCTCCCAATTCTGGGCTATTTGTTTTTAAAATAATATGCATTTTGAGTTGTTTGAGCAGATTGAGATGAATTCTCCCTTAATTTCAGATGGAAGTGTCCTAAATTATTTAAAAAATTTACAGCTTCCACAGTACCGTACCAATTTAAATCACTCAGTAAAATGTGCAGTCATTGCCCTCTAGGACTTTAGAATATTGAGATAATGACTACAAAACAAACTGAGTGTAGACTGGGGAGATGGCTCAGTGGTTAAGAGCACTGGCTGCTCTTGGAAAGAACCTGTTTGGTTTCCAGCACCCACATAGTGGCTAACAACTGTCTTTACAGTTCCAGGGGGTCCAACAACCTCTTGTGGCTTCTGCAGGCATTGTATGCATGTGATACACTTACATACATGTAAACAGATCATTCATGTACATAAAATAAAAGTAAATTACAAAAAAACCCAGACTGAGTATAGTAAGCTTCACATTAGTTACCCAAAGTTGTGGTTATTAAATTGTGGCTAAACGTGTTCATATGTTTTGTCCCCACCTGGACAGAAAGGTTACAGAACCTTTACAAAGTAGAGCCTCACTGGCTCTTCTGGATTCACTGGAGGAATTAGATCACTTGGGGAAGACCTTGAGTCTTTAGAGCCTACCCTTGCTTCCTGTTCACTCTTGTGGCAGCCTGAGTGTGGATGCCATGTGGCCAGCTGCTCTCCGGTTCCTGTCACTATGCCTTCTCTACACATTCCTCCTCATGAATGAAGTGCAAGCCAGAATAAACATTTTCTCCTTCAAATTGTTTTGAAGAGATATTTTGCTGCAGCAACAAGGGAAGTAACTAATATAACCAATGAAGAAAAGTTATTCTTTCGATATCAAAGAGGAGTTCTGAGTTGTGGTCAGGTAGATCTATCTGTTTAATTTAAGTTTCTAACATCCCTCTCTGAATGTAACCTTATGTCAAAAAACCTGTTTGGCATCTGTAGCTAAAATTTCTTCTGGGGAGACCGGGAACAATGTCTGGCCCCTCATCCCTCTGTCCCTAGGACAAAGGGAAGTACAATTTCACCAAACTGCAGTTTGGAAAACCAGTGAGTTTATTGGGTTACTTACAGAGCAGTGGGTGAGGGTTTCCTTACAGGAGTGTGATGCTCCCCAGCGTCCAAGACCACATTGGAAAGTTTCCAGTCAGGCATGGATCATGACATCCCAGTGTAATGATCTAGGAAAATGGGTAAAGACTTTCATTTTGTGATTTGTCCAGACTTCAAAGTCTGCTGGTGCTTGACCTTTGCCCAACACCTCCTAGTGGCACACCCAGAAAAGAGTGACCTTGCCAGTTCCAAAAACTGGCCCAACCACACCCCATGTGATGTTCTCTCTGGAAGGGGCATGTGCAAATAGATAACCCCCTGGTCTGTTTTTGTTAGGAATGTGCACATGGGAAATTTTGTGAAATGCTTAATTCTTATTGGATGTTGCAAATTGTAATGAGTCCCTGCTGCCAAGACCCTATAAAAGCTTCTTTCTAAGTATGATTAGGGTTTGCTATAAGCGCCCTGGCTGGTCGGAAATAAAATACCTTGTTATTCCATTTGTGTGGTGTTGGCTTTTTATCTCAATCCATTACACCCGGCGGTGTGCAAAATAACAAGAGTGAGACTCCCCACACTTCCTCCACTTGTGTACTCTTAGACCTCCCCCTTGTGCAACTAGGGCCCCTGACTGATTGGTTGGGAAGTGTGGCTGACTCTCCCTGTGCCTCCTTTTTGGCAGAGCATTAACAGTCAAGTTTGTGGTGATCCTTGGTAGGCAGGTACAAACCAAGCTTGGGAAGAAGGCATCTGTCCGTAGCTTGCTAGTCACAATGCTAAATGATAACCACAGATGAAAGTTAAAATTATATAGAAATCACATGCAAATGAAAAGAATATGTTAGAGATAGACTTTCCTTTCTCTCAGCATAAAATTTTTCGGGACACTTAAATTCTAATTGCACTTGATAGCTTCACTTGTCAACTTGACACTCTGGGGACGGGGAACCCCAATTAGGGAATTTCCTCTGAGACTGGCATGTGATCATATCTGTAAGGCATTTTCTTGATTGTTGAGTGATGTGGAAGGGTCCAGACCACTGTGGGTGGTGCCAGGGCTGGACAGGTGGTCCTGCGTTATATAAGAAAGCAGACCGGGCACAAGACAGAGGAACAAGCCAGTAAGCACTGGTCCCCCATGGTCTGTGTTTCAGTTCCTGCATCCAGGTTCCTGTTCGGAGTTCCTGCCCTGGCTTCCCTCAGAGGTGGACTGACACTTGGGAGATAGAAGATGAAACACACATTTTCCTCCCCAAGTTGGGTTCAGTCAGTGTTTTATCTCAGCACTAGAAAGCAAACTAGGACACTAACCATATCCCATGGTAGCATCTATTTTTAGACATATTTAAAAGCCTGATCTATATAATCTAAACATAGGTGATAATGGGGGATGGGGAGAAGAGTGAGAAAAGAGCACTTTTTTTTGAAAGAATATTTTCAAACAGATATGAACTAGTATTACTATTGTTATATTATTTTATGACTCAAATTATATATAACCTACCCCTGAAATTTTTGTAATTTAAAAAACTGTAAAATTGAATATCCTAAATGAAAATTAGATGTTTTCCAAATGAAGAGTTCCAAATGAATTTGAACTCACTTCTTAAAAACATAAAAATGTAACTACTGGAAAAGTGATTCGAGAAATAATTGTTGGAACGGTGCCTTTTGCATATGAATCTGCAGAGTTGGCACAGGGTGACACAGATTCAGATCACATACGCAGGTCACACAGGAGCTGTTCAAAATTATTGAACATAAAATACAACAGAACAACTGAGTTCAGAGCAGTGCTTTGTGAAGCCTAGCACTGAGTTAGCAAAGCATAGAATTTCTTCTATAATGCCATACCATAAACTAAATATGGAGGTCTCCTGGTTCTACTCACGAGCTCATATCTTGAAGTAAAGTGATATACAGCTAGGGCTGTTCTGACTCAGGAGGCTGCTGCTGGCCACTCAGCTCTGTATCTTCATATCCATTCTGGACACCTGACACTAAAATGGAATGTGTCTCTTCTCAAGCCAAATTTAGACAACCTCATAATTCTGAAAACTTGGGAACTGGCCAAGTCTCATTTTTATTTCTCTCTTTGCTGAAGCCCTGCAAAAGGAAATTATCTTTATAGGAATATTCTAAAAAGTGTCACTTATGAATTAAATCTTTTCTTACAGAACTTCATGCTCTTGGGTTTTTCCAGTTAGCAGCTTTCAAGGTAGAGATGTCTATTTTGGACACAAAGGCACATGCCAGAGGTGACAGCTTAATGAAGAGAACTGATGCTTCCTTTAGGTAGAAAAGCCAGGAAAAAAGGTTTTGACTTCTTGGTTTCCTTATTTGTCCTCCCAAACGACCTCTGACACTTAGATTCAGATGACTGGATTAAAAAAAGATGGCATTTAATGGCCTAGGTAAATAGGATAAAAGTTTATAGTTTTGCTATTCAAATAGACTTAAAGCTTACCTGAGCATTGTTGCTCAACCCCTCCCAGGGATATACCCAGAAAGTAGTTAACTCATAAATTCCAGGAACTGGCCTGACCACTAATTCCGAGACATCCTAACCTGGGAGGGAAAGTTGTAAATAACTAACTGCTTGATCTGCTTCTGGGCAATAGTAAAAGTAATGTGATGGGGAAATTTTTTAACTACTGTAAAATATTTGATTCTTTAAGAAAATAGTTAAATTGTAACCAGTTGCTATAAAAGCTTCTTTTGGAGCTCGATCGGTGTGCTCACTCCCAAGTCAAACAGCCTGGTCGACCAAAACAAAATCCCTTGCTACTTCATCCATGTGGTGTTGGATATT
The DNA here is from genome assembly GCA_035773235.1 of Eospalax fontanierii. Lineage (NCBI taxonomy): Eukaryota > Metazoa > Chordata > Mammalia > Rodentia > Spalacidae > Eospalax > Eospalax fontanierii. The sequence goes on along the minus strand of CM069535.1, from coordinate 64,294,536 downwards.
TTATCTCGACCCAGGACATGGCACACACACACACAAAGGAGTTGTATTCAGCTATAAAGAAGACTAAAGTTATGTCATTTACAGGAAAATAAATGGAACTGGAGATCATCATGAGAAAAATAGTAAACACACTCAGGAAGAAAAGTATTGCATGTTTTCTCTCATATAAAGGCTCTAAGGGCGGGGTGTGTATGTGTGTGTGTGTGTGGACTAACAGTAAGGTAGAAGGCGGCCAGTGAGAGGATGAATCCAAGAGGAGGGAAAGATGAGGGTGAATGCAGAGGGCACGCTATGAACGAAGCATGTGATCTGGGGACACGGAAACGGCACGGCCAAGCCCGCTGTCTTATATAATCAATGGATACTGGTAAAAATTATCAAAGTGAGCTTGACGTAGCATACAGCATCTCTGTGAACACAGCTTTGTGTGTTCTACATACTGTAGAGAACCTGGACTCCAGGCAGTGTTCTTGTATCCTGGCTAAAAATGTTCAGCAGTATTTAAGTCAAGAAAAGAAAAACTGAGATAAACCCTAAATTAAGGCTTCTCAAAGCTTCCCGGGATACCAAGGGAGGGAAGGACGGGAGCTCTGACCGCAACGCAGTCTACCTCCTCCCTGGCTCTTGCATACAACACTTGCTAATCCTTCCCTTTCTGGCAAGATTCCTATAATTATGCTCTTTGGTGCTATTAAAATACAATTTATATAACCTCAGCGAGGTCCTGAAGGTTCTAGCCAATCTTTTCAGTCATCTATCAGGAGACAGATTCTCTTATTAGCATAAAGCACTAAACCACCCAATGTGTAATGAAATATTAAAAATTCAGGAAGCATTTTAAAAAATGGGGCAGAACATAGAGAATCTTCAGAGTAGGGAGATTATCCACATGAGACCCCAGTGGTGGAGCCATACAGTACACATACAGGTCACACATACAGTACATGACATACAGATGAACTTGGTGCTCAAGTGCTGATCGTTCAGTTTGAACAAATGTGTCATGCAGGGGATGTTGGCAGTGGGGGCAGCTGTGTGCACATGTGGATGAGCAGAAGGGAACAGTGTACGGGGAGAATTCCCTGGATCTTCTTCACAGTTTTGCTGTGAAGCTAAAACTGCTCTAAGAACAACAATCTATTATGAAAAAGAAAGCAAGAGAGAGACAAAGACTCACACACACACACACACACACACACACACACACACACAAAGGAGAGGTAGGAAGAGGGAGGCTAAAGGACCACTTCTCAGCAGGGCAGGACCACTCCCAGGAAGGTGGATTCACCTTAAACCATGCTAAAGAGAGAGGAAGAATCATGGTCTTTAATCAGATATTGTCATTTTCCATCCCAGAATTCCAATCCCATAGTGCAGTCCTCAGAAACTGCCATGAAGTTCTGTTGGGCCCACCCACTTTACTGAGTCGTCTTTTCTGTTTCTTTCTCTCAGGCCCTAGTCAGAGCCTAAGTGCGCTTTTTCTGGCACTTTGGGCTTCTCTCTCTTTCTTTACAGCTCCCTTCCCTCCCTCTGTGCTGCTCCTTGTTCAGCACATGTCTGATCTCCAGGTTGGCTTAACTCAAACTATCTACCTTTTTTTTCATCTCTTCTCCACTCTCCTCTTCTGGGCAGCTGCTGAGATTTATAGCCTTTCTGCCCTGGGTTTTTCTTTTTAAGTATTAATAAAATTGTCCTCGAGCTTCTGTTTGAGTCAGTCATTATTTTATTAATGAGACTAAGAACTCCCAGAGGGGTCCAATATCCCCCCTTCTCTTCCACCAAAGTAGCACATCTGTTGGCTGGGGAAGTGACTCAGTGAAAGAATATCTACTTAACACACATGATATCCTGGAGTCAATACCAGAATTGTAGTAGTAGTAGTAATAATAATAATATAATTTATGCAAGGAAATAAATTTTGCCACCTGTCCAGGCACCTTCACATGGCTTGCCTCCTGCTGGACCACCACCTCCTTACTTATGGCAGGTCCTCAGAGTTGCTAAAAATTGGTTCACCTAGATTTGATCTAGGTAACACTTGCCATATCTAGATCCAAACACTACAGCCTTCCTTGGCTCCTGAGTCTCTGCATATACATCCAATTTCTAGCCTGGTATTGCCACAGCCTAGAGTAATTCAGCTGAGCTGGTCTTACAAAATTCAGATTCATCACTGGTCACTGTGGCAGCCACAGAAGCAAAGCCAGTGACTAAGCACAATGAGAGCACTGACATGGACCTTTTTTTCAAGACAGCAACATTCATTAACAAGTGATGTGGGCTTGATGACCCCTGTCAGGCAAGTCAACTTCGTAACAATGCACTGCAGTTCAAAACTCTTCCCGAATAATCCTTTCTTCCCCGTCTCCTGCATCACACGATGAACAATCTCTATCTACCCTCCACAGGCACTTGGATACACCTATTTATTTCTGTTTCTCTATTCTGATCTATCTGAAGAACCTGAGTTGTGGGGTTGGGGAGATGGCTCAGTGGTTAAGAGCACTGGCTGCTCCTGTGGAAGACCCAGGTTTGAATTCCAGCTCCCACAAAGCGGCTAACAACCATCCATAACTCAGTGCTGGGTAATCTGACACCCTCTTCTGTCCTCCACAGGCAGTGCATGACATGGGTGCATTTACATACATGCAAGCATAACACTTATTTACTTATTTATTTTTATTTTATGTGTATAAGAATTCGAAAAGCAATTCGAGGTGTCAGTGTGCTCAGTGATCATTACCACAATATAACCCTAAGCAAGTTTTTATTGTTATAGCTTCATCCTGTTGCTGTGATTGAACACAGCCTAAAAGCAGCTTAGAGGAAGAAAGGGTGTACCGGTTACAAATGCAGGTCACAGTCCACCACCGAGGGAGGTCAGGGCAGGAACTCCAACAGGAACTTGAAGCAGAAACCACGGAAGAATGCTGCTTGCTGGCTCCTCACTTTCTCTGGCTTGCTTGCATCCCTCCTCCTCCTCCTCCTCTTCCTTCATCTCCTCTTGTATTCCTAGCTGACCTGGAACTCACAGAAATCTGCCTACCTCTGCCTCCTGGGTGCTGGGATTAAAGGTGTGTGTCCAATGGGCTTGTTTTCATGTACAGCTCAGGATTACCTTCCCAGGGATGGTGTTTTCTACAGTAGGTTGGGCTCTCCTGCAACAATTAATAATCAAGACAACCCCCCACAGACATGCCACACAGGACAATCTAATATGGGAAATCTCTCAACTGAGAGTTCCTTCTTAGGTGACTCTAGGCTGTTGTTAAGTTGATAGTTATATATATATATATAACTTTCCAGCCTCAGAACTCACTCTTTTCCCTGTTCTCAGACTCTGTGGAAAAGTTAAGGCTATTTAGCATGAACATGAGTGTTAGTTGTGACTGGAACCCCCAACCTTCCTGCAGCAGTTCCAGGACAGACACCTTGGCGATTCCAACCAGACACTCAGAGCCCATTGAAATCTGAGAAAAGAACTGACTTTTACAACTTCTTGAATAGATAAGATTGTGACTTCCCAGCCCAGGATTCACAAACAGCTGTAAAAAGGGACTGATTCCTGGTCAGAAGTTTATCTTAAACATCAATCAAATGTCATGGGGACTCCAATCCCCTCCCATAAAAGAGGAGGGGGCGAGAGCTCAAGAGACTTTTGCTAGGACTGGAGGTTTTTTGAGGTTTGTGGGCTGACTTCGCTGTCCAGGGTAGTTAGCCTCTTGTACTCTCCCTGAGGGAGCTCTTCCATCTCAATCTGGAGCCAGGCAGGCCAGCCCAGTTCCCTAGAGCCTGCGCCCCAAGATGAGGAGGCTGGTCTTCCCCATCTCTTTGAGGAGGCTATGCCCCCCAGGGGGGCCAGCATTTCTCCACTCCTGAGTGTGGAGTAGCTAGTCCCATCTGGTCTTCTCATAATAAACTGGGTCCTGTTAGCTCCCAGCCAGCGGAGTCTCCAGTCCCTTTTGTCTACTGTGTCTCTCGAACCCAGAACCTTACAATGAGTTCTTCTCAAAAGCTATTCCCTTCACTTCATGTCTACTCTGTTCTTTCAACCATTCTTCTTTTCTGGATTCCAGGTAAGGTAGGACTCTACCTTGCAAAGGCAGCCCTTGTATTCTTTCTTGATCTTGTCCCTTTTCTGTCTTTTGGCTAAAGCAACAATCGGATCCTCCGTTCTATGAACACTCCTTTCAGAGACCTGGTGTATCTCCTGTTCACTGCTGCACTTTGGAAAAGTGGAGATTGTTTTCACTTTGTCACTTTCTCATCTTACCTTATTCATCTGTAAGTAGATTTCTGTCCACAGAGTTTTGTGGTCAGTTTCCTTTTTTATTTATTATTTTTATTTTATGTGTATGAGTGTATTGCCTTCATGTGTGTTGAATGCACCTGTGTCACGCAATGCCCATGGAAGAGGAGAGGGCATCGGATTTCCTGGAACTAGAGTTACAGAAGGTTGTTAACCACCGTGTGGGTGCTGGGAACTCAACCTGGGTCCTCTGCAAGAGCACTCAGGGCTCTTAACCACTGAGCCATCTCTCCAGCCCCTGTTTTTTTTTTTTTAAAGATATGTATATTTAAAGCAGAAAGGTATTAAAAGAGAGACAAGATCTATAATAGGTGACTGTTCTAGGGAAAAAGGTGGAGACTTAAAGAGAACATAGGTAGATTCAAAAGCACTAATGATGTTCTAGTTTCTCAGTTGACAATAGGTTCTTTTTATTTTAAGTTTAAGAGACATTTTACTGATTCAAGAATTTCATATAATGAATTTTGATCAAATTCAGACTTCCTCCCCTCATCTCCAACCTCACCTACCTCCACCCCCATCCCTGACTTTAAGAGTTCTATTTGCAAATGAAAAACCCCATTTATCTTAAGTAGAACATTTTGGCTGGGAGCCACTGAAATCATTAGTGCCAGTGATCTGTAATTCTTATACTTAGGTCCGCCACACAATGGACTGCTCCCTTTGTGTGTGATAAAAATAAATAATGAAAGTTCTAGTTTAAAATACACAGAATAAAATAAGAATGCATGAGTGTATTATTCTGGCATAAATAAATAGTCAAATAGATGAGAAAGCCAGAAGAATGGTAATAAATGCAGAAGACATGATGCAGTTAGAAATCACCTTTGGCATTCTCCATCATAACTGTTTTGTACAAGAACCAGGTATGAAAAAATTACTAGTTGAACATAATTAGTGAGAAAGGTGTTCTCACACAGTCACAACGTAAATATGCATAAGATTTTTATTAAGTTAAAAATTTTATTAATTTTATAATTAAAATATAAATTTTTATTAATGACAAAGAGACAAATCTAAAGTTTGTGCAGTGAATAGGAACAACGGATCTTGTCCTAACCAAATGTGCAAGGTCATTATCACCTACAGCTACACAAAGAGGTATCAAGTTCCTCTGATATGATGTTATGAGAACAGGTCAAACATTACTGTGAATCCTCAATATACAGTGTGAATTAATCGTGATGAAATATCAGAAGCTACAAATGGTGATATGTTCTTCAAGATCAAGGCCTGTATCTCTCCAAAGTATCAAGGTCAGAACATTGTAGAGTCCAAACTAAAGGGAGCTAAAAAGAGATGAAAACTGAATATAGTCTGTGACTCTACATGGAAACTTATATCCTAAAATACTTTTTGAGAGACAACTGGAAGTTACTCATACATTAGTTTTGCAATACTAGGAATAAAACCTAGGGACTCATGGATGCTAACCAAGTCCTCTGTCACTGTACATTCCTGGACCACTGGTGAATCTGTATGAGATCTGTAACCCTTAGTTAATTGCCTGAGTTTTGCTATCTATGTTGTGGTTATGTAAGAGAATGACCTTGGTTTTCGGCAATACACACTGAGGTATTGAATAATAACTGAACATGTTGTCTCTAACTTACTCTCAAGTGATCCAGAAACGTAATTCTATCCTACCTACTTATCCCTGTCTACAAAAATGATGAGGAAATAAAAATGTTAATTTGGGGGAATATGGATGAGGAGTATATGGAAACTTTTGCAATTTCTATAAATCTTAAATAGTTTTGAGATTAAGAACTTGAATACAAAGTCCAAAATCTGCAATGGTAGGATAAATTACAAATTGCTTTTAAGAGAATTAAGTAGTCTTTAGTACCTGCCTAGTGAAAAATTTAATCAAGACAAGTAGAGCATTTCTGCCTACTCACCTTCTCTATTCTAGACTAATTACATCTTGTTTGAGGTTCCCTAGCAGTCTAGTGTAGAACTGGGCCCAGTGTATTTCCAATAGTCTCATCAGTAACAATGGCAATAATAATGAAATACATTACTTTAAAATTCTTTCTCTTAGCAGTTTTCTTGCAGCAGTGTGTGTTTTATCTCTCTCCTTGACACATTCATTAATTGCTATCATACATATGAACTGTCATAGTCTATAGTATCCTAGTGGGTAATGGATTATTGGTCTTAGTATCTGTGCAAGATCTTGGGAAGCCATCAATATATATTTTTAGATAGAAATTACTCATTTAATTCTTGGCTCTCAGCACTAACCCTTATTCCAAAATTTAAAGGGTTCAAAACATGACCTGAACTTTTGTATATGTGAATATATTTATGTCTGAATATGGATGTGTTTAATTTTCTGACAACTCACAAAGAAAAAACCATAGTAGCTATCACCAGTCAACATAGAAATATTTGGGAAACTTCCCAAATTGGTCATCTTGCCCCTGTTGAAATCCTCTGGGGCAAGGTGCTTCCTGTGGAGAACATATGGATGTCTTCCAAGTTATTGTGAACTCATGGTTCAAGGAAACTGTTTTATAGCAGAAGCAGTATTTAAGATTTTAAAGCATTCTTTGTAAATGGAGCACACAGAAGAGATATTATTACTCAATGACAAAAAAGCTTTTGGTTTGTTTGCTTGTTTTGTTGAGACAGAGTCTCCACTGTAGCTACAGCTGGCCTCAATCTCTCAGAGTTCTGCCTGCCTCTGCCTCCTGGGCATGCACCACCATGCCTGGCTTGTCAAAAAATATTTTAAGGAGGCACTACTTTTAACTTGTGAGATGTGGGAGATCTTTCCTTTGGACAACATGTTATTTGGATTGTCCTTAGTCAGCGGAGAGGTGTGACACGTATGATGAGAACAGCGAAGGGCACAGCCTAAGAGCAAGTCTCAGTGTGGCTGTATCAGGAGGGTGAGTTTCCTACAAGTGACACACTTCAGCATTGTGTGTTAGTGATGAGAGAAGTTGCTCCTGCCAATTGTACCAAGGGGTGTACCTGCAGATGGGGCACTTGCCAGGCATCCATAATTGAAACTTTTCGTGACTGAAATCGAAACTACAAAGCTTGACAGTCCCAAAAATGATTTCAAAAGCATAAAAAGTTCCCCTTTTTTCTTTCTACAAAACAAAGAAACAGAGTCATGAACCTGTTCTTTGAGATAGTCAAAGTTTTCCCTACAAGCTGTGTTATTTGGGGAATTTAACCTCTGAGAAGAGGACTCAGTCAGCTTTTTCTAAAAGAGTCAGCAGATACTTTCAGCATTCAGCTGTGGCTTTTATAGCACAAAAGCAGCCACAGGCAATATTTACAGAATGGACATGGTTGTCTTTTAATAAAATTCTTTCAACAAAAATTTGCATTTTAACTTTATGTAGTTGTTGCATCATGAAGTATCACTCTGTTCTGATATTATCTTAACCAACCATTCTTTGTTTTGTTTGCGTGAGTGTTTTGCCTGCATGTATGAGCACCACGTGCATCTCTGAATATCAGTAGTGTTGCTTTCAGGACTTATAGCACACACAACTGGAACTTATGAGAAAAGATTGTTAATATAAAATAAGTGAAGATGTCTGTCATTAGTTAGTGCAATGAAAAAAAAGAGATGGTGCTCTGTGAAAAAAAAAAAAAAAGCACTCTTTCACACCTTTAGACATATCACACACCCTGGATGAGAGGACAAACAATGAGGAAAGATTCCTACCATAAACTAAGAATTTCTTCCTGGGAGATAATATATAAAAACAACCTTGGCAATTTTCAAATCCTAAAGTAAAATTACCTATGAAAGCAAAGCTGCTGATGTTTACTATTATGTGTTTATTATAATCCAGGTTAAGTTCTTTAATGTATTGGTTCATTTAACCCCAGGAAACAGATGCTGCTACAAACTCCATTTTCATACAAGAAAACAGAAACACAGAGAATTTGAGTGGCTGGGTTGAGCCCTACTGTGCCTGACTCCTGTTAATGTGCTAGCGAAAGAGGAAGGGGCCCGTGACAGATGACCAGGATGTGAGGCTCCTTCTTTATCGGTGGGAGCTCTTTTAAAAGAGGATTCTTTGGTCAGCTTTTGCCTCTACAACTTGCCCTGTAAAGTCAGGAGGGCTTAATTAGATGCTGGCACTCTGATGCTGGACTACCTGGAATCCAGAATTGTGAGCAAACTAAATTTGGGTTAGGTTTTGTCATAGCAACACAAAACAAAGACAAGGCCCTAGTCCAGGTGGTAGATGAGGACTCACACTAGCTCACTCAACTCCACTGTTCATACTTTCATCTCTTCACACACACAGGGATCTGAGGTCTACCAGGGTCACTGAGAATGCTGCTCAGCCACGGGGTCAGTGTCACTGACATGTACTTGGGTCAGCAGAGCATGGAGCCAGCTGCAAACCTTAGGTCACATGCATGCTTGATGATGTGTCTAGAGATACGAAGCAGGTGAGGTTACCCAAAAACCAGGGAGACAGGCTTAGTTGAAGTGTAAGAATCTTAGAGTTCAGCAGTCAGGATAGGGATTGTGGAGGGTCATGAATGGCAAATCAAGAACGTTATGGATGAGGCAGGTGTGGTGGTATATGCTTATATATGATGGCCCAGGGAAGCCAGGTCCTACCAAAGAGACAGACAACTAGACCTCCCATGACAATGGACAGTTGAGAGACAGAAATGTCCATTTTAAATGCTCCACTTCAGGGAGACAAAAAGCAACCCATCATAAAGAAACGTAAGAAGGCTAGGCATGGTGGTACACATCAGTAACTCCAGAATTCAGGAGGAAGAGGCACAAGAATTGCCCTGAATTGAATTTGAGAGTAGACTGGCCAACATAGTGAATTCTAAGCTAGCTAAGACTGCACAGCAAAACTGTGTCTCAAAATAAAAACTGAAAGACAGGGAAAGAAAATGGGGTAAGATGCAAGCTTCCGCTTAAAGGCTGGATGGAAATGATGGACAGGTGGGTCAACACAACTTTGAAGTTGTAAAACTGAACCTGTGAGGTCAAATGATCTGGCCTGGTAAAGTTTAGGCTATGAGTAAGGTCCTTGCCTGTTGAAGAGAGGCGGTGCAGTGTGGTGAAGGCATGAAGAGACAGAGATGAGGGGAGAAAGCAGGAAGAGGCCAGCTCGGTCTCGGAGACAACCTGACCTCCACTTCTAGTGAATGGGCTTTGCTTATGTCCTCTGATTCCTACACACATATGTGCTTTCAGGATTTATTGCTATGAGAGAGTACCTTATAGACCATTATTTAGCACAGAAACAGCTGAAATTTTAAAGCAGAGGAATGGAATAAATGATTGCTTGATTCGATGACAACTGGTTAATTTGGAATTTGGAGACAGACAAAGATCAGGAACAGGGCATTTTAGAAGGTTCGCTTAGGTATGAAGAATAAGACTGAACTAAGTCTATTACAAGTTAGAGAGGAATTTCACAGTTACAGTTTATCCTTGTACCCTGTAAGAGTTACATTCCATTCTTGTTTCTTCAGGTGTACTTAACATCTCTCAACTGGGTTTCTTATCTGTAAAACACTCAGAAGTTAACATTATGTATACATACAAGGTCTAACATAGCAAGGAAAATTCCTTTTCATTTGCATCAGCTGTTTTTTCAACAGATCCATGTTGGGTACAATGGCATGTAATCCATTTAGTGTCCTGGATTTCTCACATGGAGCCTCCATGCATCCCTTTATCCTTGTGAACCTTGTTGGTGCTGGCCCAAACTTGGTCCTACATAGGGACAAGGAGGAATAAGGCTCCTCTTGCCCCTGTCGCACCTGTTGTTTCCTAGGGCTGGGGAGACACTGGGTCGATTCCTGACTTTAGCCACACCTGTGGTCTCTCCATTGACCACACCTGGCTGTTGGGAAGGGCTCTGGCTGGACAAACTGTCTCCATCCCTTGAATAGCCAGTCACAGGGGAGAAATGTACCCTGTTTACTCTGGGGGAGTTAGTATCTACCCCTTGGATAATCTTCATCTTCTGTGTACCTTTTGCGAACTGTTTCTCAGGGCTTAAAGCCTCCCACAGGTGCTTTAGCACAGAATTTGGCTCTTTATCAATCCTTTCTTTAGGAACTTGGGCTAAACACAAGTCTCATCACATTTGCCTACAAATAACCCAAGCAGACCTCCTTTTCTGTTTTTCCTCCTTTATACATCTTTTAAGCTGTTCTGTTCTACAGACATACTTTACATGCTGGTCTAGGTTGCTTAAATCTGTCAAAGCCTCTCCTGCCTTGTAAAGCTCTTGTCCCATTAGGGGATCTAGCAGGGACACTAAACCTCCATACCAATGTCGAGGTCCTTGTTCAATGAAGTCCTTCATTAAATCTCTAGTGAACACAGTCCTATCTGGTCCTGTGAACGGGGCACCATATGTAGCTTTCCTCACACCCAGTTCTCTCAGGAGTGCCTGTCCCGCTTTTATTGTTCTCCAGCTCCTGACATTCATGGGATCCTCCACTGGTGATAATCAGCTTTCTCTAATGGCTTGTACAAGCCAGTCCATCAGAGACTGCTTCCCTTTGTACTGCCTTAGGCTATGCAGCCTAAATCTCAGGGAGGGTGAGCTGTTATGTTGCTCAGCTGTCCTGCTTCTACAGCATTGAAAATAATCCCATCTGCTCCCATGTCCCACAGCCTTACAAGCCAGCAAGCTAAAGGTTCCTTCCTGGTTTGTCTGAACGTCTTTCCTAGCTCCAGCAGCTCTGGAGCTGAGAACCCTTTATTCACTAAATTCTCATGCTTGTTAAGGCCTTTATCAGCATGAAGACATTTGGATTTTTCCTCTTTTTGTATTACTATGTCCTTTTCTCTTTTATCCCATTTGCTAACAAAGTCAGAGGCTAGTACTAAAGAAGTAAGCTTCATATCTTTCTCTTAGTCTTATTTGTTTCTCACACTTTGCATCTCTCTTTGTGCTAAGGCCTCAGCCTGAGACTACCATCTCGAACTGGACCCATGCACCACGGCCTTTTCCATTGCGTCTCCACCCATGTGTGCCACCCCCACTGGTATTTGTCCTTCTGCCCATACTTTTCCCTTAGCTGGTCCCCATATTAGCGGCGGCTCCATAAATCCTTTTCCCGGGAGCATTCTTTTGTCAGTCAGTCCTGGTCGGCTATGACAACTCTACCATGAATTCTCTCATGGTGAGGGCCAGCATTCAGCCCCACCCCACCCACACGTTTGAACTGATTGAGTTTGAGTGAATGGAGAATGCTCAATTACAGAAACCAGTTTATTCCAGGTTACTCATAAGGGATTCATCCCCTGGGAGAGAGACGGAGATTTCTTATGGAGGCGCCTGCATTTTCATCATAAGTCCCCCGGACCTCTAGAACATATGCCGAAAATGGAGCCCTGGTGCCACGCCCACCTCTCTCCTTCCCATCCTTCCATGGGGTTCCACTAGACTTCCCCCCTTAAGTCATTGGTTAATTGGATGTCAATAATATTTGGAAGCCAGTCTCTCACAGCAGAGAGGAAACTATATAACTGTACAACAAGACTTGATAATTTTGTTTGAAAAAAATAAATGATGTTTAACATCAGACAAAAACCCAACATAGAATTTGGGAAAGGGGTAGCAGGCCTCAACCTTAGCCGAAGAACTACTGACAGCTAATTACTACTGTGTGAGGGTGAGCTGATCTTAAACTTGAATGCCTTCTGCTGGTCATGATCTCACCAGTAAATTACAGGACATAAAACTTCCTGTGTCTAGTATGTTAAAACACTGGCCTTGAAGATGAAAACAAAGTGTAATCATGCCTAGTAGTTAAGGGCATGAGCTCTGACCCCAGGCTGCCTGCCCTAGACCTCTCATCCAGTCCCCCAGCCTCTCACAAGTTAGAGAACCAAACGCACTGCAATCAGTGCCTGGCATGGTAAATTAAGTTCTCAGAAAGATGGCAGCTGTTCTCACTGTTAGTTTGCTAGCTACAAGAAAGGCACTGGAGAAACCAGGACTAAATCTTAAACATTTCCTTAGGAGAAACTGGAGAAACGGATCAGTTCATAAAGTGCTTGTCATACAAGCATTGTGGTCTGAATTTGATGTCCAGAACTCAGAGAAAAAGTGGGATGTGGTGTGTGCCTGTAATCCCACTGCTGGTGAGACAAAGAAAGGGGAAATGCATGGCCAACCTGTCTAGCTGAATCTGTGAGCAAGCCAGGCTCCGTGAAAGACCCCGTCTCAAACATAAAGCGGAGAAGTGATTGAAGAAGACACCTAGTATTGACTCTGGCCTCCACATAAACATGCACCTGTACGGGTGCACACATGAGCATGAAAACACACACACGTACATTTTCTAAGTAGAAGTTGGCAAGCAGACAGAGAGAGTCATTTGTAAAGGGGAGGCAAGGGCCTGTACTGAACAAAAAGCAGGTGGCAAATGCAGCAGTCTCAAGAGTATATAGTAGGTGAGATGTCCAAAAAGCTCATCCTGAGCGCCCTTTAAGAGAAGGAAAATTTTCTCTACTCTCAGGTTTACTGATTGGGGTCCAGAAAATAAAACTAGCAAGAAAAGAAACAATATTTAAATATGAGATGAGCAAGAGCTCACAAAATGATGTGTGAGGTGGTAGAATTGGGGGGGTTTATATCATTTTACAGGGGAGACAAAAAGTACTCAGGGGAAGACAAATGACTTTAAGGAAAGATAAATAAGCCCTTAGGAGAATAGATGGGAGACAGGATATTTTTGTGACTATATCTGTTTAGATCACTGGCAATACGAATCAATCTTCCCAGATTAAAATCCCAGAGGAAAGGATTTCTGACAGGTGAGTTCTGGCAGATAAGGTAGTCCAGAGAAAAAGTCCATTTTCAAAATGCCTTCAAGCTAAAATAATTTTTACATGGCAGAAGTATCTGCTAGAACCCCTCACTTTCATTTTATTGATATTTTTTAAATGCCACTGGGGATGTGACTTAGATAGTAGAATGCTTGCCTAGGACAAATGGAGACTTGAGCTCAATTCCCAGCATCACAAAAACACGGCCTTGTGGTACGTGCCTGTAAGATAGCACTTGGGAAGTAGATGCAGGAAGATCAGAAGTTCAAGTTTATCCTTAGCTACATAGCAAGTTTGAGGTCAGTCTAGGATATATGAGACCTTGCCAAAAAAAAACCAAACACACAAACAAAAAACCCCACCAGATTAGAGGCTTTAGCATTATAGGAAATTAATGACTAATCAATGGTCCCTAAAATAAGTTCTAGAACGACTGCAACTTCATATGAAGCTAAGCATATACAACTGTACTCTGAATTTTTCTACGGATACGGCAAGCAGAGGCCACCTAATCGAGAAGAGGGGCGGTGGTGGGAGAAGGCATGAACTTCCAGCCCAAAGAACCACGGCAACTGGAGCTGCTGATTTCCAGGCTCACCCCGGGCTGCGTTCTTGTACTCACCACACTGCACACTGGTTTCTCCTGTCTCCTTCCGCCTTCATTTTCCCTCAGGAAGCCTCTCTCACTGCTGTCCTCCCACAGAGCAGAGCTGCGCATGTGTCAGGTCTCTGGTAAATCCTTCTTCTCTTAGTAGTAATTGTCTCCAAACCCTTGATGGTCTGCCATTTTATTTATAGACTGTACTCTAATCAAACTTAATAAAACTCTCTACAAGAACTGAGGTCACAACTGTAAACAAAGGCAGCTTGTGGAGTAGGACAAAGACATTTGCACTTTTGATTAGTTTGGGAGGCATTTAGTAAATAATATAAATATCAAAGTCAGGTCCTGTGCAGAAGCATACAGCTACAGGAAGAGTGTGCTGTTTCTGTTCACATGTAAGACACTGTGGTAAAACCTAATGAGCTTAGTCCTTTCTCCACTCTGTTGACCTTGGACAGAAGGCTGAGTCTCTGCAGGCCACAGACTTCCCAAGCCATCAAGGAGAAACAGACGCCTGAGAAAAGTGACCAGACACATCCACAGTGTCAGTGAGCTCAGCGTGAGCTTTGTCCCCTGGGTGTGACTCTGCAGGCAGTTCACATTTTTCTCATGGTTTTAGGAAATAAACAGGCTGGATCATGTTTACTCCATGGGTGATATTCTGCATCATGGGAAATGGAAAGTAGGAAGTGTATAATTTCAAACTTGACCATAACGTTCAGAAAAGGACAAAAAAAAAAAAAGAAAAAGAAAAGAAAAGAATGAACTCACCCCAAGACTGCGCTCCACCTTGGTAGGATGATCAAGTGAGCTTCACTGATCTGAGAGTTATGATCATTATACCATATAACTGTAGGCATATTGTGTGAATAACTTGCCTTTTGTTTTTGTTATATTTTGAGGGAGCAGGTTTTCATGTATCCAGGGCTGGCCTCAAGGTTCCGGAGGATGATCTTGCACTTCCTGAACCTCTTGCCTCCACCTCAAGTGGAGAAACTTGCAGCATCCAGAGCATGGTAACTGTACAAATAGATTAGATGGAAAATAGTGAGAGAAAGGGGAAGGATTTGGGGCGATGCACAGAGTCACAGAGTCACGAATGCATACCATTCGTTTATTTGGTTTATTTTTCTGTCTTTTATTCTTCTTTAGAAATGTCCATGAGTTTTAGATGTTTAACTCTAAATGACTATATATTCTTCCTATTCATGAGGATGAGAATACTTGTCTTATCATACACTTTAGATGCTTGATTCTGAAGGAATATATGTATATATTATATGTACTTTGTAGTATCATTAGTATAAATTGCCATTTGTCAAAGCAATGATATTTATTGTGTTTTATGTGTGTGTGTGTGTGTGTGTGTGTGTGTATGTGTGTATGGTGTGTGCATTGAGCCATGGTGTACACATGGAGATCAGAGGACAACTTGCAGGAGTCAATTTTCTCCTTCCATCGTGTAGATCCCAAGGATCAAACTCAGGTTCTCAAACTTGGTTACAAATTACCTTCTGAGCCATCTTGCTGCACTAAGTCAATATTTTAAGTTTTTCCCAAAGCAGCTTTGTCTACTTCCCATGGCAGGAAGAGCTAAGGTGAAGGAATGCCAGTTAGCGTACACTGGGCCACACAGAGTCACTGGACAGTGCGGGCTGTATATAGTGCGTGGACACAAACAGCGAGGAGCTGCTGTGTTTAGCCATTTACTTCATTCTGTAGCAAGGGAAGCTGCTGGAATTTGGGGATATTTTCAGCTATAGAGTTGCTAGTGGGGTCAATGAGAGACAATGCTCCTGTCATGGTCCTTTCTTGGGCAAACTCCATTTTGGCACACCCTCACCCTCTCCTACTTTAGCAGTTATCATTCTTCCAGTCATTTCATATCAGAATACCGGGCAGAGCAGAGGCCCGGTGTGGGGGTGCATGCCTGTTTGGCCCCAGCACGCAGGAGGCTGAGACAGGAGGACAGTCCTTTCCAGGGCTTCTAGCAGCTGTCTGCTTTTTAGTAGGCCAATGGCCCAGCACATCTTCAGAATCAGCAAAGTCAGGCAGTCCTTCTCACTGGCTCATTTGTAGGTCTCCCACCTAGCTTCCCTCCTTTTAAGAATCTTTGTGACTACACTGGGTCCACCTGGATACTCTAGATTCATTTCTCATTGTAGAGCCTGTTTATCAACAGTCTTCGTTCCTCTTCCCATGTAGCCTAACGTGCTCAGGTTGTGGGGATTGGGGAATGGCCGTTGTTTCAGGAGCACCATTCTGTCTAACCCACTCACTAACATGACGCCTATGTTCAGAATGTTTTCTATTTCTATAAAACCAGAGCTTTCGTTTGGGGAAGGTTCCATTCCTCTGACCCTCCCTAACTTTATATGATATACTGTCTGGGATGTTTTACTGCTACTCAAAAGGGAAAATCCTAAAATGAATGCCTTGGTTATAATTCAAACCCAGTATATGATCTAGCTTGTCTTTTAGTAGATCTTAGGGATTTTAGGCATGCCTGTGGAAAAAAAAATATGATTTTATTTCTACACTTTTGAAAATGGTAACATTGCAATGCAAAAATCTGCAGGGTGTGCTATATAACTCTCTAGTAGGGAATAACATCTACTTTGAGCAGTTTCCAAAAACCTTCATGAGTGGAAACGGTGAACTGTCTGCATAGGCATTTGAACTAAATTCCAAAGCAGTTTAGGAAGTTTGAATTCAGGCTCCCTGCACTTTACCATCTCAGCATCCACTGTCAGCCCCATGTGAAGGCTTGAGCACATGATCTTAATGCAGTGACTCTTCAGCCTGACCATTAGTACTAATGTCTTGGCAGGGAGCTTTAGATCAGCACACTTAAGCTCCAGGAACTTTAAGAACTTTCTAGGATGAAAGAGGGAACACACAGGAAAAGAACAACACAAGAAGGGCTCAAAACTCGGGAAAAACATCTGGGTTAATTCAGGCCAAATCTAAAGAACTGGAGGCTTTGTGAAGATTTGTGCCTGCGGTAACTTTTTCTTTTTTGCTCTTTTTTTTTGAGACTCCCAGCTGATCTGGAACTCACTGTGTAGACCAGGCTGACCCTGAACTTGCAGAGATCGACCTGATTCTGCCTTCTGAGTGCTAGGAATAAAGGTTTGATTGTTGGAACCTAAAAAAATATTTTATTTTTTATTTTTAAAATTTATTTTAAATGTATGAGCATATTGCTTGCATGTAGGTAGGTACGCCCATGTTGTGCAATGCCTGTGGAGGACAGAAGAGGACATTGGACCCCATGGAACTGGAATTATGGACAGTTGTTAGTCACCATGTGGGTACTGGGAACCGAACCTGATCCTCCAAAAGAGCAGCCAGTGTTCTTAACCACTGAGCCATCTCCCCAGCCTCAATTGTTGGAACGTTTTTATTCTGTGCATTTATAAACGATGCTTTATATGATTGAAATGATGCATTAAATTTCAAAAAATTAATATTGTTCATTGTATTAGTTACTTTTCTAATTTACTGTGACCAAACATTTGACAAGAAGAAACTCAAGTGAGAGACGGTTTGTTTTGGCTCACAGCGGGGTGGAAAGGCGTGGTGGCAGAGTTTAGGAGATGAGGTGTGTCTGGTCACACTGTATCCACAGGCAGGAAGGTGAATGAGCGAATGATGATGAATGAATGAAATGAATGCTAGCAATCAGTTTGCTCGTCTGCTTTTTCCTTTCTATTCAGTCTAGAACCCCAGCCTGCGGAATGGAACCCTCTATATTCAGGGTGGGACTTCTCTCCTCAGTTAAACTTCTCTGGAAATCCCTTCACAGACACCCCCTCCCCCAGGGTGGGGCTGTCTTCTAGATGATGCTAAGTCCTGTCAAACTGACAATCAGGATTAACCATCACACTCATTTTTCCCAAGCCTGGAATAGACAAAGAAAGAAGAGAGATTTGTTACACAGAGGTTTTACTCAATGGACAGCCTGGCTGCGGTAAGTCACCGGAGCCTTCACCTGCAGTTTGCCTGCGGCTTACTCTTGAGTGGGAGGAGAGAGAAGAAGGGAGACCCGGCATCTCAACACCCTCTCAGCCTTGCGGTTGCCGCCAGTCGGAAACAGACTCCAAAGCAACGGACCCCAAAGAATTAAAGTTTCTCAGAATTTCAGGCTGGGAGAAAGAACCTAAGTCCTGGCTCCCATCAAAGGAACGAACTTGCCTGTCAGGAAGAGATTCCATGGCTTATTCCAGTTAAATTTACACAGATATATTTCCTGACTTGTGTTTCTCCTTGATGATAAGTTTTAACACTGAGTAAGAAAGCCCAAGAGAAGCTGGGAGTCTTCCTCTGATTTTGGTAAAGGAATAAAATTTTCTTTGACTATTCCTGTTTCATAATTTCTTTTAAAATATAGGGAAATTAAGGTGTGTATGGTCATCGGTGTCCAGTTACAAATTCAGTGTGCAGTAACTCCGGGTTTTAGTAAGTCTTCCTCTCCTGTCCTGTGCCTGAAAGCTGAGATTTCCTTTGTTAACCCAGTCTTGCTATTTTACTCACTTATTTGTTCCAGTTCAGCCATTGCCCACATCATACCACACCCAACTCTGCAGAGTACCCTGAATCTTTTTCTTGTAGCCAGACCAGACAGACCTCTCCTAATAGGTTCCGTCTACCAACATCTGTCAGGACCGCCTATCACCACTGTGACATTTTAAAACAACATACAGTACTGAGAACATTCCGTTGTTATAGATCTCCAACTTCAATATGACCAGGGTGATCTGGAGGCTTTATTAACACAAGGGTGGATGAGCTCTATCTCCAGTCTGACAAGTTGCCTTTATGAGAAGTTTCCACAGTGATGCTGCTGATGGGAGATCACCTCCTGAGAACCACTGGTTTATTATATACACTGACACCCAGGTTTAGGAAATATTCCTACTCTGCTGTGTGTTTTTAGGTCTCTTTTATTCAGTAAGAAATAGAATGTCATATACAGCTGCGTTTCTCCTGATTTCCTTTTTGTCCTGATGATACCCTGTGTGGGCTAGCCCAGACTCTAGACGAAGCCCTGTCCCCTGACTAGATTTCCTTCGTTCAAAATTGGATCTGCATCCTTATTTGCAACCTGGCTTCTTCATTTCCATCTTTTAGTATTTCTCATTCCATCCCATCTATAATTCATCATTCTGTCTCTGCTGGGTCACAAGATTTAACAGAATATATATCTTATACTTTGTGTGTGTATATGTACGTGTGTGTGTGTGTGTGTGTGTGTATTTTTGTACTACAAGAAAGATTGCACTTACCACACAAAAGATATTTACTGTATTAACTAAAGTGTTAAGTAGGAAGAGAGATTCACAGGGCACCTGTCGGAGTCTTCCCTGGTAGATGGAGTCGGGGGCCCAGGCACAGTCATCTAAAACACTGAGCACTTCAATGCTGGGCAGACACACCCTAAATCTGGTATTCAGCGTCAAACCCAGGATCAACAAGTAAAAGTGACAGGTTGGGTTGAAGAGTCAACTATTCAATACTATAAATGATAAATTAAGGGTTTTCAGTGGAGTTAAGCCAACATTGTAAATATCCTGCTTTAATTAGGTAGAACACAGCCTTCTAATTTGGTTCTTCCCAAAAAAATCAATATTTGTCTATGTGGCAATTTAAAATTCTATACAATCAAAATATCTAAATGGGGAAATACACTCATAACTGCCTAGGAATTTTTTTTCTTTTACCTCATTATAGAATTAGCATTAATTAGAAAATACATAATTTGACTTGCATTGGCCTAGCTGATGCATACCCCATCTTTGCTGACTTTCTTGTGAGCATCATCCTCCCTCTGAAGGGCATCTTTCCTCTCTCCATAGGCAGTTTTTCTGGTCTCATCCTACCAGCCGTGACTGGGTTAGAATTTCTGTCTATCATTTCGTCGTCTTTTCTTCATTGGGAAAATATATCTTGACCTAGTTTTCATCCAACCCAGCAGAATATTTCTGGGCTGACTGGCTATTGGACTGGCTTCTATCTTTCCCCTGGATCTCCAAATGACTGAAAACTGAGGCAGTCAGTAATACACTCTGGGGAGACACCCAGGTGCCATGGGAATGTGCTTGAGGGAAATGGTGATACTACAAGGGCCATCTGACACTGGTACAGGCATTATGTTCACTTCCTTGTGTGCATTATTTACATGTCACTATTCATGTGAGATGAACCCATTGCCTGGGACCCAGGACTGATAACTGTGGTCATCAAACATCTCTGTTATTATCCTGTCAGATGACAAAGAGAAGCATTTATATTGCAGATTAAACAACATCAAGGCTCAGAATCAATTTGAATATACATATGAAAACACACAGGCTCATCACATCTCTTAAAATCTCTATAACAGCTATAGAAGAGTTCAGATGTAGCTTAGTAAAGAGTGCTTGTCTGCCATGTATGAGGTCCTAGGTTCAATTCCTGGTACTGGAGTAAAATGAAAGCAAAACAAGAGCAGAAATAACCACCAAGAGAAGCAATTTGAAAACAAATTGCTATTTGGAAATAAGTCTTTTAATTTCCTTCTCATTCCACAGATTCATACTGTCACTGCTTTTCCATAAAACTGTCTTTTGTCGATTAATTTAAGGAGGGAAAAAGAAAAAAGAATGATATTCATTACTTACCTAGGGATTTAGAGCTTCCTAAGAATGGGGAGGTCTCTGGGGAGGCTGAGGCAGAAGAGTTTTCAAGTTCAAGGTTAGCCTGGGTTATGTAGTGAGACACTGTTTCAAAACAAAGACAAAATAAACAAACCCAATCAGAGTTATTTGGGGCGAGTTTCAAGAGAGAATGGCTGCAAATGGTTCGTTTTTAAAGCAACTGTCACATGTGACTGCTTTCTCCTATGTTTTTCTGTTCTAAATCTAAGCTCTATGCCATTTAAAGAACAATTTCAAATTTGGACAGAGAAGGGGAACGCCGATTTGTATTTCATGGTGGCACTGGTTTCCACTGCGTTGAGTCTGGTCATTAATATTGCTAGGGTGTTTTTTTATGAAAAGATGATTTTAACAATTGACCATCCATCCTGAGTGAATTATAATGAATGAAACATAAACCTAAGTGGCCCCAGTGATCCATAAAACATCCAAACACAAATGTTCTGGTGGGTAGAGACTAGAAATCTTTTGGTGTAAAGGATCTGAAATTGCAGCAAATGGAATTTAACTCAATATACGGTACTGCAAGCAGTCGCAGGCATATATTGCTGCAATCAATAAACAGGATGGTTTTGCTGACAGGACAGATTTAAATTCTATGTCGCCATCTTTTGTTCGCTAATGACGTGCAGCCTTGTGACGGTTAATACTTGGGTCTTCATCGCCCTCTTGCATCATTGCTTTTCAGAGTGAAATAAGGGCATTTTTTTCACATTTTAATCAAATGGTTCTTAAAGTTTGAGGGACACATTCATATTTCAAATCCTGGTTTGTCAAGCGGTGGATTTCCAGCGCCCTTTATCACCGGGGCCGAGTCCTCTCGTCTCACTGGAAGTTTCCTTTCTCTCCCTCCTTATCTCTTTCCTCCTCACCGTTCTTTTCCTTCTTACTCTCAGTTCCTAATTTCAACTGACTTAATAATAAGTACGATCTTCATTTGTAGGGTATATTGCAAATGTAGCATGTTGGTAATGATAATTTCTGCACAGCCTGAAAAAAAAAAAACAAAACTGTCCTTTTGAGCTTCTGAAGATGCTGTCCTTTTCTGTACTGTGAAAAGAACACACCCCTTCAAAGTCAGTGTCGTTAGCTACCCGCACACGCAGCACCACACCGCCCCACATACCCAGGAAGAGTCAAATGCAAAGCCGGTGACACAAGCAAGTGTGAATTTTTTCATCTTTCTTTCCCCTGCCTCATATTTTTCCAAACTTATATGAAACCATCCTATCTTACTTTCTAAAGGTACAGAGAGATGGGGTTGGAGAGACGGCTCAACTGTTAAGAGCACTTGCTGTTCTTCCAGAAAACCCAGGATCCACATGGCACCTAACAACTGTCAGTAAGTCCATTTTCAAGAGATCTGACGTCCTCTTCTGCTCTTTGGGTGCGTGTCTGGCACACAGGTGGATGCTTAGATATGGGCAGGCAAAGTACTCATCACATAAAATAAATTTTAAAATATTTTTGAAAGATGCAGAGAGAATGCTCATTCTTTGTTCAGAGCTGTTCAGGGGCACAAGGGTGCTGACAGGGGTGTGAGCACACCCTAGATCGTCAGTGAATGTGTAGAGATGCTAATAACACTGGAGCCACCATGACAATGCTACACAAATAGCAAACAGGTCACTTGGCCGAATACTTGAGGACTGATAGACAGCCAGACTGATTTGTCCAATCAGGAGGAACTGCAGTGACTCTGCCCAGTCACCTTGGGGCCAGACTGCAGAGGTCAGAGCAGTTGAGATTGGACTTGGGAGCTACAAAAGCCATGGGAGTTTGGCACAGGCCAGTAACACAATCAATGTGATTCTTAAGAAGATTAATCTCGTGGCAGATTGTTCCTGGACCTCACTCTGGGATTTAATAACAACCAATAACTTCTGTTAGGATTAATCTATCCCTTATTTCCCCTCACCTCTGGTCCTTGTTGAAGGTGATGAACAGTTGGCTAATTTCTGAATAATGACCCCCTTCCTGATCTGGAAGGGGAAGTCAGATTTAGAATTATAGAATTTTAATTTGGGCGTAAAAGTCCCTTGGGTACAATCTGGTCAACCTCTCTGGAAAGGGAGTGGACCCTTGCCCATGGAGTCCAGAGGCCTCAGTTACTCGACTCTGTGAAACTTCTTTTCTCACTCTGAGTCCAGCTCATCCTGGCCTCTCTCTCAGACCTTCCCTCAGTTCCACTGTCTCTCCCACCCTTTGATTTAACAGCCTTGTTGTTGACGGAGACACTGAATTCTCCGGGGGTGGGGGTATCTGTCATCTCTAATGTTCTGGAGAAGGCCCTGCAGGTCTGCTTTGCTTCCTTCCTCCTGAAAAACCTTTCTTCTGGATTAGACCCCATCCACTCTTGAAGACTTTCCCTAAGCTCACCCAATTAAATCTAAGTATTCCTTATATGTGCCCTTAGCTCCTGATGAAGCACAGTGTTTATTTTTTCTGTCTTTTCTGGGGAATAACTTTTCTACATGAGAGAAGAATTTAAAGTCTTAAGTTTATTTCTTGAAATGTCAATGGTTAGTCACCCAAACTACTTTTTAAAGGCAAATTTTCTGTGATGATGTATGACGTGATGACCTATTTGTTCTGCCTTTTATAATCAGGTCTACGGAATGTAACTGCTTGATGCCAATGGATCACCATTAAAAAGTGCCAGCCTTTCCGGCCAAACTGCTCCTTTCATCATCCTTCTCATTTCAGTTTTTAGAAATATCACATTTGTTGCCTAGCAAGAAAGTTTGTGTGCTCTCCCTCCTCTCTCTGTGTCTCTGTCTCTCTGTCTTTCTCCATGTCTCTTTGTCTCTTTCTCTATGTCTCTGTCTCTCCTAGTAAGCCTGTTGTCTCTACCTCAAACATATACCAGAATCTGACTAATTCTTGCTGACTCCACTCCTTCCACTGAGTACACGCCTCTATGATCTCCTGCCTGTATGATTGCAAGAGCCTCTGTTTGACGTTCTTGTGTCTATCCATGTCTCCTCCACCCAAGACTGTTTTCAACATGGTGACAAAGTAATGCTTTGCTCAGAACCCTGAAATACTTTCCCTTGTCTCTCAAGAATAAAAACCAAGATCCTTAGGATATTCAGAATTGTGACTAAAGATGACTCTAATAAAGTAATATATTTTCTAACTCGTTTTTTCACTGTTTAGAAGCTATTTTGCATATTCAAGAGTTTAAGAGGCTATGTCCAGAGTTGAGATCAGCAGATAAGCAATGTGTCCATAAAATCAACTGCATGTTCATCTGTGCTTGATGTACGGCTTTGTAGGAATGCTTGTCATGTTGTTTGTTCATTCTGCCTCCAAGCTAGACTGTTCTTCAAGTAACCTTTATGTCCCCACAGTGTGAACCTTCACACTTGAACACTAGCTTCTTGCTTCTGCTGACAAATACCTCACACCTAGAATAACAGGATGAATGAGTCAGTGGCTTATAAGACATCTGTAATGATTCATTTTTAAGATGTGTTTAAAAAACTTTATTTTTCCATTTTTCTACCATTATTAATCACCCAAACCTAAACTAGAGAATGTATTCTATGTCTCTGACCCCAAGGTTTACCTTATTTTCTATGCAAATGACCTTAATTGACAAATGATTGTGCAGTTGTACAATCATGGAAGTTTGTGAATGCTGTTTCCACAGCTCAATACCCAAGATGGTCCCCAGCCTAAAATATCTTCTGGCTAAGATTTTCAGATGTCAACTCCATGTGCCTGTTAGGGTACCTTTTTATTTTTTCCTTCCAAAAAAGAGTTACACACATACACACACTGTGATAGCTCACACTCTTGATTTCAGCACTAAGGAGGTTGAGGCAAGAGGATATCAAATTATATGGTGTCCTAGTTAGTTTTAATTTTCAATTGCATTTTGCTGACTCCACTCCTTCCACTGAGTACACGCCTCTATGATCTCCTGCCTGTATGATTGCAAGAGCCTCTGTTTGGCGTTCTTGCGTCTATCCATGTCTCCTCCACCCAAGACTGTTCTCAACATGATGACAAAGTAATGCTTTGCTTAGAACCCCGAAACCCTTGTCTCCCAGGAATAAAAACCATGATCCTTAGGATATTCAGAATTGTGACTAAAGATGATTCTAATAAAGCAATATATTTTCTAACTGTTTTTTCACTGTTTAGAAGCTATTTTGCATATTCAAGGATTTAAGTTCCTCAACTGAGGAACTTTCTAAATCAGACTGGCCTGTGAGCATGTCTGTGGGGGACTGACTTGATTATTAATTGATGAAGGATGTCCCAGCTCTCTGTGGGAGGCACCATTCCTAGGCCAATGATCCTGGACTGTGTAAGAAAGCCAGCTAGAATGACTGACTGACTGACTGACTGACTGAGAGAGCCAGCAGCCTTCCTTCATGAGTTCTGCTGTACTTCCTTGGCTATGAGTTCCCAGGTTAGAGGTAATGCTGTGTGGAATATCCAGCAGACCCGCCTTCTAGTTAATGGCTTTAGTTCCTGCACTGACTTCCTTAGGGATGGTCTATGATCCGGAAGTCTAAGTGAAATAAATCCTTTCCTCTCCTAAGTTGCTTTGGGTCATGGTACCTATCACAGTACAGAAAGGAAATTAAAACATATGCCTTATATGGCATGTATTTGGTCTTCGAAACAAACGCTGAAGGTGGGCATTTAAAATATTTTATTTATTATTTTTATTTTGTGTGTGTATTTCTTGCATGTATGAAAGTGCACCCGTGCCTTGCAATGCCTGTGGAGGTCAGACAAAAGCATCAGATTCCTCTGGAACTGGAGTTATGGACAGCTGTTAGCCACCATGTGGGTGCTGGGACTCACACCCAGGTCTTCTGCAAGAGCAGACAGTGCTCTCAACTGCTGAGCCATCTCTTCAGCCCGGAAGGTGGGCATTTTTATATGAAGTCAGAAAATAAGGCTCAGAGAGACTAAATGAGTTACTCATGATTATATTTCTTAATTTAAAGCATTGTGGAATGCATTATGTCATGTGTGTAAGTTTGCCAACTTCACAACATATTCTGGCCAAGCTCTAGGAAAACAAAATTTCAGTCCATCACTTCCATGTGTGCAAATTGGTATGACCCTTATAAATGAGGATTCAGAAGCATTTAACAAAATTATATAGAGGCTTGCTTCATGACTCAGAAATCTACTCCTATGAATTTGGCCTTATTTTACAGATCTACAAATTCAAGGTAATACATGGACATGTTTATTCATCATGGCGTTATTTGTAACAGTAATCCATGGCCACAATCTAAATACCAGTCTATAAAAGACATGGCTGATAATGGAGTGATCAACAGCCGCAAAAAAAATGAGAACCATGTCTGTGAATTGAAACAGGGTCATTTCTAAGACATATTGTTAGTATAAAAGAAAAAAAAAAAACAAAATAATGGCTATAGAATACTATCTTCTGTGCAAGAGAAAAGTGAACTGGAGACAAACACAAAAATGACTTCACTAATTTGTATAATTTTTATATAAATAGCATATAGATTTTTTTTTATATTTGTGTAATTTTGGCCATTGAAACATCAATTTTTATATATTCAAAAAAGAACCAAAGAAAAAGTGTGGAAAAATCCTGTACTGTAGTAGAATATAAACTGAAACAAATAATATTTCAGCAGTATATGAAACTAGCAAGCTGTCTATACTAAAAAGAATTGACAAGGCTTTTATACATATTCTAAACTGTATACTTTTTTAGGGTATAAAAGGAAACTACAGATCATTTTAGTTTATTTCCTAGGTTTGTAGTGGGTAGAAGTAGTGATCTTGAAATTCTGAAACTATTTTGCATCTTTGTGAAAACAGAACTAAGGCTTAAATGTTTTAGTATCGGGAACTTCAGCTGGTTTCACGGAGGAGACACCATAAAGAAAAGGCTGACGAGAAAGAATCCTGCAGTGCTCAAGGGAGATTGCTGGCATCATGATGAACCAGGCCTAAAGGTATCACCCCGGAGCAACTGTATCCAGATCCAGACTTCTGAGGACTATTTCCCTCTTAAAAGATTTGTCTCCTTGGAGAAATGGAAGATTCCAGTCTGAGGCTAAGAAAGTTCAAGTACAAGGTGAGACTGGAACACCTTGTGCCAGACAGAAAAAAAAAATAAAAAACAAAAAAAAACCCCACAACTCAAAGATTAATGTGGCTGTGTCAAAAGGACCCACAGAGCAGTGTGAGGTGCCAATGGCTGACCGATTCTGAGATAATTTCGGCATCTGAAAAAAAAAAAGGTAATTACACAGTGGATTCAAAATCATGCATTTATGGCGATATGAGGAAAAATGAAGGGAGAGAACGGGAAAGCTCGCTTTCACAGGAATGACAGCTACAGTCTGTGGAAGGGATGGTAGACTCTTTGAACCATCACTTGTAACGGGCACTATAACTCAGGCACGAATTGTTAATGGATGATTAAATCAGAGGTTTCAGATTACTTACTAATTGCCAAAGGGAAATTGTGTCTTTATAATGAGATGCTAGTGGTGGGCGGCAGGCTGGCACCCAGCATTCTGAGCCTCAGGTGTGACACCACAGGAGATGCAGGACATCCCTGCTCACACTAGAAAACTTTGATAAAACAATCTGAAGAAACCAGGATGTGATATGATTCCCTAGGACTACTGGTTTGGACTCTTGAAAGAATTCAATGTTGTAGGAAAAACAAAAAGAGTTGGAAAACCATTTGGATTTGGAAGAATAATGAAACAAAATGAAAAGGCTATATTTAATGCCTAGACTTTTGATTCAAAGTGGTCTGGGGTGGGGGCTAAAATGGATGTTTTTTAAGATAATTAAAATTTGATTATGTGCTGTACATTAAATGATGTCATTGAATTCATGTTGATTTTTTAGCAGAAATAGTGGCTGGTTTCTAGAATGTTCTCAGTCTAGAGGTGATGTCCTAGTATCTATGGTCTATAATCAAATGGTTGAGTAGGAGAGGCAAGGCAACATGTGTGGTAAGATGAAGACACAGGGACTCTAGATGAGTAATTGGAATTTTTGTTCATTAATTCCATCTTCCTGTGGGTTTGAAATTTTTCAGAATAATAGGAATACGTACTGAAGAATTATACTAGTAAGTGGTGAACCTGGATTTGAATTTAGGACCTAATATAGTGAAAACTCATGTTCTTTCTCTTAATTCTCATGGTGGATATTTCCAGAGCTAGTTCATATTCAAGGAAGATTTTTTCCCCCAAATTAATGATTATTGAAACTTCTAAATATGAGCCCTGAGAAGCTCAAGCCATTAAAATTTCATGACAGAGACATAAACATCCAGTGCCACCTGAAGATATGCTCCTAACTTTGTATTCAGTAGATGCTATAAGAGGCCCTTAATGTTCTTGAGGGTATTACTGGCACTGGGACTGAAAGTGTTTCTGATGCAGTTCTCCTTGTCATAACTAAACACACAGATGATAAAATCCAGTTATTTAGAACTATTGTGCAAGCAGAATTGACAGCTGCCAAGTTCCTTAAGACAGCTTCCCACTGAGAGTCTTCTGTCTTGTGGCTAGGTAGCTATTGTTTCAGAGAAACATAGTCTAAAAACCAGAGAGGAGGGAATGAAAAAAACCTTAAAACCTGGAGTCAGCCCTAGGATTGTCAGATAAAGTACCAGATGCCCAGTTAACCTATTCCTGATGATGCATGATCTTTAATATAAATATGTCTCAAAAATTGTGTGACTGAGTGGGACATAAGTACACTAAAGTATTCACTGAGTATGTGAAATACTAATTTAGGGAAGCGGGGAGGTGTTTATCAAAGAAACACAATTATGCAGGTTGAAGAAGTTCTGGAGATCAGAAAGGGGGGTGGGGCGTCTTACATGCTCTCATCACACACATACGCCTTTATGTAAACAAGATAGACATATTAACTTGACAAGTAATCAACTCAATGTGAATGTATGTTGAAATGGTCACCTTCTGTACCTATACCCTCTACACAAAATTCCAATCGTTTTGCTTTTCAAGAACGAGCGAGTACCAGCCCACTCCCACCCTGCCGTCCCTCTTCTGCCTAGGGACTCCTCTTTGTAGCAGACCCCATTTTCCTGGGCTGTATTGTATATATGGGGAAAGAGAAGCAGGTGGGCTGCCCAGAGTCCCACTCAGCCCTAGAACAAGCAGGGTGCTGAGTTCAGTTCAGTGCTTTACATCTGCCCTGCTGATTGCACTGCTGGTAGACTCTGGTTCAGAAGACCTGAGTGTGCGTTTGAATTTTGGCCCTGCCAATTTGAGCTGTGATCTCTAGCAAGTGATTTAACTCCTGGGCTTCCAGTTCTTCTCCTGGTGCATAAAATGTGGATAATAATAATCACTGCTACTCTGTAATTCCTGTTGAATTCTAACAAGGAGAAATAATGGACAGATATTTAGGATATTTAGGAAAGTTCGTGGTGGTTGTAAAGTCTTGAAAAATGGGAAGTGACGTTATCATTTTTGTTTTTGAAAGTTTACTGGGGTAGCCATTCCATATTTTTATTTGCTGACTCTGGAAAATTAATCAATTGTCTATCACTGATTAAGAGAGAAAAGGTGAGAGAAATGGTAAGAGAATTAGAGCTGCTTCTTTTATCTGAATAGCCAAAGTCCTAAGAAATACCAGAAAGGAGCTGGAGAGACCTCGTGCAGAGAATCCAAGCTTGGCTCCCAGCACACTGTCCATAACTCTACTTCCTGGGTATCCAATGCCCACTTCTGCCTCTGCGGGCATTGCACTTGCATACATGCAGGCAAAACTCTTATCCACATAAAATAAAAAAGAAGTTAATTTGTTGTCATTTGATTTCTTAATGATAACCATTGTAACTGGGATAAGACAGAATCTCAGAGTAGTTTTAATTTGCATTTCTCCAATGGTTAATGATGGTGAACATTTTTTCAAAGTGTTTATTAGCAATTTGTATTTCTTCTCTTGAGAATTCTCTGCTCATATCTAGCCCATTTTGTATGAGTTTGTTTATTTTCCTGAAGTTTTATTTTTTGAGTTCTCCATGTATTGCAGACACGAATCCTCTGTCAAATGTGTAGCTCGCAAAGATTTTCTCCCATTGTCTGGGCTGTCTCTTCAATCAATTGGCTCTTTCCTTTTGCAACGTAGAAGCTTTCTAGTTGTATGAGGTCCCATTTGTCATTTACTGGCCTTACTTCCCAGGCAACTGGAGTCCTGTTCAGAAAGTCCTCACCCATGTCCTTGTATTGCAGCATACTCCTTATCTTTTCTTCTAGTAGTTTCAGAGTTTCAGGATGGTGAGCATTGATCCATTTGAAGTTGATTTTAGGGCAGAATGAGAAATTAGGATCTAGTTTTATTATTCTAGTTTTATTATTTATTATTTCTGCTCAAGGTTAATGTCCAGTTTTGTTAACATCCGATACTGTCTTTCCTCCAGTACATATTTTTAGGTCTTTATTAAGAACCACTTGGCTGTGATTTGTGTAGACTTAAATATGGATCTTCTATTCTATTGACCTACTGTCTATTTTTGTGTCAGTATGACACCATCCACTCTTGGACGTGAAGATTTGGTCAGTGGTGATGGTGCACTTTCAGGGAAACAAGCCCATACATCCTTGTATGGACTTCAGATTGGTATTCAGTAAATTTAGTCTTATTCTTAATACATTCAGTTCAGGAAAAAAATTTTCATTAAACACTGCATGTAGAAATTTAGCATTTGAACAATGGAATTAACTTTTAAGATAATGAATTTCCATGTTAATTCAGCTTTTTCTTTGTACACACCAATTTCAGCAACTTTTCTAGGCGAGAAAAAGAAATATAACTGAACTAGATTTCTCAGCCTCTGCAATACGGAGTCCCATACAAAAGCCAAAATAATGTTGGATAAATTCCAAGGCCCCAGACATCATTACTTCATTACATCAAACTAAGAAAAGTGGAATCTTTTATATTCTCTAGTAAACATTAATAATTTAAAAATTAACAATTTTAGAATCATTTTAGTTGACATCACCATGGATCTCTGCAATCCCAGCACTTGCCCTTTAGAAGTTGAGGTAAGAAGACCATGTATTCACAACTACATAGAAAAACTTTGTTCACAATATATATAGATACATTTATTTTTAAAAATAGATGTTTTTAAAGTGATTGTCTTTGCCTTAATATTCTGAGTCCTAAAAGTATCTGGCCACTGTTTATGACAATGGCTCAACTGATTCTAATTTCAGCAATGAGATATTAGTGCTGAGTTATTTACCATAAGACTGAAGACTATACTTTATCTCTAAACCAAAATTTATAGTATTAGTTAAATAAACATGGTTCTCATTTTTAAAATTATTTATTAAGTTAGTTACTTATTTAGTTAGTTAGTGGTCTGTATGCATGTATGTGTGTGAAAACAAATGCCATGTGTTTGTGTGGAGGTCACAGGGCAGCTTCCACATGTAGGTCCCAGGGAGCAAACTTAAGTCATCAGACTTGGCAGCAGGCACTTTACCCACTGAAACCATCTTGCTGGCCCCACAGACATGGTCCTGTATGACAAACTCACTACAAATTCACTCCTTTAGCACACTACTCTGGGTCTTAGGCCTACGTACATGCATAACACTTATGCACCACCATAGGGTGATTGAAGAGAAAAGCCCGGAGTCCCTCTAGACTGGACTTCTTAACATCCTTAGGTGAGTGTTCTGTAAATATTTTCAGTGTTAGATTCATTCCGATCAGAGGATGTTATGACTAGCTTTGTGCTTGCTGCTCCTTTTCATAGCAGTTAGGGGAATAGGTATTACTTTACTTTTAAAATTCTTTATGAAATTGCTATTTGAGATCTGGGGCCTCTGGTGTCAGCTTATTTTAATCAAGGATGGAATAACAATAAATGATCATTATAATTTTCTGGTTGCACAGCTTGAGACATCTATCTTCAAACTTCTTGAATTGTGTTTTAAATATATACCTCTTGTAAACAGCTTGGAGTGAAATTTATTTCATGCAGTGTTCGAGTCTTTTTTATAAATGGAAATTTTTAATAAATTTTTCATAAATGGAAATTACATTTGTCTTGTGAATGGCTGGTTGCGCCTCTTCTCACCAGTGTGCCCTGCTCTCCACGCCACCTCTTGCCTCTTTTTCCGTCTTGACTCTCTTATTGCTTTTACTACAAGTTAAATATTACACATTACTTATTTTTGCACATAGAGATCTATATACAATGGAAGTACGAAATCACAAATAAGTAAAAATAAGTGTGAGTAAGATTACATTGACGGCATTTTGAGACATGCAAAAACTCAAAAATGTATCAGTCACAGAATCTCCTGTGACAATTACAGCATATTCTCTAGGAAGAATGAAAATGAAAAGAGAATAACTGAGCTGTAAGAATAATTGAGATGTAGAAGGAACATGAGCAAAGATGTTTAGTAAGTGACCGTTTCCAGTTGTAAATAAGAGGGGATTAGGAAACATGATCATTTGAGCAAAGCAGTCAGATGAGATCCACAAATATTTAATAGGTGGAAGAGGTGCAGCAATGAAATAAAAGGATCCTAAAAAAGACTGTCTCTTTAGAAGGATGTCTAGTTATTTTTCCTGTTTTTATGATAAAATACTCTGGCAAAAGCAACTTAAAGGAGAATATGTTTGTTTGGACTCACGGTTCACAGTCTGTCATGATGAAGTAGCAGTGTTGGGAATCTAAGGAGACTGTTGAATGTGTAAGATCTGAAGTCTAGAAGCAAACAGTGGTGGATGCAAGTCTTCCCACCTCAGTTAACCTGCTCAAGACAATCTCTCAGGTTGTGACCACAGACCAACCTAATCAAGATAATTCCTCACAGGCCTGGGACTTGTCTCCTAGGTGACTCCCGATTCTATTACCTTGACAATAACACTAACCACCCCAAGGGAGATGATGCAAATGCCAGTTTTAATTCCACATGTATTGAAAGTTTAAGATTGAAAATACTGAGTGGAACAGGAGCCATAACTTTTTAAGCCAATAAAAGAAAAAAAAAAATAGCACAAGGAACTCAGTTTAAAAGAAGGCAGAAATAAAGAAGCTCACATTGGGTGTTGGAGAGATGACTCGGTAGTTAAGAGCACTGGCTACTCTAATAGAAGACCTGGGTTCAGTTCCCGGCACCCACATGATGGCTAACAACCTCCTTAACTTCAGTTCCGGAGGATCTGACAATCCAGCACCCTCTTTTGGTCCCCACAGGCATTGCACACAAGAGGTACATTTACAGACTAAACACCATACACATAAAATTAAAAATAAAAACATTTTTAAAAAGAAGCTCACATTAGCTTATAGTGATCTTTATCCAATAGTGTATAACCTATACATTTAGCTATTTGTGCAGAATTTTAATGATGATTAATAATCATCATAAATTTATTTCTTAAGTATATTTCATCTTCTAGCACTGAATCAGGTGCTGCTTTCTAGCCATTTTCTCATTTAATCCTTCTACTAACTCTAAAGTCAGATTTTATTAGTATTACAAATTCACAGACCAGAAAAACAGAGCATGGAGCACAACATACTTGCCGACCTTCATGGAGTTGGGAAGAAACAGGCAGGTGCACTGGCTCCGTCTTCTTAGCTCCTGTGTGTCCCTGGATTCTTTACCACACACTAAACCATGCTAACTCTCAACTGGAAATCAGACTTCCTCTGTTTCCTCCTTCTCAAATGCCATCATTTATCTTTCAGTTGGGTTATCGGTCATTCTCCTGTTGTTTTTCTGTCTCTAATTTTTCTCTGTCATCTGGTATATCTAGTTCCAGTGGTTACATTTGTCTTAAAATATCATATCACTTCCCTCAAAAATTGAGCCAAGTCTACCTGTTTATCCAAAGCCTCCAGAAAATATAGCCATATCCCAATGTAATTTGGCAGCATTATCCAAAACTAAGTCTCCTCTCTATATCAGCACACTGACTCCGTTCCTGTGCTTTGTTATTTCTGGCCAGTTTCATTTGCCTTCTAGGTCCCTAGGAACTAGCCTCTCTACTTTGTGCCTTCTATTTTTTCTCTTCTTTAAATTCATATTGCATCTGTAAATTTCTCTAATCATCATTGCTCTAGTGGCCTATGATGTGGCAGGCCGACTACATACAGTGCAGACATGAAAAGTCCTCAGGTCGATCTCCTTACTTTGTAAATGTGATGAATGTATGTGATTTCCAGGTCTGCAGCTACTCAGTGGTAAATGAACCTCCAGGTTTGCCTGCTCCAGTTCTTTCCTTTACACAGATGTCTAGGTAAATAATACAGTTAAAAACTGTGTTGATTTAGGTTATTACTCAGTATTAGATAGTATCTGTTTACAAAACAATAGTCATTTAATGCCCATTTCTTCAATGGTGACCGACCAAACATTTCCCCTGGGTGACATCTCTTCCATGTGCTTCAGGTGAAGAATCTCTTTTGATTATGCCCATCATGATGAGATTACTACTCCTTTAGTGATTGGTGTTAGGGTGAAAATGTGACCTGCTTCTGAAACTGAAATGGGAGGGAAATCTGATGTAGTCTCTTTCTTAGTTAATGCTATGATCAAAGATCCTGACCAAGGCAAGGAAAGATTTATTTGGCTAACGGTTTGAGAGTTCAGTCCATCATGGTGGGGGAGTGGAGCTGCAGGAATGAGGCAGATGATCTCCTTGTGCCTGTAGTCAGAAAGCAGAGAGAGATGATCTCAGGCACTCAACTTCCATTCTCCTTTTTGTTGTGTTCAGGACCCCTGCCCATTGGAAAGCGCCTTCTGTAGTAAAGGTAGGCCTTCCCACCTCAGTTAACATAATCTATTAGATAATCCCTCACAGGCACACCCAGGGCTTGTCTCCTAGGGCATTCATTCGAAGTCACGTTGACAACCAATATTAACCATCACAGCTTCTGTGAAGGGCATCTCTTCACAGCATCTTCACTTCAGAGATTCTCAAGCATATCCAAGTCATCTCCTGACTCTGGGGATCTGTTGGTAAAACCCATCTCTAATCATGAAAGAAGCTATTATGTTTTAGAGTAGCTGAGTAGAGACGTGAACAATGTGAGCTCTATTCTCCCACTTAAGATAATAGTTGATTTATTTGTAGCATTTTGTCTGAGTTTACCAAAAGCTGCAGAAGAACCCTGGAGATTGTCTTATCACATTCATTCCCAAACCAGGTTGACTTTGTCTTCAGGAATCACTGCTTTCATCACCTACTGCCACCTAGGTCCCAGCTGTCATCCTCTGTGCTAGGGACTGTCACTGTGCCTTGTTGTTTGTTCCTCTTGGGTGAATTCACCCCAAGAACTACTCTTGTATAAAGGAAACCAGATAATGACACACACTTTTCCATTGTCTTCCAAAGGCTCCCTCTCACTTAGAAAGAAGTCTAGCCCGTTGTGGTGGCCCACAGCTACACAGGATCTGCCATCAGCTGTCTCTGGCCCTGTCACCTCTGGAAGCACCAGGCCTTCCCAGTGTACTGTTGTATGTTGAGAATGAGACCAGAGCCTCTGCTGGCTGGTCCCTAGCTTGGAGCTTGTACCTCCTGGCCATCTGCAACAACATTGCCTCCAGAACTTTGTTTCACTTCTTCTAGCCAGTGGGTTATTTTTTGAATAAATTTTCTGAACTAAAGTGCCCTTCTCTGACCCCATTATGCTCCACTCCCTCCATTTTTCTTCTTTTTGCTTACCAGCTCCAGACACATTTTGAATTTGCTTCTTTATTGCCTAGAATACAGTTTCAGTGTTGGTGGTCTGCTGGCAGTGACTGTTTATTATCGGATCCATCATCACCTTGAAGAGTGTCTGGTCCAGCAGAGTAGGCAATCAATAAATATTTACCAGAAAAAAGTAATCAGGGCTGGAGAGATGGCTCACTGGGGACAGCGCCTGCAGAGAAGCATGAGGACCTGACTTTAGACCCCTCAGCAGCCCCATAAGTCAGTCATGGCAGCGAGCACTCATAATCCTAGTGCTGGGGAGGCAGAGCCAGAAGGATCCGGGGGCTCACTGGCCAGCCAGCCTAGCTGTATCAATTAGCTCCAGGTGAAAAAACCCACCTCAAAAATAACAGGTAGGATCTGGAGAGATAGCTCAGTACTTAAGGGGATTTGACCCTCTTGCGGGGGACCCAGATTTGGTTCCAGGCAGCACCCACATCAGGCAGCTCACAACTTCTAAGTCCTGTTTCAAGAGTTACAGTGCCTTCTTCTGGCCTCTGTGGGCACTGACACACATATTGTATACATGCATCCATGCAAGCACTCACACATACACTTAAAATAATAAACCTTGGGGCTGGAGAGATGGCTCAGTCATTAAGAGCACTGGCTGCTCTTGCAGAGGACCTGGCTTCAATTCCCAGCACCTGCATGATGCCTAACAACTGTCCTTAACTCCAGTTCTAGGGGAAACCGATGCCTTCTTCTGACCTCCACAGGCACTGCATGACACAGGTGCACTTACATAAACACATGCAGGAAAAGAAAAATAAAATATGTTAAAAATAAATAAATCTTAAAAAAATAAGGTCGTCAGCAATAGACTCCTAATGTCAACCCCTTTGATCTATATATAACTCACGTTCCCATTTCTATGCCACACCTCTCTCTCTCTCTCTGTCTCTGTCTCACACATGGAGTAATCAGTAAGAGCATTCTAATTACTGAATTATAAAATTTATGTTAAAAAGTAGTCATGATGGGATATACATAACTGAAGCTGCAGTTAATATCTATGCATTTTTCATATGTTATTCTTCAATAAAAACTGAAAAAGTAGTGAATGCCCTCAAGAAATCATTAATTATGATGACTATTTATATAACTATTAATAATTAAGAGCCTATTGTTCTACCAGTTTTAAAAGAGTATTTAGATTATTTAGCCTTCACCTCATGTCTGAACTGTTAAGAAGGAGCATTAAAACATCAGATAGTTGTTCCTAGAACATAAGTTATATTATCTCTTCTACACTTCAAAAGTCTATCATGAGGTCTCACAAAGTGTTCAGTAATTGCTGGACTTAGCCCACAAGAGAAATAGAGAATCCATAAATATCCCTGGAGACCACAGATCACTCTCCCAGGCCCAGTTTTCTCAGTACGTGGTTGGCGGAGGACATGATTGGAGGAGGACCCTGTGGGCACCATCGTCTTTAGCTTAATTCTTTATGAAGCCTGTCATTCTTTATACATAAACAATTTTCTTATTTTAAAGTTGAGGAGTAGTAAAGGAACAGGAGAGAGACATGTAGTCATTTTGCAGCCTCAGTCATTGGCAGCACCTATCACTTGAGAGCTGTGTGGTCTTGGAAGAGTTACCTAATCTTGGAAGATCTCCTTTTCCTTCTCTGTAAAACCAGGATATCCACTGTCCTGTTCACTCGCTAAGGATGGTGTGAGGAAGAAAGGCACCAACCCTCAGTTCCCAAGTAAACATGATCCCCTGTTCTGGAGTGTCTTCTTTTTGTGAGTGCAAAGAGTTGTGAACACATAAAAATTAGGGACTCATGGGGCTGAAGTGGTTAAGAGTATTTGCTGCTCTTGAGAAGACCTAGGTTCAGTTCCTAGCACCCACATGGCATCTCACAACCACCTGTAACTCCAATTCCAGGATATCTGATGCCCTCTTCTGGCCTCTGTGAGCAATAGGCAACATGTGGTACATATACAGACATGTATACACTCACATGTACATATAAAAAATAAATAACTCTAAAAAGAAGAGCAAGGAACTTAAGAGATAAAAGAATGGCAAGAAAGATGGCTCAGCAGTTAAGCCGGGACTGAATTTTAGATACCAACATTCATATAACAAGCTGGGTATCCCCTGGTTGCCTTTAATTCTAGCTCAGTGAGAAGGTTCAGGGTCTTGATGGTTTCTAGTCCAGCTGAGATAATATGAGCCTCAGGTTCAGGGAGAGACCCTGTCTGAAAGGAACATGAGGAGAGTGATAGAGAAGACCTGACATACTGTTTTGTGTTTGCAGCCACACACAGGTACAGGCACCTCGGCCAGCACACCACACACATGCTCATATGCTAGGGCTTGTGTGTACACAGGTGCAGACAAATCAATCAATAAGTCTTTTTTTAAAAAGGATGAAGAAATATGAGTGGGGATCTTTGTTAGTGGCTGAGTGGGGATCTTTGTTAGTGGCTAACACTTTTAGCCAAAGCAAGGAGAATCAGGCAGGAGAAATACTGTGTGTGCCACTCTGAGTTTTGTCTGCCTAAATAATTGACATGGATTTGGCTAAGAGGCAGGATGTCCTCTGCAAACAACAATGGTGCTTAGTTGATAGGGGCTTCTGATGGGAGCACAGCACAGACCCTGCTGTAAATTTGCCTTCCTTATCCCGCCACAGTTTATCATAATGCTACAAGCTCAGAGTCTGGCGAGTGGTTGTGCATGGTGTGCCCTGCAGGCTTACCCCAGGGCACGGGGGAAGTCTGCATCCCTGGCAGAAGAGCCCATCTCCCCCGAAGATGGGATTCATTTCAGAGGGTGACGGGAACACTGGAAAAGCTAGCATGTTACCTATCATGATCAGGGTTCACTCAGTTCCAGAAACCTCTGTGTCTGCCCAACACACTTGTGTTTCATGGAATTGAACGCCTTCCTTTCAACTTCTGTTTACGAACATTCACAGCCCAACAGTAGCAATACTACTTTGTTTATTCTTGGCCTCTGAAATGCAGTTCTGGACAGCAAGGTCCGTTGGTGTCTCTTTGCTGGAGTGGAGCAGATTGATGGTGACAGGGTGAGCTATGAGGGAGTCAAGAAGCAGTGTCTGAGTAGACCAGGTTCCGATTTTACACAGAGCCTGGAGAGGCCACTGAGGGCCGCGTTGGCCTGGCCGTCTCCCGGCGTGCTCCACTACTCCTCCCTGGTCAGGAGCACAGTCAGTTATAGCACATGACTGGAGAGCTTTAGAAAAGGGCTGCATTTTTCTGTCCTGAAACCATTTTTAGAACGGTTTTGTTTCTGAGTTGTGAATATATTTAGAATCACATAGAGGCCTTACACAGACCCTTTGGGTGCACAAACTCAACAGCTGGCATTGATGATTTCTGTCCTCTAGGCTGCTGTTTTTATTTTTAACATTTACATTTTAATGTTTGCATTTCAGATGTTCTTTTCCATTAGGTACTTATTTTCTGGGGGAGTAGTTTTTGTTTTGTTTTGATCTTATGCTCTACAAGTCATACTTCATCTCAGCTCTTTATAAACATTTGTACCTCTTTGTGTCTAAACAATTTTATCATTTTAAAGTGGATGGGCAGAAAAAAGAGAGTTATGCAGATGGTTTTCTATTACACATTTCTCTTTTATGCATCTTACTTTTGAAGTTTACATTTGTTCAAATAATTTATCCTAGACAACATATGAATAGAGACAATATATGGGATAGTGGCTCTACACTATGAGATGAAGTTTCCCCTTCAGAACATCCTCTTCAGTGGTCAGGGGCAGTTCAGTGAGAGTCTGTGTCCTAAGCGTCAAGAGGTTCTGGTTCAACCTTACGCGTGCCTGTGCACAAGTGCACAAGCACACACACACAAGACTCTTCTTATTTCAAATAGGTCCTCTTTTTTATTGTTTTTATTAATTTTTACTGAATCATGTGTATTTCATATAGAACATTTCGACCAATCTTAATCATCTTCATACCCTCTTCCACCTGACACTACCCCCTCATAGCACCCCAACTGGAATCCATACATTCTTTCATCTGTGTTGTTAGTGGCCCCCAGATGTTCCTCAGTGCAAGTTCATCCTTTCGGGTCTAGTCATCCTGCCCACAGTCCCTCACTTTAAGAAGATTACCTCTTCCTCACACAGCAGCAATCAACTGTCAATATTTCTTCCATAAAGATTGGGGTCTGCTGCCCATCTCCCCAGTTCTGTGCTGCGTTTTTGTCCGCTTGCGTTTGCATGGGTCTTGAACATGCCAACACCATTGCTGTAGGTTCATGTGAGCAAGGTCTCAGGAGCGTGTAGGATTCCTTTTCTACATGGTCACACACCTCTTCCCAGGCTCTTACAATCTTTCTGCCCCCTCTTCCACAATGGTCCCTGAGCCCTGGGTGAGTGAAGCTTAATATAGGAGTCCTGCCCAGGAACCCACACCAGGCCAACTCCTAATCTCCATGCTTTAGCCCTTTGTGACCTTTTGTGTTCCTGGCCCTCTGTTGCATGAGGGAGCTTCATTAATGAGAGTTGAGAGATTCATTAGTGTCCTCATTACCCCTTGCTCTATGTTGCGTGAGCCTTAGGTTGCATTGCAGATGTGATGCTTAGGCTTCAACAATTCACAGACAATGTCTGTGTGTGACCATTTGTGGTACTCTGTAGTAGTCTCCACCTGGTGCAAAAGAAGTTTCTTTGATGAGTAGTGACTGGGATACTTGACTGTAAATATAAGTTTTTTTTTTTTTCCACTTAGTAAGAAGTTACATTTTTCTAGGGATGTGACAGCCTTGGGGATTTCTCTAAGATCTATGACCTCTTCTGCCATGTGTTGGCTGTGACTACGGTACCTCCCACTAGTATCTTCCCTTTGAATGGGCTTTAAGTTTAATTAAGTTGCATGTCCAAGATCCTGTATTCAATCCCCACTATCACAAAAAATATATAATATATATTCCTCTTGAAAATTATACTGAAATTCTAAGTGGGAAAGTTAGTAATTAACACTGACATGACATGGCTATTGGAGTCAGATCATAGCCACAATTTTGTTTGCTTATTTGATTGCTCTAAGATTGCTTTGGGGGGGTATGTGAGTTATGAGTGTATATGTGTTTGTATGTGTATATGTGTGTGGTGAATGCATGTGTCTGTGTTCGTGTGTATACACATGTGTACTTGCACATGGAGGCCAGAGGTTAAAGTTGGGTGTCTTCCTTTATAGTTCTCCATCATTTATTTTTAAAGATAGGATCTCTCGTAGGACCTAGAACTCAGAGATTTGACAAGACCAGCTGCCCAGAGAGCTCCAGAGAGCCTCCTCTCTCTACCTCCTCAGTAGGATTCCAGGTATGTGCCACCATGCCCATCTTAGGTCTGTGGGTGCTGGGGATCTGAATTCAGGGACCCATGCTGGCATGCAAGCACGTTACCAACTGAGCTATTTCACCAGCCCCTCAGAATTACTTTCGACTTCTAAAGATTCAATGAAGTTAAGGAGATGACAGGATCACTTTACTTACAAATAGCTTAGAGAGCTACCATCCCATTACCTACACTAACTTCTGTGTTTACTTACCTGGGCCTGGCACTGGACCACCTTGTTTTAGCAGCCTCTTGGTTTCACATCTTCTTTTTAACCTCCATGACTGTAAGAGGCATTTACCAGTGAAGCTCAAATGAAGTGTCCATAATGCCTCTTCATCAAGATCAATGACAAAAGTGCTGCAGAGACTGTGCTGTCTCAGTCCAGGGTAGACGCTGGGACATATGCAATTTTGAAATGCTATTGATTTAGCAGAATGAAGGAGTAGAAGAGCTCATAAGAAGATACACACCTTACAGGAGAATTGCTGACTTAACAAACAGAAAGATGTAAGAGAACAGGAATGCCTGCTAGGTCTCTAAATGTTAAAAATGCACCTTATTGGCTCTTACAGGAATTGGTTCATGGTTGTTGGACAGTGTTTCTTTAACCATCTGCAAGTGCATTACTGTTTTCACATCCCCATCACTTGTGGTCACCAAACAGCACCTTGAAGGCTTTATATTTAGCCTACACTTTCATAGAAGTTCAGTCACTTTCAAAGGATATGTAAATTACACAATGAACAAGGCAACAGACAGCCATTGGCCACTACCCATCAGTCCTGAGACCTGGTCATCTATAAGAGCATGCATAACGCCCAGCTGCTCTTATCCCTCAAGGAGTCAACTATCAGAAAGACAATATATTTGTGTTTAACTTCTTTGGAGAAAAAAATACTTCATACACATTTTACAGTTTGGCCCAAAGAAAATTGAATTCCATCTGCATGCCATCAGCTGAGCTGTGGAAGCAGAGGGAGATGCAGGGAGAGCTCCTAAGAGCAGTGTGGAAACGATGAAGGACACTCCCTCAGGAGTGTGAAATGAATTATCCACGTATCTCTGGGACCTCAGACCTAAGTTCTAATGATAGTTCTGATGCCGCATGGTTGTGTATCAGGCATTGCTCTGGGTGCTTGATGTAAATTACCTAGACGGATCTTCAGGCCACTTTGAGTAGCTGAAGTTCACAGAGATGAAGTAACTTTGCTCAGATCCCCCAGTGATTAAGCAAGGTTGGTTTGTGAAGCGAACCAACAGAGCCTGGCTCCAAAGTCTGTGCTGACCTCTACTGTCATGGCGCTCCAAAACAGACATCAGGATTGCACAGGAGTGTTAATGATAATCTAGTCTCTTAGGTTAGCATGGATTTGGAACATGTTTACGATCGTTTATGATCTTTTATTTGTGTTTAAATCATCTCTGTTTATTGTGTTTTGTAAAGGGGAATTTGTACTCCAGGGAGTAGTTGATTGTATTGCTATGATTTTTTAATTATTTGAAACTCTTCATTTATGACAAAAGCCTCCTGCCTCCCTGAAACCTCTAGTGGGCAGATTCTATTCTCTGAAGCAAAATCAAATGGCTCCACACTTCCTGTGTCAGCCTAGAACAGCCTGCCAATAGATGCCACCTACTTTATAAGATTGGCATCCTCCATAGCCTTACAAGTCTGTCTTTCTTTCTTTTTTGCTTTTTTCTTTCTTTCTTCTTTTTTTTCCGTCTTTTTGAGACAGGGCCTTCCTGTAGCCCCGGCTGGCCTGGAACACACCATGTAGACCAAACTGGCCTCAACCTCACAAGAGATCCGCTTGTCTCTGCCTTCTGAGTATTGGACTAAAAGCTTATGCCACCTATGCCTACAGTTCTTTCAGAAATGTGTTAAGACCTTTTACCGCTTTACCGTCTTCCTAGTAAGATGAGGATCCTTGAGCAGGGTGTGAATTTGATCAGGAAGATCACAGTTTCTATTCCTTCCAGTGCTGTGCTTCTATCCACAGAGCTTAACGCATGGATTATAATTTATTGGTTACAATAAAACCACTGATATCCTAAGTCTTTTTCATGTGAGACACCATGGAACTAGATCTCTACCCAGCATGTGATTAAATTTTTCACTTTAGTCCCAAATGTAGGAGTTTGCATTATGGTTATTAAAATTAATTTCAATAATCTTGGCATTGTGCTATGTGATGATTAATACTGATTGTTAAGTTAATCCAGAATTACTTAGGAAATAAACCTAGATTGGGTTAACTGAGGTGGTAAAACCCATTCTAAATGTGAATGGCACTATTCTATGGACTAGGGTACCAGACTGAATAAAGAGGAGAAAGTGAGCTGAGCACCAAGCTTCGTCTCTCTCTGCTTTCTGATTGTGATGCAAGGTGACCAGCTGCCTCACACTTCCTGCTCACATCTTCCCCACCATGATGGACTAGTCATACCCTCAAACTGTGAGCCAAAATAAC
The DNA here is from genome assembly GCA_035773235.1 of Eospalax fontanierii. NCBI lineage: Eukaryota > Metazoa > Chordata > Mammalia > Rodentia > Spalacidae > Eospalax > Eospalax fontanierii. Next base: position 64,251,569 of record CM069535.1, on the reverse strand, counting down.
TCCTTCCTTAAAATAATTTTGCCTTGCCTTTTACCATGACAATGGGAAAAGTAACTAATATGTACACTATAATTTTAATAATACTTTAAAATAATTATGATGTCACAGAATTTCATGATACCTCAGAGTTGAGAGTTATCTGTTAGTTTTATGAAACCAAAGTGACAAGGTGCTGCCACAGGCTCTGCTCATTCATAGGGACATTTTCTTATGTATTGGCTATGGTATTTCTTATGGTACATGGCTAGAATTCTTGGGAAGATCAAATCTGAAGCCAGGAATAACACAAAAGCATTCTTCATTTCCAAGGAGCTTCACGGGATGGAGCGAGATGGTAATTTGGAAAACGGGAAGGCAGAGCAGAGCCTAGTCTATTTCTCTTCTAGACATGCTTGGCCACTGTTACTATATGGAATTTGGGTGTTAAAGAAACTCTCCCATAGGAGAAATCTAATCTGTCATTTGCCATAGTCCTTAATTCTTACGTATGACTCATTCTCAGTCTTAGAGAGGCTTGTTTCTTTCTTCTATGCCATAGTAAGATACATAAGCACACATTCTTTGGCTATCTTGTTCGTTTTTTTTTTAACAGAAGAAATAATCTCTGCATGATACTGGTGTGTAGTTATAGTTAATGACTGATACTTCCTGAGACTGAGTTTCTTTTTCCTTTTGAGAAACATGCATTTCTTGTTGTAGATGGAAAATGACCTGATCAATGTTTTCAGAGTCTCTTACTAGATGCATACATTATCTATGAAGACAGACAATAAGGACACAGATTCTAAGATGCCAAGAGCATTGCTCTGCCTGCCAGTTTGTGCTCCATGCTGGCCCCTTCTGAGCCTGTTTCAGGACTCCTGTGGAGCTCACAGACACTCACAGCTGAAGGGTAATGAGTTTAGAAAAGAAAAAAATCGTGTCTTACTCATCCTAAATGTGCTGTGACTTAAATCTTTTATACCTATTAGAGTGAGTCATGCAGCACAGTTGAATCAGTAATTCAGTAATGCAGCTCTCTCAACAGCAACTCAATAATTAATTTTCTTCTGCTAAGAGTAAATGTTAAAGAATCAATTCCTATTTCTATCCTACTTTTCTAACTAGATTAATCTCATGGTGTGAAAAGCTTAAGGAGAATAATGTAGCAATGGAAGGAGGGGATCATGTAATGTCAGAGTGCAAGTGACCTCAGAAATTATCTAGGACAATATCCTCCCACGACAGAGACAGAGAGGCCAGGAAAGGAGATGACTGGCAGAGAGAAACAGAAGTCAACAAGAGTCAGAGTCAGAATTAAAATTGTTTTAGACCAGCAACTGCCTCAAAAAAAATCACAATAATTATTTATAATGTTTCTATAAAGAGCGAAACATGTTAGAAAATTCAGGTCAAGGGGTCTTTGAAGCTCATTCAACTCTATGACTTTGTGGGCAATAAATTATGGGTCCCTTTCTTTTTCTTTGTTACCAGCATGTTTTAAAATTTTCTGATAATGTCTTTCTTTCCTTCTTCCTCTCTGTCCTCTTTGTCAGGTTCCTAATTTCCTAGACAGGTACAGTGATCTAAGAGTTGGGCTATTGTAGTGATTAAACCTAAGTAAAAGCAGTGGTCTCTGGGAGGCCTAAATCCCCACTTCCGTTTAGAGACTCCTTCTCCTCAGTGATGCTGGTGCTTAGAAGGAGGATAGCAATGGAGTGCTCTGCCATTCTACTGTGGTTTCAGTCAGTCAGTGGGGGCCACAGTAAGGGAGATGCTTTCTCCAGTTCTCCCAAGAGTTCCTCTGTAAGGGGACTGCTCTTTAGATGGTTTGGATTCCTTCTCCACAAGTGCTGTGGTTTGAAAGTGACCCCAGAAGTTCTTGTACTAGAAACTTAGTCCTAAATTCATGTGCTAATGGGTTTGGAAGTAGGACCTTTAGAGGTGATTAGAATCAGCTGATGTCTTGAGGATAGGTCCTGGCTGATAAGCCTGCTCTGTCTCGGCACATGACATGCTTTACTGTGTCATGATGCAGTAAGAAGGTCCTCACTGGAGGGGTTGGCAAGATGGTTCAGGGAGAAAATACATGCCACTATCATGATGATCTGAGTTCAGTCTCTGGAACCCGCATGATGGAAGGAGAGAATCAACTCCTAAAAGTTTCCCTCTGACCTCCACATGCTCACACACCTACAAAATAAATATGCGTTTAAAAAAAAAAAGAAATAAAAAAAAAAGAAGAAAAAGGAAGACCTTCATTCCCTGGAGCTAGCCACCTGAATCAGATCTCTATTCTTTGAAAATTACCCATCCTGCAGTATTTAGTTACGGCAACAGAAAGCTGACCAAGACAACTTAACTGCACCTTTTATCTCTTCTAATTCCCTTCAATCTTGTTCAGATTTTCTCCATAGCTGACTGTATTGTACCACTTCTAATGGCTCTTCACTTCGTTTGCATGGGGTTTTCTTATTACTCTGCCATCATTATGGGGATCTACCCTGCTGATGAAGTGTCCGGAAAAGATGCATGTCCAATCCAGTTCAAGTGGAACCTTCAGATCCAAGCTGAGTATGTGGGTATTTCTGAGTTCATGAGAATAGAAATTTTCTGTAGTCTTTCTCTAATTGACTATTTTCCCACATTGTTCTGGTTTGCTTGCTATTGCTGTGATAAACCCCATGGCCAAAAGCAACTCAGGGAGGAAAGGGTTTGTTTCATCTTCCAGGTCATAGTTGAGCTTTGAGGGAAGTCAGGCCCCTGGAGGTAGGAACCATGGAGAACTGTTACTTGTTGGCTTGCTCTCTAGTGCATTCTCAGCTAGCTTTTCTATATAACCCAGACCCACCTGCCTAGGGATGGTGCTGCTCACAGTGGGCTGGGTCCTCCCACATAAGTCACCAGTCAAGACAATCTCTCACAGATATGACCACAGGCCAGTCTGATGTAGAAAATTCTTCAGTTGAGGCTTCCTCTTCCCAGATGACTCTATGCTATGTCAAACTGACATTTAAAACTAACCAGAAAACACATTTAAACACTTGGGAAAGAGAGGCAGGTAGATCTCTGTGCATTTGAAGTCAGCCTGGTCTACATAGTGAGTTCTAGGTCAGTCAGTCTGACTCTGTCTCAAAAAAAAAAAAAAAGCCAAATGATTTACTTTGATTTTAATTATGTGTGTGTGTGTGTGTGTATGCACATGAGTGCTCATGCCTATGGAGGCCAAAAATGGAATAGGTAGAGTTACAGGTGGTTATGAGCTGACCAATGTAGGTGCTGGGAAATGAACTCTGTAAGAGGACTCTGGTCCTCTGTAAGAACAATGAACACTCTCAACCACTGACGGAGACATCTCCAGCCCTTACTTCTGTATTTGTGCCATAACTTTTGAGAATAGGAAAATTTTCCTGCTTATTAATCAGTGGAAAACATTTCTGCTTATCTTTGACTTCTCGTGATATTTTATAGAAATTAAACAAGGCAAAACCATTTTAAACAAAATGTTAGGAAATAAAATGTTGTTGTAGTCAACCTCAGATGCTTGAAATCAAGTGAGGTAGATTTTTTTCCTTTGGTTACATTTTTAGAATAATTGAAAAATTCTTAAAACGTATAAAGATGCTCATAGGTACTTTTAAGTTGAAGCTGGACTCACAATGCCTAATGATATTGCACTTCCTTGTTTGTCTAAATCACTTCTATAGGACTTCTTTAGGAAACTGTGAGAAACTGAATATTATCTAGAAACTAAATGTTACAAATGAGTAATTAGTACCTTTCACAAGGATTTTAGGAAAATACCCTGGGTTTTTTAGCACTGCATATTGAAGTATTAAGGACTGAACTGTCATAGTGTCCAAAATTTATTCTGCATGTGTGTGTGTGTGTGTGTGTGTGTGGTGCTGTGTGACATTGTGTATGTGTGAGTGGTAGTGTGTGTGTATGTGATGCTGTGAATCACTGAATTTATATTCAGTTTGTCTTTCTTGGTTGCTTTCCATCTTTAGTTTCTGAGACAAGGCCTCTCACTCAACTTGAAACTCATCAATTTGACTAGACTGGTTAGCCAAGCTGCAGGGATGCAGGGATCTGCCCGTTTCTGCCTCCACCCACAAGCCTCAGCTGACAGGGACACAGGATCATACATGCTTGGCTTTTTAATGTGGGTTCTGGGGATCTGAATTCAGGTCCTTGTGCTTGTTTGGAAGGGACTTTACCGACTGAAACATCTCCTTAGCCCCAAAATTAGTTTTAAAACATTGTATATTTGTAAAATAAATATGCCACAATGGTAAGAGTTACCTGTTATTTATTTATTTATTTATTTATTTATTTATTTATTTATGGTCTTTTTGAGACAGGGTCTCCCTGTAGCCCCAGCTGGTCTGGAACTTGCTATGTAGACCAGGCTGACCTTGAATTCACAGAGCTCCACCATCCTCTGCCTCCTGAGTGCTGGGATTAAAGCCGTGTGCCACCACTTGTGTCCAAGAGTTATTTTTCAAAGGTGGTAGGCATGAGTTTATTACTCTAGTCTACCTTTCTAAGTATTCAAGTTTTTCATAACTAAAAATGGAAATTTAAAAAGGATATTTAATTTGTCTATATGTGTATGTTTTCTAACAAATCTTGAATTATATTTTAAAAATACACGCTATTCTTCAAAGAAATAGCTACTCTGGTGCACTATAAACCATGTCACCAGAAAGGCTCTTTCCTTCAGGTGTGGGTGCACTCCTGTAATCTCAGCAGTTAGGAAGGAGGATGACGTGGCAGGATTCTAAGAGAGAAAGAGGTAGGGGAAGAGAGGGGAGAAGCAACCATTTCTAATTATAATTCTGATTCAGTTCTACTTGTTTATCTTCTAACCACTGTCCACAGATGAACTTCAAGCAATCAAAATCATTTTCTTATTGCTAAGAGCTGAACCCAAACAAGCACAAGATTAAAACTTTATTTTACTTAATTTGATGAATTTCAAATGTGTGCACTTCCATTAGGCAGGGATGTGGGGGTGAGATGATGAGGCTGGCAGGGCCCTCTGAATGAGGAAAGCTGAATAATTGAAGTCGGCTAATAGGATTTCCAACAGAGAGTGATTTCCCTGAGCGTGTGATCTGATTTCCTTTGATGTTTGCATTACAGTAATAACATTAACAGCATCCCAAACAACACTAATGAAATCTTAGATTTGCCATACGTGGACTCTTCTGTCTTCAGACGTGGATATCTTCTATTTGGTTTCTCTCAGGTATACTAGCTCAGTGTGTGGGCACAGCAGACAGTAAAGGGAAAATTCCAGCTGCAAATTCTGGGCTGATGTCCCTGCTTCTTTTATAATTCCATGTGTTGTCCCTGCCGAGACTCAGCAGATGCTGGGGTGAGAAAGTGCCAAGTTCAACATCAACTGGGCCCAACTATGGGACTAATGACTTCACCAGTGATGGACCTTAATGTACAAAATAGTGCATGTTCACACTTCCAGAAAATCTCTTCAAAGCGATTCGGAAATAAAACACTGCCATCAGAAGGAACTGAGGACTCCAGTCACTACCTGCAATTGTATTAACAGTGAGTCAGTAAGGAAATATTGCACTGTGTCTTTGAAAGGCTTTACGATGAATAATTAACACCCAGAGGGAGAGGGAGGGAGAGTCATCACCCTGCCTTCACTTTCATATAAATTTGGAATCTGAAAATTCATTTCTCCCCTAGAAATGTTTGAAAAATGGGAGGACAGGTTCTTGCTCTCTGTTAACTCACACCTGACCTCACTTCGACAGCTGACCCACAGCAGTGGACTTCCTGTGAGTACCCATGTCTGTGGGAAATGGATTAGTCTTTGTGTGTATTTGAACAAAAGACCTTGGTTCTAGATCAGAAGGGAAGTCAAGAAGACAAGGAAGCCAGAGAGTGAGAACCCCACTGATTGGTGACTTAAGTTTGTGCTTTAACTGAACTTATGCTAAAACTAAGCAAGAAGCTACCAGATAAGAAAAAGGAAAGTAAAGCACTTAGTGACAACAGCCAGTAAAAACAAGTGCTTAGGCCATGATGGGTCCTACCCATGGAGCTTCAGTCCGTCCAACAGAGGCCCAAGTCAGCATCCAAATAGCAGGCTTGTGAGCACCATCTTTGGAACCTTGTGATTACCTACAATCTTTATTAAAAGCACTTCAAAAAGTTCACTGCCACCTCAGGATGAAGAGCTGCAGGAAATCAATAGATGCTGTGAGAGGAAGAATGGGTTTTCTCTAGGGACTAGCTCCCTGAGAGGTTATCTAACTCCAAAGGAGCAGCCCAAAACACAAGTACATAGGGGCAGCACTGAATGGACTCAGTATATAATATATATGCATATCTATAAAAGCATGCATGCATATGTAACAGGAATAATCAAGAAAGGAGACAGGAAGTTGAGAGGGAGTCAGGAGGTGTGAAAGGAGGTGGAGGGGGACTTGGGATGGCAATGGTGTAAAGACTATGCTCAGGTATGATGTTCACAAAAAAATCTTTTAAAAAGCGTTTACTGAAGAAAAATCATGGAGTTATGGATCCGTTATGGCTGAATGATTTTGAAGTTTAGACGTGGTACTGTAGGTTTCACAAGGCATAAGGGAAGATCAGTTCTCCCCAGGGACTAGCTCCTTGAGGTTATCTCATCCTAAGTGGGCAGCCGTAAACACAGGTACACATGAGCATCACTAAAGGGACTCACAGTGCATTTATAAATGTATGTTTATGCAGCAATAATCAAAGAAGAGGATAAGCAATTGTGAGGGAGTGAGAGGACATGAGAAAGCTCAAGAGGGGAGGGGAGGGACAGAAACAATGCAAAGACCACACTCTCGTATGAAATTCTCAGAAACAAAAATTCGTAAAAGGGCATACGATGTTCACAACAGTCTTTTTAGGGTCCTGATTCCAGCACCAATTGCAGTAAAAGCAGCTCATTGGAATTTAAAGTTCTGAAAATCATTTTTGCTTTCGTTCTGTTGAAGTCAGTTACCATCTCATTTAAAAATTTCCATTTCCATCTTGATTTTTCAGCCGAGTCAAAGCACGAAGGCAATACTGATGGTGGTTTACTTGGGCCCCAAGTAGAAGGCAGAAGGCTATAAACTCCCTTCAAAATTTTCCTATGTAATCTCATACATCTTGGCTGATGTGTATTGAGTTTCCTGTGCTCCACAGAGCGCTCCTGGTTGGCTCTGAGTGTGTGTGTGTGTGTGTGTGTGTGTGTGTGTGATATTGCCCCTCAGACTACGAAGACTGTGAAAAACACTAGGGTGGGGAACGCAGTCCTTGCCGAAGTGATCCCAAGAGCTCAGCTCATCCATGACTTGCACATTTTCTGAAGCCTATTAGCAATTTAATATTTTTGCTCAATCAACACACATTAATTCTTCCATATTTTTAAACACGGGATATGACATAAGAACACAGAAGTGACTCAGAAGGAAAGCTCCTGGGCAGGTGGAAGGAGCCTAGAGTTGTCCGTGCTCATTTGCAGTGGCAATGTGATTGTGAAGGTGAAGCCTGTCAGTCATGGGTAATTTACTGACATCAGTTCAACAAAGACACATTTCACCTTTATTAATTTATTTTTACATATCTAGTGTATTGACTACAGATTGTGGCCTGCCACCATCATGTGTATTGGATGATTTTTGTTCTGTTTTGTAGTAAACAGACGGCTCATTTACATGTTCAAAGTGTTTGAGTAACATGCTTTTATTAGTTCAAAGTATTTTCCTCTTTCATATTCTGATAGTTTCTATAAAGAACTATGAAGAAAAGGATCTAGGTCCTGGAGAGATGGCTTGGTGCGTAAGCCAGCTTGCTCTTTAAATGTGAGGATCCAAGTTCAAATCTCCAGTACTCACATAAAAAGTTGGGCATGGCTATCTGTAACGTCAACATTGAGAAGCAGAGATAGACAGAACCCAAGAACTGACTGGCCAGCCGGCCACGCTGAAATGCTGTTTCTAGTTCACTGAGAGTCCCTCTCTCAAGAAAATGAAGCAGAGAGCAATAGAGGAAGACACTCAAAGTCCTGCTGTAGCCTCTGCATGCACAAGCCCATATGTGGGCACCTTCACAGTTCACGTGCAAATCAGAAAATTAAAAAAAAAAAAAATGTAAAGATCTACTTTCCTGAGAATGGTCAACTGTAAAACAAAGATCCACAAGGAAAAATTTTGTAGCTATTAACTGTAATGTATTCAAAAGATTAACTGGATTTGATGTCATCAAAGTTTTATTTTATACTCTCTAAGAGGGTGCAATTTTTCCTTTTTATGTGTCTGAATGTTTTGCCTGTGTGAATGTAAGTACACCACATGCATGCAGTGTCTGCAAAGGCCAGAAGAAGGTGTCAGATCCCCTGGAACTAGAGTTATAGACGGCTGCTAGCCATCATGTTGGTTCTGGGAACCGAACCCAGGTTTTCTGCAAGAGCAGCTAGTGCTCTTAACTGCGGAACCATCTCTCCAGGCCCAGGGTGTAATGGTTTGACCTGGGTAATCATATAGTGGCTTTAATACTTCCTTTTCATTAAGACTGTGCTATGGATTTTTAAGGACAAATTTAATTTTTGTCAAGTAAGTTGTATTGGGGGTAATTCTGACAAAGACAAACTGCAATGCACTATCATAGTAGAAACAGATACTTTATTTCCTGAGTATGCACAGACGCCATACTCAGATGCCAGGGCTGTCGCCTGACATGGAGATCACTGGGGTAGGAATCAGTCTGGGGAGGATGGCCTTGAGTATAATTTGACCTTGAACTTGCAGAATTGAGGTTTCTTTGAGGTATGCAAGTGGTGCTGTCAAATACACATGCAGCCTAAAGGGCAGGACATGGCTAGAAATACAAATTAGGGAATGGAGTCGAATATTTATGAGGCTTACTGCAGGCATGGGTCTGAATATCAAGACCGAAAGTATCTATCTTATCACTGAACTTTAACAGAAGTTTCTTCACTGATATAGTTTTTTAAATGTATGTTGTACCACTCTAGCACAAGAATAAGAATAAAACTTTACCATTAAAATGTCATTTATCTGGCCATTTTTAAATAGATTTGGATTATTTAATATCAAAATATTCTATCTCAAACTCTTCTTAAAGTAGGATTTCCAGTGTGTCACATTAACTCTAACTGGAGGGACTAATGAATGATCCTCAGATACTTCACATAACATAGCTATTCTGATAGCACTTACAGAAAACATATCTGAAAAGTGGATAGGATGCCAGATTTTTGAGAAGCCTGAATTTAAAGGTCTTCTAAATGTCTGAGAATATGATGCTTGACTATGTCCACACTAAACCCCTCAAACTCAAATGTCATTCCTTTGCTTGAAAGGTATATGAAGAAACAAAGACTCCAAGACAACATGGCCAATTATGAAATCTCAAATTTGACATCTTAATTTAGATATATTCTCATCTCAAGCTTTTGTTTGTTTTGTTCTTATTGAATTTTTGTGATTTTCATACAATAGAGTTTGATGGTATTTAGATCCCCTCCCCATCCAAACATTCCTCCACTGCCCCCCCAACTTAATGTATTCCCTTATATAAAAACTATGACCTGTAGCATCTTATTTGTGTCCCCAAATGTCCTTCAGCATGGGTCCATCCCATGAGGCCTACCAAGTGTATCACTGTAAATTTTTATTAATTTTTATTCATCTTTGGGAACTCCATATGTTGTCTTTCGGTCGTATTCAGATTCCCTTCCCCACCTCCACCCTCATGTTACCGCCCCTCCCAACTTCATGTCCTCTATTATTTTTTTAAGGCTAATTGAGTTTGTTCTGTGTTCCCCAAATACTCTTGGGTTTGGGTCCATCCCCTGGAGCCTTGTTAACCTATCTAGCATCACACTCTTAAAGAAAACTGACTCCTTCTTCCAGCAGCTTTCAGTTGCCAATATTTCCTCAGCTATGTTTGGGGCTCCTTGTCCACCTTTCTCCCTCTGTGCTGGAGTTTTGTCTGGCTTGAGCTTGCATAGGTCTTACAATTGCTGTCATAATTGCTGTGAGTTCTCATGTGCAATGACTTTGCTGCCTGGGGAACACTGTTTCCTTGAAGTTGTCCACCACCTCTGGCTCTGACATTGTTTCTGCCTCTTCTTCCCCTGAGCTTTAGGAGGAGAGGGTGTGATATAGGTTTCCCATTTAGGGCTGAGTATTTCACAGTCTCTTATTCTTGGAATGTTGACCTGTTTTGGGTCTCCATGTTAATTGCCGTCTGCTGCAAGAAGTAGAATCTCTGGTGAGAGTTGAGAGGTATAATAATGTATAGGTATAACAATAAGTCATTAGACATTGGTTTAATACTATGTCAATTTAGCAGTAGTAGGTCCCTCCCCCATGCCCTGTGGCCAATCTAGTCACAGGCTCTTGGCTCTGATAATAGTTTGAAGCATTGGGCTCCATCTTGTGAAGTATGCCTTAAGCCCAGTCAGAAAGTGGTTACCCCATAACAGCCATGCCACTGTTGTACCAGTGGGCATATCTTGCCAAGCCACTTGTTATTGTAGCTCATAGGATTCACAGCTGGGTAAGGCTATTGATTACTTTTCTCTTCTGGTAGCATGCATAGCACCTTCCAATACTATGAAAGCTAGCCAGTAGAGATGAAACTTCCAGGTCAGTTCCATCCTTGATTTCTCTTGTTTGTCCTATGGCTTATGTTTGTAATATATGCAGCAATCAGTTCTTACTGTCAACTTCTGGCAGGTAACCAAAGACAATGGCAATAGCCAGTAATGATTGAGGGTCTAATGGGACACTCCATGGTCAACAACTCCAAGAGAGAAGGTCCATTTCTGGTGCTGACTTTTTATTTACTAGCCTGTCATGTCCGGTAGGGGCATTGTCACCCCCCCCACACACACACTGTAGGATAACTCTGTTTAGATAATATATATACACATACACACACACACACACACACACACACACATATATATATACTACATATATATATATATAAGAAGCTTCTATTGTATGTTTTCATATGACTTTTTTCAAAAGCCCTTGAATGTTAATTATCCCACACTCCTTCCTCTACATTCCCTTCCCCCTTTAACTGTTCTTAATCCATTATTTCCTTTTAATCCTTGATATTATTGCATTCTATTTTCCCTCCCACCATGGCTCCTTATTAGTTTCCTGATGTCCATGGATTTTTCCAGTTAAACACACATATCTAAAATTCAAAACTAGCATTCAGTTATGAGAGAGCATGCAATGTTTGTCTTTCTGGATCTGGATTACCTCACTCAGGATGATTATTTCCCCTTCCATCCATTTACATGGGAATTTCATAATTTCACTTTTCTTAGTAGCAGAATAATACTTCATTGTGTAAATGTCCCACACTTTCATTATTTATTCATTAGTTGATGGACATCTAGGTTGTTTCTATTTCCTGGCTACTGTGAATAGAGCAGCAATGAACAGAAGTAGATGAACAATTATCTCTGTAGCAGGATACTGTCCTTTGGGTATATGCCCCAAAGTGGTATGGCTCATGTGGTGGATTTATTTCTAGTCTTTTTGAGGCATCTCCACTGCTTTACAAAGTGGCTGCACCAGTTTGCATTCCCACCGGCAGTGGATGAGTGTTTCTGTTTGACACATACATGCCAACATTTGTTATCATTTTTTTTGATCTTAGCCATTCTGACTGGAGTAAAATAAAATCTCAGAGTAGTTTTCTTTTGCATATTCCTGATGGCTAAATATATCTGAATACTTAAAAAATATATCTTAACACTTACATTTCATCTTTTGAGAACTCTGTTTAGTTACTTGTCCCAATTTTTAATTGGTTGGCTTGCTGTATTGATGTGCAGGTTCTTTTAGATATTTGTATATTCTAGATACTAACCTACATCTACTTAGCTGGTAAAGATTTTTCCTATTGTGTAGGCTGCCTCTTTACTACCTTTTTTACAGAAGCTTTTTAGTTTCATGAGGTCCCATGTGTCCATTGTTCGTCTTTATGTCTATGCTATTGGTGTCCTGTTTGGAAAGTTCTTTTTTATGCTTATGAGTTACAGTGCATTCCATGCTATTCCTACATCATATATCACGTCTTATGTTGAGGTCTTTGATCCATTTGGAGTTGCGTTTTGTGTAGGGTGAGAGATAGGGATCTAGTTTCATTCTTCTACAAGTAGCTATATCTGGCATGAAGCCAACTTGATCATCATGGATATCTTCTTGATGTGCTCCTGCATTTTAGTTGAAAGTATGTTTTTGAGAATTTTTGCACCGATGATCATCAGAGAGATTGATCTATAATTTTCTTTTTGTTGTATTTTCATATGGTTTTGATATTAGCATAATACTGGCTTTATAAAAAGAATTTTGAAGTGTTCCTTCATCTTCTATTTTACAGAATAATTTGAAGAATATTGGTATTAGTTCATCTTTGAAGATCTGGTAGAAGTCTGCACTGTATTCCTCTGGTCTTGAACTTTCTTTAGTTGAGTGATTTTTAATAGTGTTTCTATCTCATTTGTTATTATGGATATACTTAAATTATTTACGTTATCTCGGTTTAATTTTGGTAGGTCATACATACATAAAATTTAGAAATTTATCCATTTCTTTTTAATTTTCCAGTTTATTGGAATATAGGTTTTTGTTGTTTTGTGTGTATTTGGGAGTAGGGGCAGAATAGGGTCTCCCTAGTTCCAGCCATCCTGGAAGTCACTTTGTGGACCAGATGGGTCTCAATCTCACAGAGATCTGCTTGCCTCTGCCTCTGCCTTCTGAGGGTTGGAATTAAAGGCATGTGCCACCATACCCAGTTTAAAGTATGCTCTTAAGACTGAATTTTCTCAGTGTCTTTTATAGTATTTCCACTTTCATCTGTGATTTTATTATTTGTGTTCCCTCTTTTCCTTTTGGCTAATTTGGCTAAAGGGTTTTTAATTTCAGTTTCACTCATTTCAGCCCTGATTTTGATTATCTCTTCCTCTCTACTCCTTTTGGATATTGCTTGTTCTTGGCTTTCTAAGGCCTTCAGATGCATCATCAAGTTTTTAATATGAGATCTCTCCAGCTGTTTATTTTTGTTTTATGTGATGAGTGCTTTGCTTGCATGTATGTAAATGTACCAAATGTCATGCAGTGCTGGTGGAGGCCAGAAGAGGGCGTCAGATTTCCTAGAACAGGAGTTATAGTTGTTAGCCATGTGGGTGCTGGAAACCAAATCTGGTTCCTCTGCAAGAGCAGACAGTGCTCTTAACCGCTGAGCTCCAGTTTTTTGATTAGTGCCATGAACCTTCATTTTATTACTGCCGTCATTGTGTCCCATCGTTTTTGATATGTTGATTTCATTTTCATTAAATTCTTCGGTGATTTCTCCCTTGAGTTAGTTTCATTTAGTAGTGTGTTTCTTAGTTTCCATAAGTTTGTGTACTTCTCATTTCTGTTGTTGATATCCAGCAGTTATTGTGGTTAGATATAATACAAGATGTTATCTCAATTTTCCTAAATTTGTTGAGACTTCCTCTGTGTCCTACCTAATATGTGGCCAATTTTGGAGAAGTTCCATGAACTGCTGAGAAGCAAGTGCATTCTTTGGTGTTTAGGTGGAATGTTTTGTAGATGTCTATTAGGTCCACTTGATTTATGATGTCATTCAACACCAGGTTTTCTCTATTTAGTTTTGTCTGAATGACCTGTTTATTAGTGAAAGTGGGTACTAAAGTCACCTGCTATCACTTTGTTGGAGTCAATCTATGATTTTAGATCTAATAGTGTTTCTTTTATGAATTCTGTGCCCTGTGATTGGTTGTATATATGTTTTGGATTGTAATATCATCTTGGTGGAATTTTTCCTTTAATCAGTATGAAATGTACTTCTTTATCTCTTTTAGTTTGAAAACTATCTTATTAGATATTAGAACAGTTATACCTGCTTGTTTCCTAGTTCCATTGCTTAGAATACCTTTTTCTATCCTTTTACCCTAAAGTAGTGTTGATGATTGATCATGAGGTATGTATCTTGGATGCAGAAAAACAATGAATCCTGTATTGTAATCCAGTTAGTCTACATTTTTTTAAACTTTTTGAGATAGGGTCTCCCTGTAACCCCAGCTGGCCTGGAATTCACTATGTAAACAGGGCTGACCTTGAACTCACAGAGATCCACCTGCCTCAGTCTCCTGAGTGCTGGAATTGAAGGTGTATGCCACCATGCACAGTCATCAGCATCTTTTTAATTGGGGAATTGAGACCATTAATATTGAGAATCATTATTGACATGTGTTTGTTAATTCCCATTATTGTGTTGTGGTGATATTTTCTTTAGTCTCTTTTGGCTAACTGCTATGGGATTATTTATTTATTTATTCTCTATACCTTCTTAGGTAGGTTTAATCTTTTTAGATCAAAATATTCCTTCTTGTACGCTCTGTAGTGCTGGCTTAGTGAACAGAAGTTCCTCAAATCTGTTTTTATAATGCAAAGTTTTTCTTTCCCCTCTAGCACCACTGACAGTTTTGCTGGGTATAATAGCCTGACTTTGTATCTGTGGTCATTAAGAATTTGGACAGCATTAATTAGTCCACACCATTTTGGCTTTCAAAGTCTCCATTGATAAGTGGAAGTGTGATTCTGATGGACCTGTCTTTATATATGATTTGCTCTTTTTTTTCCTTTGCTGCTTTCAGTATCCTTTCTTTGTTCTTTACATTTAGTGTTTTGATTATTATGTAACATGGGGAGTTTCTTTTCTGATTCTGTCTGAGGTGTTCTATATGCCTTTTGCACCTTTGATAAGCATTTCTTTCCTTAGATTTAGGAAGCTCTCTTCTATGATTTGGTTAAAAACATTCTCTATGCCTTGGACCTGGGTTTCTGCTCCTTTTATACCTATGATTTGTAGGTTCGGTCTTTTTATAGTATCCCGGAGTTCCTGCACATTCTGTTCCTGGTTTATTTTTAGATTTGACATTTTCTTTGACTCAGATATCCAATTTCTTGTCTTCTAGGCTTGATATCCTCTTCACTTAATCCATTATTTGGGTGAGGTTTTTGTATTTCACTGATTGAGTTTCTCATTTCAAGTTTTATTTCAGTTTGGCTTTTTTTTTGACATTCTATTTCTTTACTAGAATCTATTTTTGTATTTTGTATTGTTTTCTTTATTTCATTCAGCTGTTTGTATTTTCATGGTCCACATTCTGGAATGCATGCATGTCCTTGAACATATTTATAATCACTATTTTGCAATCAGTGTCTTATTGCATCAAGTAAGTTGCTCTTCTTGGCGGACATTGTGGTGAGGGTGTTAATTTCTGCAAGAGATGTATTGTCTTGGTTATTTATATTGTTTACTTTTTGCAATGGGATCTAAGTATCTGGAGTTAGGCCACTGATGATGTTTCTTGGTATGGATATACAGTTTCACCTTGGTTGAGCAATTGTGTGGATCTCTGTTTGCTGTTACCTCAACTTGTCATGTTTTTAATCAGCTGAATGGAACTTGATGTTTGATCTTGAGATAACTCTGTGTTGTTGGATGAATGGGGTGTTAGACATGTTCTCCACACTGCTGGTGATACATGCCCTTATTATAGGAGCAAACCTTCTGTAGAGTTAGTCCAGTCTCACTGCCATTAGCCAGAAGTCTGTAGAGGGCCTAAGTGGTTCTGCAAGTCATCCTTGGGTGGCAGGGACATGGGATGAAGGTCACAAGTAGCTGGGCACACATGGCCCTGAAGATACAGAGAGAGGGATTGCTGTCTAGGCTCAGGGTAGGCTCTGGGACTGTATACCTATCTGTGTGTTGGGGTTCATGAGGAGCCATGCTTATGGTTCCAGCAGTGGCAAGGAGGGAGGATCGTTTGGGATCAGGGTGGGGTTCTGGGGCTGTGGGATTGGGGTTCAGGTGGTGTTATACTGGTGGTCCCTGGTTTGGTGTAAGAGAGGGAGGCCTCGTTAAGGGTTTTTAACTTCTGGATCCTACTTAGGTCTCTAACAATGCACCCACATTTGAATTGTAACAGGGTCAAGATTTATAAAAGATCTAACTAAATCTTAACAAATAATAGTTATTAAGAAGAGTAGGGGGTTGAGATAAAAGGAAAATTCATATAAGTAATGGAATGACCAAAGGTAGGTATCAAGTATGCCAGTCAAGGGACTGTCATTTTCAGCAAGGATGCATAGCCATGAAGCAGGTTGAAGAATGCCTGGGACTGAAGGAAAGACAAGAGGAACTCTGATTCCCTGCTGCCTGAGTACACGGCATCTGGTTCAGCAATCAGGAAACACTCATGTCATCACATGACCTATCAGACCATATCTGGAATCCTGCAGTTAGCTCTGTGTTCCTGGGAAGCTATATCTAAACATGTAGCCCAAAGCTGTTTTCAGAAATGGGCTCTGTTACTTTGCTGTTATAACACTAGAAGCAGCTGCCAGAAAGATGAAGAGAAAGGGCTGTAGAGAAAAACATGGGAATCATTTAAAAGAAATCAAATCAAAATAATGTGAGGAAATGAAAGGAGCTAGCTACATCCTCTGAGAGGAAACGGGACGCAGTTGTATCTCCCTTTGAGGGCTGAAATACGAGGACGATGTCAGAGCTTGGTAGGCAAGGTTGAACGAAGAAGAAAAGATCCCTGTTTAAGTTAAAACTTTTTACTACGTTTTCAAGCTATTGTACAGAGTAACAGGTTTCATTAGGGCGTTTCATACATATGCATTGTTTCCATTGGTCCCTGGTCCCACTGCCCTCTCTCCTGTCCTTAGTGCCCTTGGCTGCCTCCTTCCCTCCCCAGAAGTAATCCTCCCTTCTGTCCTCTTGTCACATGTATTCCATCACACACACACATACATACATACACACACACACACACACACATACACACACACACACATATCTCTTCTTCACTCAGGATCATCTTTCTAATTTCAACACCTACAAACACACACATACATGCAAACAAATATACATATATGATTTTTAAAATATGTTCCACATATAAGAGAAACTATGTGGTATTTCTCCTTCCAAGCCTGACTTATTTCGCTTAACATAATGATTTCTAATTCCATCTGTTTTCCTGCAAATTTCATGAGTTCACTTTTCTCTCTCCTTTTTTTTTTCATTTGTTTTATTAAGATTTGGAATCCTTTGCCAATCATGAATCACTATTAAACTTGTGTTTTCAGTAGCACTTTAGTGTTAAAAAATTAAAATTTAAAAACTATTTCATAAGATGAGGTCTGTTCATTGTTTTCCAAGATGTGGGTCTGTTGCTCAGGCTGGTCTCAAACTCTTGACTCAAATGATCCTTTCATCTCTGCCTTCCAAGAAGCTGGTCCTACAGGATGCACCACTGTGCCTACCTGTGCTACATGTTTCTTAAGTTGTTTGTCGCATACTGGAGTTTTCTTTCTTCAAAAAGGAAAGAAGATGTTCTGGCCATGACAAATGCTTTAGTAAACGCTTCCTCTGTAGGTGGCGCTCAGCATGGGAGTGATGTTGTAGAGGCGTCATTACCCAGGCGGTCAGATGCATCCTGCACTCAATATCATCCTCTTCACACAGCTCCCAACACACTGAATGGCTGCTTCAGCTTTGGGCTCCGGGCCCTCCTGCAGAGCCATGGCAGTTTCTCCTGGATCCCTCCACAGGGGATTTCAGATTCCTTCTTCCCTTTCACTTTGGAAGCCACAGGAGTGCTCCCATGTGTGAGCAAGTGTGGGGCACCTATAGCATGTCACCTTGCCAATCTCTTGGTAAAGCTCGCCATTGTGAAGAATCAGACAGCTCTTCTCGCTGATTCTCTGCTCGCTGATTTTGTGAAAGCAGCCTATCTTATATACATCATCATCTTCAGCATCCCCTTCCACTTCAGCATCTAAATCCTCAGGAGGCAACATGTCCAGCCTAGCATTTCTCTTCAAAATATAGATCACCTTTTATTTTGGAGCAATGGCCAAGGCTTCAGGTTCCCTGTCTACTTTAAGTTCCAAATCAGAACTACAAAGCACACGTCACATTGGGTGTTGCTTCTCAGTCAACCTGGAATCAAACTGGAGTGCTTTATCAACTTTGCTGTTGTGGACCAGCTGGGTGGGCAAGAAGCTGTGGCTCTCTAGGAAGCCTGGCTCACTGAGATTCTTCTGAACTAGGAACAGCAGTCTTGGGTCTTCCCCTGCGGTACTAGATGACAGTTGTGTCAGTGGCCAGAACCGTCTCACATCTGTAGACTCGCACACTTCTGGTATCACATTGTTCTATCTTTTTAGTCTACTGAATCTCAGGCATCATCTTCTCTGGAGGTGGTAGGAAATGGGGAACAGCCCCAGATCTGTTCTTTCCTTTACCCAAGTTGATCTCCATACCAGCACTTGACTTCATGGTATCTTTGGCTCGTAGAGCTTCATTACACTGCTCCCTCATAAGCCTAGCTCTAGGATCATCTACATCATGGCCACCCTTTAAAGGGTTATACAGTGCACCTCTACCTTTATATTCTATGGCAGGAAATGCACTGCTCCATCCACTCTCACCTCCCCCCTCGCCTCTCTGAGGCACCAAGGCTGACAGGTGTATCATTAAACAGATTGTGATTAGGAGATCTCATTCCTTGGATGTGCATCACCTGAGCTAAAGATGAAGCTCTATCATCTCTCCTCGGAATTTTTTCAAGTTTAATAGCAGGAGCAAGGAGATGAGGTCCAGCTGACACCTTGCGAGTGGAAATCTTGCTCTGTGTGTGTGTGTGTGTGTGTGTGTGTGTGTGTGTGTGTCCCTGCTCAAGAGTTTGAGTTGCTTTCATTTCCTTTCTGTTTGTATGGCCATCACTAGGACTGAACTGTGCGGGCAGATAGGACATTGGAAATGCAGGCCAGTGACTAGGTGTGACAAGCAAGGAAGACTGCCACACTGCAAATGAGGGGCGTGTATTTTGTGCCGAAGAACATGGAAAAGATGGATTTCCAATGCTGAAAACCACTTCTGTAAAGTCAGGCTTGTAGACTCCATTCTGGAACTAGGGGTCTGGCTGTGCCAGCCTGGTGCATGTCTGTCTGACACTGCTGGGGAAATATCCTTTCATCCCTGATGATAAATTTACTTTCCAGTCAAGCTGGGAACGCAGGGGTGAGGTGCCCGGAGCACCTTTTGAGTTTACTTTTCTTAACTGATGAATAAAACTCCACTGTGTGTGTGCACCACATTCTCTTTAAGCCTTCATCTGTTGATGGACATCTAGTCTTGGTCTATTTCCTGGATTTTATGAGTTGAATAAGTATGCAATGCAGGTATCTTTGTGGTGTGCAAACTTAGAATCCCTCTGTACTGATTTTCATAGTGGTTGTACCAGTTTACAACCCCACCATCAGTGATTAAATGTTCCTCTTGAGGCTGGAGATGTAGCTCGGTTGATAGAGTGCTTCCTAGCATGCACAAGGCCCTAGGTTTGATTCCTAGCACCTAATAAACCAGGCACGGCAGTACAAGTCTGAAATCCAGCACTCAGGAAGTAGTTACGTGAGACATCTGTCTTTTTTATTTTTATTTTTGAGATGGGGATCTCATGATGCATCCCTGACGGGCTTGGAACTCATTATGTAGACCAGACTGGCCTCAAACTCACAAAGAAACCTCCAGAGTGGTGGGATTAAAGGCATGCATCACCACACCCAGTTGAATATCTGCCTTAAAAATAATAAATAAAACTTTCTAAAGGATTTCCACATCCTCACCAGTACTTGTTTCATTGGATTTAGCTATTCTGACTAGAGTGAGTTAGAATTTCAAAGCAAACCTTTAATTTACATTAAGTCAGTTTTTAGTGGCTAAACATGTTCAATACTTTCTCAAGTACTCATTAACCATTTACATTTCTCTTTTGAGAAATATCTATTCAGTTCATTAAATATTGTTCTTTTTAACTTCTGCTTAATAGTGCCTTCATCTCCTCTTTAGGCTCTGGTACTGGCTTTCTTCCTTATTCTTGTTGTTATTGAAGGTGGTGGTGGTGGTGGTGGTGTGGCGGCGGGAGGCGGCTGAGGGGCGGCATGCATGCCACAGTACACCTATGAGGATCAGAGGACAGCTTTGTAGAATTGATTTTCTCTTTCTACCTTTACACGTAGATTATGGGAATTGAACTCAGGTCACCAGGCTTGAGTGGCAATTACCTTTACCCATCGAGTTGACGAACCTTTTTTTGAGACAGTCTTGTTGTAATTCAGACTGACACTGAACTTAGAATCTCCTGTCTCTGGCTTCCAAGTACTGAGATTACAGGCATGCCCAGTTTTAATGCAGTTTTTTATTACTGTATTTAATTTGGAGTAGGAGGAGAAATCCCCTGACAATTGGCTACTCCTTGAGAGTTATTTTACATTTTTCAGAAATGCTAACAAAAAGTCTAGCAGACAGAGAAGTGGAGGAGTGTGAGGATTCTGAAATGAGAAAGGGGGAACATTCCATGGGGGTTCATATCTCCTCTGTGTCTATTGGAAAAATACAGAATGATCTGGCATGTTCCAAGTGACCATATACAGAACAGTTACCACTGTGTGTCATGTGGCATGCTTTTTATCTATCTTACTTTCTTTTACAGTGACGGGATCAAACTCCAGGTCTCGCACATGCTAGGTAAGCTCTCTACCAATGAACTGTTGCCCTTAAAATGGCTTTTTGAAAATGGTTTCTCTGTAGCCCAGCAAGACTTGAACTTCCCGTCCTCAGCCTCCTGAATAGCTGCAATCATGGTGTGTATCAGCGGGTCTTCTAGGACTTTTGATTGCCAATTTGTGACACTTGCTCAGTACATGCCACCAATGAGGGCTGTTTTAACTGAATTTTAATACAGCTAATCTTCATGTAAGAAGATTCTGAAGGAATAAAGTATCTCCCTTCTAGAATCATCCATTTCAGAAATTCTGTGTTTTAGGCAAGCATTTGTTATTATTTTCCTATTCTTTGGTTGAATGCATGTCTTAGGGTGCTGCCTGCATTATTCAGAGAGCACTGAGATGCAGTGAATGGACTCTGGGAGCTTTTGAGCCCAGCCTTATTTTCTGGGGTGCGATTTAATACCACAAGATGCTAATACACAGAACAGTGTGGATGCCCGTCTCTGCATTCCCTCTCGCTCTGAACTCCAGCTTGCTCTGATTGCTGTGTTCTGTTCACAGCTCTTTTACCAGCAACAGGCTTCCAACACAGGGCAAATTTATGTGCCATTTATTCTTTTTCAAAACGATGAATGAAACACTGACCTGTAATTCAGGAGTCCCAGTGACATTCTATGCACACTGTTTTAGGGCTTCAGAATATGCCTGCCTTTAGAGCAGGGAGAGGGGGCTGGAAAACAGCAGCACAATAAACAACTTGGTGCCATTGATTTCATTCTATGGCACGTTTCAATTTAAGCTATTCACTTCTCTATGAAGATGAAACACTCCCCCCCCCACACTGATTCACATTTTGATTCATGCTAGCAATTTTTCTCCACAAAAATCAAAATTCCAAATTTAACAAGTGAGTTACAGCTCTAAGAAGAAAGAACACACTGAGTTCCTCAGCATCCCATAGGATGAGTGTAAAGGCCACCGTGAACAGGCCGAGGGCTCATTCAACCTGGCCTTTCACACAGGCTTTGTGTTCTTGGCTTATTCACTTCAGTCAAATCAAATCACATTGAAGCTGCTGGACTACATTCATTTCTGTTTTGGGGTATTTATACACATGAAAGACTTTAAAAATGTTATATGGATTTATGACTTCTCCAATATATATAAAAGAAAACAACAACCAAATACCTAGTAACTATGAGTTTGGACCCTATCTAGAGGCTGTGGATGTAGATGTGGGAGAATAAACTAGGCAGGCTTATCTTTTAAGAGCTCACCCCTTTTGAATCCCACACATCTATGAAGACTGGAGTCTGACCAGCTGGCCTTCCTTTCTTACCAGCTTTGCTGACTCACGGAGAGGTATGTCTCTTCAACAAACATGGTGAAAGGATTTACCCCATGTAAACTGGCCAACACTACAGAACAGGGTGCGTTTGTTCATTAGCTTTTTCTTTATTTCTTTCTTTTTTCCTTTTAGGACAATAAGCAGCAAAGCATGGCACATAAACACACTAATAAACAGCCCTGTCCTTAACGTGCTTTCATGGACAAGTATGAAGTCCAAGTTCTGAAGTCTCTTTCAGGGAAGGGATCATGTTTACTCAGCTGGGTTTTTTTCCTTCTTCTTTTTTTTCTGAGACTGGGACTTTCTGTGTAACTCAGGCTGAACTTGAGGTCTCAGTCATCCTGCCTCAGCTTCCCAAGTTGCATGGCTAACTTAATCTCCAAAATGTTGCATACAGTGTGCATTTAATAAGTGCTTTCTGATCACTTTAAAGGCGTGTATTGTCCTCTTTCTATAGTAACTCACTAGAGACATTCACTTTGCCTTGTGTATTTCATATCCTCCTTTTAAACATTGCCATTTGAAGTTTCTTTGCTAGGTATCTGCATTTCCTGTCCCTGTGAAGTAATTTCGTAAGCATCAAAATACCAAGTACGCTATGTCTGCAGAGGTACAGGGCCGGAGATGAGCGTCTTTCTGGGCCTGTACATTCCATTGCTGAGCTCTGTGGCACAAGCTGCCCACTCATGCCCCCTTGCCAGGAGGTGGCTTATAGAAATCTAGCTTGATGCTTTTCATTATGAAAATCTTTTTTTCCCCTTTGAAACAGCTAGCCTAGTCTGACCTCAAAGTCACTATGTAGCCAAGGATGACCTTAAATATCTGCTCTTCCTGCCTCTACCTCCCAATGCTGGAATTATAGGTATGTGCTACCATGCCTGGCTCTATTATTGAGAATTTTGAAGAATGGAGAAGTGCTGTGATGTATGCATTTCTGGATCAGCAAAGGTCCCTAGAGGGGCCACAAGATCCATCAGGTGAAACAGAGTCAGACACAGCCAGCAACAGCCCTGTACACATTCCTGAGTCCTGGCCTTTCCGTGCATTCATTTCTGCAGTTCTGTTTGTAGAGCATGGCCATTACTCTTTTCAGTTCTTAGGCTAAAATTGAGAAAGCAGGTGGAATCCTTTTCAAAATTCTGTGCTTCTGTCTCTCTCTCGGGGCGGAGCGACAGGCACCGGCAGGCGCACCCCCTCACCAGGTCCTCTGTCTCCCGGCCAGCAGGAGAGAATGGCGAGGGGGATCCCGCACAACTCTCGTGTCCTACTTCTCTTGGATTGCCCCAGCCACCCCTGCCCCCGCGATAGGAGAGGGCCTTCACGGGGAAGCAAAGGGATGTCGGGTGTGACAGCCTGCCCATTCTCAGAGAAGACATTCAGACACGGCTGGGGGCCCCCATCTGACCAAAGAAGCATGCAGCTAGCCAGCTTTTATGATGATACAGCTTTATTAATGTAACTTCTTCAATGGTACCGCGGGAAGCCATTTACTGAACTTATCAGACACGTTATAAAGGTTTAGAGTCACAGGTATTAGCATACAATGGGGAGTTTCTACCAATCACTTTACTGGTCACTCTGATCATGCTTTTTACTTTACATAGAGGCTACTACTGTCCACACGCTGTTCACGAGGGAAGAGGTAATTTTCCTCCAATGGCACTTAAGTCCCTAGTTCACCTAATTACCATGGTATGTGTGGTATGTGCCTATCTCCTCTGGCTAGTCTTTGTTTTAGCTCCTCTCAGTGCCATCTTGCCCAGGCCACAAGGCGCCAACTGGTCAATTAGGATTTCTTAAGGCCCAGCATGCTTCCTCTTCCACACACGTCCCCCTCTGTGCACCTCTCCAGTCTGGCCATGGCCGCACTCACCCAGAACCTGCAGTTCCAGAAGCTGCAATAGTGCTATCTCAGGAACAGCACAACCTCAAACAGCACCAGCTTTTTGAGAAGGATCCAAAGTGTTTCAGTCATTTTATCTTAAACCTCAACACCAACCATGGGAATATTCTGATGTATTACTCTAAGAACCTTGTGAGGAAGGAGGTGATGCATTGCTGGTGGACCTGGCCAAGAACAGGGGCATGGAGGCTGCCCAAGATGGTATGCTCAATGATGACATGATCGGCTACACTGAGGATTAGGCAGGCTGCACGAGGCCCTTTGGAACCTGTCAAACACACCCATTGTGTTGGATAGTAAGGGTTCTGGACAAGATGAACTCTTTCTGCCAGTGTGTCTGGAGTGGTGAATGGAAGGGTTTCATGGGCAAATCCATCATGGACATTATCAACATCAGCATTGGAGGCTCTGACCTGGGAGCCCTTATGGGGATGGAAGCCCGGAAGCCTTCCTCCACAGGAGGGTACCAAGTTGGTTTGTCTCTAACATTGGTAGCACCCACATTGCTAAAACCTGAACCCCGAGCCTTCCCTGTTTATCATTTGCCTCTAGGACCTTTACCATCCAGGAGACCATCACCAAAGCAGAGACCATGAAGAAGTGGTTTCTCACAACGGCCATCTACGGTCTCAAAGCTCTTCATTGTCCTGTCTACCAACACAACCAAAGTGAAGGCATTTGGAATTGGTTTTCAAAACATGTTTGAGTTCTTGCGTAGGTGGATGCTACTCCCTCTGGTCAGCCATTGGACTTTCTATCACCTTGCATGTGGGTTTTGACCACTTTGAGCAGCTGCTCTCTGGAGCTCACTAGATGGCGTCTATAAGACCCCCTTGTAGAACAATGCCCCTGTCTTTCTGCCTGTGCTGGGAGTCTGTATATTAACTTCTTTGGGTATGAGACTCATGCCTTGTTGCCCTGTGACAAGTACCTGCATCGTGTTGCTGCCTACTTTCAGCAACCTGGGGTGCATCAGGAAACACACTGCCAGGTCTGGTGTCTGTCCAGGTCCAATTGTGTGGGAAGAGTCAGGGACCAATGGCCAGCATGCATTCTACTAGCTCATTTGCCAAGGTACCAAGACGATGCCATGTGACTTCCTCATCTCTGTCCATACCTGGCATCTTATGTGGAAAAGTTTGCATCACGAGATCCTCCTGGACAACTTGGTCTCTACTGAGGCCCTGATGAAGAGGAAGTCCTCCAAGGCGGCTCAGAAGGAGCTCCAGGCTGCAGGAAAGAGCTCAGAGGATCTCGAGAAACTCTTGTCACAGAGTTCCTTCTTTGAAGGAAATCACCCTACTAACTCTACTGTGTTCACTAATCTCACACCATTAATGCTTGGAGCCCTAATTGCCCTCTACAACCACAAGAGCGTCTCTCAGCACTTCATCTGGGACATCAACAGCTTTGACCAGTAGGAAGTGGAGCTGGGGAAGCAGCTGGATACGCAAATCGAGCCTGAGCTTGTCAGTAGGGCTGAAGTGATCTCCCACAGCTCTTCCACCCATGGGCTGGTCAAGCAGTAATGGGATGCTAAAGTGGAATCAACTCTGCTACAGTCCCTATAGACTGGTCCTTCTTGACCCTTCTTGCAAGTCTGCACTGCATGGTCCTGCCCTCTTCCTGCCCAGAGCATCCTCCAGTTACGGGCTTGGACCACAAGCCTTTTGGAAGAAACTGATCTGGAATTGGCACTGCCCCCAAGTGCACCCTCCCTGTGTGACAACTGGCTGACATGTTTCAGTGCATCTGACCTATGCTCATATGGTTCACATCCAGCTAGAATAAAGATGCCACAGAAGAAAAAAAAATGTGTGTGTATGTGTCTTGACAAAGATCAAAACCAGTGCCTTGCATATGCTAGGCAAGCACTCTACCACTGAGCTACACCCCTAGGCCTTACATGTTTGAGACAGGGTCTCCCTTGGTAACCCAACCTAGCCTAGAAGTCCTGCCTCCACTGGTACTGGGATAGCAGGTGAGGTCACTATAACATGTTTTTGAACCATTTGATTTACACAAAAGTTGAAGAGACTCTGATCAAAAAACAAAAGCTGAACCATCTTTAGTTTGAGTTCAGACTTGTTTGACAGATTTTCATAGATCTGGAGTAGTCTTAGAGAGCCTGTGGCATGTCCTGCGTGCAGCACCCTTTAATAGCTGGAAGAAGCCAAGCCCGGTAGCTCAGGCCTGTCAACCTAATAGTGGGAAGGCTAAGACAAAAGCATATGAGTGTGAGGCCACAGTGGGATACAGAGCAAGACTCTGGCTCAGAATAAAACAAACAAAAATCACAACGTGCAGGGAGGCAGAAAGGACTGAAAGTAGAAAAGAAACAAAACACCAGACTTCTCCTTAGTTTAGCAAGTCCAACATCAAGTCGCTTTGTCTGTTTTTGACTTTTTTCTAAAAGTTCTCTTATTCTATCAAATAAACACAGAATGTGAATTATGCTTTTCCCTCTCACCCGAAATGTTTAGAGAGTTGCTTCCTGGTCTCCTTTTCTGCAGCCGTATTTGGGTTCGAGGGGGAGGGACAGGGTGGTGATATGCCTGTTTACTGTGGTCCAATCCATGAGGAGGTGAAACACATCCACTTCCTTTTCCTGTCTGGCTAGAATCCCCAACACTCAGACCACTTGTCTCTGATTCAATGTGGAGAGCTCCCTGAAGCTCGTCCTCTGCCCTTCCCACTGTCCTTTAATGAACTCTGATTTCTGCGAGAGAAGAGGAAGGCAATCAACCTGCCACATTTGCTTTTCAAATAGTTTCAGAATTCTGGCTCTGAAGAGACACTGCTCAGGTAACATCTTTCCCTGTGCATTGACAGAGGAGGAAGTCAAACCTCCTCAGTGCCTCACTGGTGGGCAGCTGCTCCAGTCTGCAACAACCAACCATTTCCATCTCCAGACCCAGCTACTGTGAACGTGACAGACATCTCATATTCGGTTTTCCAGAGCCCAGTTTCATGCTGATTCCCCAGGGCTTCATAAGCCACAGTCCTTTTCTGCAGGGTTCCAATGTTTCTTTACCCTTACTCTACTGGTCAACCTGAAACAAGCTTTCTTGGTTGGACTAAAACAGAGAAAACAGGAACTATTCTCAAAAAAAAAAAATTTTTTTTGGTGATGCTAAGAATCAAACTCAGTGCCTAGTGCATGCTAAGCAAGCACTCTACCACTGAGCTACATCCCAGCCCTTAGATGTTTGAGGCAGGGTGCCTCTATGTAGCCCGAACTGCCCGAAAGTTCATCCTCCTGCCTCCACGAGCATCATCATATCATGTTTTGAACTATTAGATTTGCACAAAGGTGGACGAGACTCTGATCAAAAAAACAAAAGCTGAACTATCTCTAGTTTGAGTTCAGACCTGTTTGACAGAGGAGAGACAATGGAAACCAGGCTCAGGCTTCAAAGAATGACAGGGATTCCGGAAAGAAAAGTTCCGCTGAGGGGGAAAATGGACTTTAAAGGTAAGCCTGACCCAGCAACAGCACTCCAACATTTATTTCTATACTTAATTCAATCAGTATTTACTGCATGGATCCTCTATGGCAGGCTGAGTATCGACTTTAATTTCACATTTTTTATCATTTGTGAATACAGAAAATGAGAATACTGGCCCATCTGGAAGCAGGACAATCTTACACTTATGGTTTTAATAGCTCTTTTAATAGCATCTTTAGAGGAATGATTAGTCTTGGTGATTGATGGTACTCAGTTTGGGTTACTTTACATATCAGCTAGTCTCCCTGAGATACTGGAATAAGAAAAAAAAATAAATTTTTTCAAGAGAGAAATTATTAGGGTAATATAATTTTCATGTGAAATGATACTATTTCAACAGAAAATGTTATATTCTATTTGATGTGGATACTTAGTAGTGGTAACTTCTCATTCCTTGTGGGGAGATTGGCTTAGATGTGTCTGAGCCCTAAGATACATTTCCCCATCGTACTCTTTGATGTAATTCCACATTCAGTGCGATGGATAGCTATGCTAGATGTCCACCTTGTCTTTCTAGTCTTAATAAAGGCACCGGCTATCCAAAAGATCTAATGAAAATATTGATGGACATGAAGCAAGCTCTCATGCGTCCTCACATTTGAACATCCTATTTTGGCTCTCAAGATAACTGGACTTTGTTTATCTCAACCTGTGCTCCTGGGGTATCTTACCATAGGAACACATATGTATAGATAAGTGGTAAAGGGGAGTTTAAATATGCCCAGCTGGCATCACCAGGCATAGATGATCCCAGAGGACTGAGTTTTAAGAGTGGTTATGAGCACAAATCGCCCAAGCTATACTTACTGCTCATGTTGAACAACGGAGTATAATGGAAGTAATCAAGAACAGCCAGAACCAGTGGTCCAGATCTGTAACCACAGCTATTCAGGTGGCTGAGATAAGGAGATGACAAGTTCAAGGCCCGACTGGGTTACAGAGCAAGTTCAAGGCCATCCTGGGTAACATGGGAAGACCCTATCTCACAATCAAAAACTAGAAGCGGAGGGAGCTGGGTATGTAGCACTTACCTAGTATGCACAGGGCTCTGGTGTACATTCTCAGTGCTGAAAAAAAAAATCAAGAAAATATTTCTTAAACAGCTTAGCATTTCATCTCCTTGGTGTCATTATAATCAAATCTGTCACTGAAAATTCTCTAGTATGGCAAATATGTGAGAAAGCATGTAATAGATACAAGTTAGTCATAACAATGTATGCCTGCAATCCCAACACCCAGGAGGCTGAGGCAGAAGGATCTTGAATTCAAGCAGAGCCTGGGATATGTGGCAAGACTCAGGCTCAAAAAGCAAGCATTGACAGCTGGAGTGATGGCTTAATGGTTAAGAGCACTTGCTTTTCCAGAGGAGCCAGACTCAATTCCCAACACCCATAGCGGGCTGTTCACAATCGCCTGTAACACCAAGTCCACAGGATACACGGATACACACACACACACAAACACACACGGGTAAAAAAAAAAAGCAGTATAAGATATAAAGACCTAGCCACATCAAACCTCATTTGTTGCTGTAATGTTATACATAATTCCTGGTAAAATGATCTGACAAAAGAGAGATGTTTCTCTTTATAAGATTCTGGGCACAGAGCAGTGTAAAGAAAAAATGAGAACGACTCCTGCACCTGCACAGACCAAAGCCGCGCTGCTGAATCTCTGGTTCAGCACCTATGTGCCTGCCCCCGCCCGCCGCTGTGCCCAAAAGAAAGGCTAAAGGGGAGGATGCCAAAGGGGTTGCCCTGAACCATCTCCAGGATAGATGAGTTGGACTTCCAGGTCACTACCAAAACATTTCTAGGACTCACTAGCCAGACGAACAATCTAGCTGAAATGGTGAGATTCAAGTTCAATGAGAAACTCTGTCTCAAAAACTAAGGTGGGGGGTGACCGAGGAAGCACCCAGTATTGACCTCTGTCCTCCACACTCAACGTGCACACGCATGTACATGCACACACACATACGTACACACATATCTTACTGGTTTTTCTCACATGGAAGGTTTTTGCTCTTTTAAAATAATTCTTCCATTTGCAGAAAATTAATAAGTAACCAAGAATCTTGTTTATTGACAGTTTACATTTCCCAACCTATATAGCACTTTACAGATATTGTCCCACTGCCTCAGATGGCATATCAATCTTTAGCTCTGTCCAAACGGCCAGCTCCTCTGCATGATGTCACCTGGCTTTCCCATCACACTCTAGCTCATTGATCTCTGCCACGTTCATCACGTGACCACGCTGGTCCTCCCTCCCGGTGCTCTGCACGTCACATCAGATCTCTCGCCCAACTGTCACCACATTCACATGTTCCGTTTGGCTGGAAATCAAAACTTTCAGTATCCCATGCACACTAGGATTGTTTTGAATACTTTTGGAGAGGCATTTTCTGTTTCTTCAAACTTTAAGCATTTTAAGATTCTTTTGACCAATACTTTGAAAAGTCTATTATCATTAATTTTACATGTGTTATTATCACTAACATCATTCTCAGTCAATATTAAAACCACTTTTGCTAAATCAGTAAGTTTGGGGAATTTAGCCATTCAATAAATTGAATTTCATCTTTCAAAGCATCAAGTTTTGATGTTCTGTGAAATGGGTCTATGATGCACTATTAAATGACTTATATGAAATAGGAACATACATTGATGGCTTTGAAGCATTTTTAATATAGAAGCACCCCCATGGAACGCACACACATTAGAACCCATCACCTGTGATGTCAAAGGACATGCCTTTGAGGGGTTTAGACTTGGACAGTGGGAGCGTGTCTTTATCACAGTCTCGTAGAGTTTATGAACAATAGAGACAGGCCCAGATGTTGCGGTTAGATGCTCATTCCTCTGCACTGCCAGGCCTTTTCTTTTGCTTCCTTATCTGTGATATCTCATAGAAACTTTGATCCCATTGTCGTGTCCATAAGACTTCAACTTGTTAAAAGTTATGATAGCAATAATTATTGTTATTGGATTTTTTTGTCTTTTTGAGACAAGATCTCACGTATCTCAGGCAGGCCTTGAACTCATTATGTAACTGAAGATGTCCTTGAACTTCTGGTCCTCCTGCCTCTAACTTCCAGATGCTAGAATTACAGGCATGAGCCTCCACAGCCTGTGTGTGTGTGTAGCTGGGAACTGACCCAGGGCCTTGAACATGCTAGGTAAGCACTCTACCACTGAGTTACATTCCTAGTTCCCCTAATAATAATAATATGTTCCTTTCAAAAACATCAAATACCATTATCTGTATTCATCAGGCAATGAACCAGGCACACAGGTGGTTTTTTAATTAGAAAGGAAAATTTCTTATGGAATAATATTTCAGTTCTTCACCTAAAATATTAACTTACTACATGGTCCCATGTAGAAATTCAGTCAAGAATCTGGGAAGTTAACTTAATGCTCAGATGCCAGACCCTAGAGATGCCAGGCTCTGGTGCCAGCTGTTACTTGTGTTTTCACTGCTGCTTACACACCACCGCACCCTCTTCTAAAGTGTAAAGTGGGGAACAGAAACTCCACACAGATTTACTGAGTTGAGACTAGAGCAGGGTGGTGAAGATTATAATGTCATTGTAAAACATGTTCAAATGTGTGTCTCATGACATCGAATGTAATGTCTAATACATGCATGACCCAAAGTGCCACCACCCATGAACACTGAGGCATCTGTAACTCCTGATGAGACAAGAAACCTCACAGCACTGCTGGCTACGAAGCCAAGTGACAGTACAGACACACAGAGCGAATTTCCTGTGTAGTACTCATGTAGCGTGCTCGTCCGAGATGCCAGGCCTGCCTGCCCCCACTAGGCTCCATTCTAGTCTATTCCCGGAATAGTGCAAAGAACCATTGACCAGTCTTAAACTATACTCATTCTGGTGCTAATCAGGGATTAATCTCCTTTGTGAATAACTCTAACTTCCTCTGAGTCAAACTATGTACAAATTCCCACTCTGATTATAATATGAACCTATGATCTAAAGTGAAATAGCAAACTACCCTGACATTGAAAACCAAGGTAGCTTCTTAACTTTTTTCAAAAATGTGTTACATGAACTGTCTTTTGACACAGTAATTTATTATAATAAAAATAATCTCTTATTTCTGCTGTAAAATTTATATGTGACAAAAGAAGATGCTGAACTTTGAGTTTTTATTGCTGATGTCACTTTGCAAAAATACAAATGATGTCCTATTTTACACTGTTGTTAGCTAGTTATGAGTATACTATCCAATGATTATCTGCTTGGGCACTGTTAAATACTTAATTCCCTTTACACTTAATAGTAAGAGCCACTGATCCCATGGCAGCCTATATAATCTATAAATGATTGACACAAGCTCAGGTTCGAATTGTGGGAGTATGTCCACATGGGAAACAGAGGTTGCACGGTTAGGACCCATTCTTCAGGGTTACAAACACCAGCTCGCAGAGCTGAATCCTAGGTTTAGAAAGTTTGTGAATAAACAATGCTATGAAAATACCAAATGCTATTCACATATCTTTCCTGTCCTGTGTGTTGATGCTGTCTCTACCTTGTCCCTGGAAAACCAGTTAGAATCCACTGTTTCTTAATAGCAATTCAGAGCTCTTGTCAAAGGACACATGATCACAGACACGGCAAGAAAAGATGGAGCGATGCGGGAGGGTGAGGGTGAACGTGGTATGATGCCAAGTACGGAGAAGTATGATTGGAAGAAACGAGCTGAGCTGACTGGCAGTTGGAACGTTCTCTCATTTCACAAACAGGTGAGGATAGATTGAAATTGGGGAGAGTGGAGACAAGAGAAGCCAAAGCACTGTTTGAGCAGTAGTACGAGGGTTGGCTGCAGAACGGGTGAGAAAGAAACAGGAAGCACTGATGAGTTGACACAGCTCAGGGAGAAGGATGAGAACGGGACACAGGCAGTGACTAGGATGAACTCAGGGGTGGGGGCCTGGAGTCCCCAGGGAATGATAGAATGAGATTGACTGAACTTCAAGAGCACACAACAGAGATGACTCTTAGAAATAACCAAAGAACACACTGCATAACTTGACTTATGTGTGTGAAGTTGAAAAACTGGCAACATGCTAACATGGTGTTAGCAGAGACGAGTTTTCCTGCGGTGGGTAGTCAAGGTGGTGGTGGGAAGGGAGCATCCAGGGCTTTGGAGTTGTTGCTTGTCCCGTATCCAGAAACAGAATCTGATTCTGGGGCGTGTCAAGTCTATGGGACTTCCTCCAGCTGTGTACTTACCGCTCATGAACTGCTCTGTGTGTGGTTTACACTTCAACACAGAGTGAAAGAAAGCGTCAGAGTAAAGTTCGGATGCTGTAGAGTGTGAGCCAGCGAACATGATGAAAGGTGAATCTTTGCTTGTTCCTCCACGTGCTAGTCACTCTTCTGTCCTGTGTGTGCTCTGGAAGACAGATGCTGGGGACTCTACTGTGTGCATCCAGAAAGAAACTTTGATGTTCTAATCTCTAAGACATCAGAGTGGGATTTTATTTGGAAGCAGGATCACTACAGATGTAACCAGCTAAGACAAGGTTCTGGGTAGCCCTTAAACCACGGGAAGACACAGGCACTAGGAAAGTGAACTCTATGTGAGGATGAAGGATTGGAGTGTGGCTCATGCCACCAAGGAACCACAAAGGTATGCAGCAAATAACCAGAGTCCAGGACAAGTACGGACCTTCTTACTATTTTAAGATGGAGTGTGCCTCTATCTACACCTTCATTTTGTATGTCTAGCCTCCAGAATTGTGAAGAATAAATTTATGTTGTTTAAAACTACCAAGTTCATGGTGCTTTGTTAGAACAGTCCTAGCCAGGAAAAAAAAAAAAAAGCACTGATCTTTACAGATGTTTCGACATCAGCATCAGGAGGGACCGCAGCCAGATCCTGGAGGAGTGATGGATATGGAGACACTACAACCCTGCCCTGGCCTCTAACTCTTGCTCCAGGTTCTTGAACAGCTGCCTCCCTCAGCCTCTCAGACAGAAGGAAGGCAATGGGCCGCCTCCCTACTCCCTGAAGGCTCCTCACTCAGTCTAAACTTGGCTAAGTAGCTCTTACATTAAACTCCTCAACCATACCATCTCTGAGCCTGCCTATGTGAAAAGAACTGGGCCTTCCCAATCATGACATTCATGAGCACGTTGCTAGTCTCAGAACAAGCAGTTTATGATTATTACAATGAAAGGAAAATCTCCAATAAAGGTCAGAAAAGCCTCTGACATGTTAATTTTTCCTTTTGGTAGTAAAAGATGGGATTGACATCAGTGTTTATCATGATCATTGTTGCTGAGCCTGGGTTTCTTGTAGCGCAGGCTGGCCTTTGAACTCCTGACCCTCTTGCCTCCACCTCCCCAGTACTGGGACCATAGGCATGCACTGCCACTCCTCGCTTGTTGTCTGTTGTTCTTAAGAAGTTAAATGTGCCAGCGTCCAAAGCCAGACTAGGTATCTGTGACAAGAGTGGCTTGTGCCTTCGCCAAAGTCCTGCCTCAAAATGTTGCTGTTTAGAAATCATCTATGCTTCCTATCAGTTCACAAAAAGTGGAGGAAAGAGAATTCTCTCTCAAAGGAAACTGATGTAAGCAAAAGCATTTTGTGGTTTGCTTCGCCAGGGCCATGAGTTCAGTCCTGGGAACAGTCCCCCAAATGTTGTAAGGAGCTAGGTGATAAGCTGCTTGTCAGAAAATGAGCCTCTAGCTCCACACTCAGAAAGGCTCTGTGTGGGAAATCTGGTCTTCAGGCACACACTGCACCTGAGCGGATGAGTCTGGGTGTGCTTCACACGTCGGAACAAAAACCCGATATGACTCTGCACTGGTTTATAAGAAAAGAATGAAGTAAATTGTGTCTTATAATGATAAGAAATCAAGACTATTCTGGTCCAAACAGGGGTGAGAAGGCCAGTGCCAAGCTTGAGATAGGCTGCTATAATTACATTGATGATGTGCCTGCGGGGAACATGTTATAGGGTTACAATGTGACAACACAGATACTGACTGCTCCCATCTTCTAGATAATGGAGTTAATTTTTAAAGGAGCTAAATTATCTAAAGTGATACATTTAGTAATTGTTAACATTTCGGATTCATACCCAAACCTGTTATTTAGACATCAAAGTGACATTGTTTTCCCTTGGCAAGCAGGAAGGGAAGGCTCATGGGTCTTCCTCCAAAGGCTGATCAGCTGCGGCGAGAACTGAGCTGCCTTAAAAAACAAAGAAAGTGGGATGCAGAGGCGGGTCAGTGGCTAAGAGGACTGGTTCCTCTTCCAGAGGACCTGGATTCTGTTCCCAGCACCTACATGACAGCTAACAACTGTCTATGACTCCAGTTCCAGGGGGACCAATGCTCTCTTCTGGCTTCCATGAGCACTGTACACACAGATGTACTTATATACATGTAGGCAAAACACTCATTCACATAAAATAAAAATAAATTAGTTAAAAATATTTAAGACCTTTGCAGGCTGCCTGAGATTGCCAGAATCCAACCTCTGCATGACGGTGAGCTTGTGAAATCATGCCGTGCCCATCCACCTATGTTGGGACCACTTTCAGTCCTTCCCACTGCCCCAGGGCTAGGCTTCTCTGCCAACTAGTAGGGGCCCAGACCTTTGTAGACTGCTTCAGAGTGCCTGAATCGGGCCTCCCCCAAGGGAGCTTCCCAAACTGTGCTATGCCTGCTTGTTAGTTGGGGCCCAGACCTTAGGAAGAAGCCTGAGAGTACCTGACTGGCACCTGACTTGGGCTTCTTGGGGAGTTCCTGAGTAGCTACACTAAAGTTATCTGATTCCTCCAATATATAATCAAAAGAGAACATGGAGCCTAGAACAACCAGCTTTTTGTACCCAATCAGAAAGCAACCACCTTGAAAATGGATGGATAGCTAAAATCATGAGAATCACCAAAGCTAAACCAATAAGCGATCAACAGCTTAAACAGAATGATAACGTATAAGGAAACTCAAACAGTAATATAAACAATCTCAACTAAAAAAAGCCCAGGCCCAGATGGATTTACAACAGAATTCTACCAGACATTTAGAGAAGATCTACAATCAATACTACTTAAATTATTCAAAAAGATAGAAACAAAAGGAGAACTCTAAGTTTCCTTCTATGAAGCCAGCATCACTCTAATACCAAAACCAGGTAAAGACACAATCAAAAAACAAAACTATGGACCCATATCCTTAATGAACATAGATGCAAAAATTCTCCACAAAATACTTGCAAACTACATACAGACATACATCAAAAAGATCATCCACCATGATCAAGTCAGCTTTATTCCAGAGATGAAGAAACTGTAAGTTTGTAAATATGTAAGTCAATAAATGTCACAGATCATATAAATGGACTCAAAGACAAAAATCACATGATCATTTCAAAAGATACAGAAAAGGCCTTTGATAAAATTCAACATGTATTTATGATAAAAGTCCTAGAGGAAACTGGACTGGAGGAACATACCTTAACATTATTAAAGTTATATACAACAAACTCACAGTCAACATCATTCCCATTAAAATCAGGAACCAGACAAGGCGGTCCGCTGTCTCCACTCCTTGTTAATATAGTGCTTGAAACTCTTGCTAGAGCAATAAGACAAGAAAAGGAATTAAACCTTTTTGCAGATGATATGATATTATGCTTCAGAGCTCCCCCAGATTCCACCAGAAAACTCCTAGACCTGATTAAGGCTTTCATTAAAGTGACAGGTTGCAAAATTGATCTACAAAAATCAGCAGCTTTTCTATATACCAATAATAAGCAATCGGAGAAAGAGTACATGAAAACTCTTGCATTCACAGTAGCCTCAAAAAAAAAATATCTTGGAATATACCTGACCAAAGACATCAAAGATCTCTACAATGAAAATTTTAGATCTTTAAAGAAAAAGATTGAGCAACACCAGAAGATGGACAGGCCTCCCGTGCTCATGGACTGGAAGAATTCATATTATGAAAATGACCGTCTTACCAAAAGCAATCTACAGATTCAATGCAATTTCAACCAAAATCCCCATGGTATTCTTCACATAATTAGAATAAAATTCATATGGAAGCACAGAGGATCCCAGATAGCCAAATCCATCCTGACCCCAAAGAGCAATGCTGAGCAAATTTCTAAACAAGATCTCAACTATATTACAGAGCCCTAGTCATAAAAACAGCATGGTACTGTCACAAAAAAGACACATAGATCAGTCGAACCAAATAGGAAGTTCTTGGGAGAGGCCTGAAAACTGGTCTCTCTTGAGTATTTCTGGCTGATGCCTAGGCTGCCAGCACAAAGCTGTGACTTTGGGAGCTTGATGTCAGGCTGCTTTGTCACATCTGTTTCTTGGGGAGCATCTCCAGGATAGCCCTCTTTTCTCATGGTTGTACTTTCAGCAAGTAGCAGTTTCATCCGCATGACAACTTAGAGCTGAGATTCAAAAACTGGACAAAAATGTTAGCACATCATTTTCAACACAGAATGCAAAGTCAAAGCAAAGAAACGGCAGTCATCTTGTCACATGGCCACGCGACTTTAGGATATGCCTCCTGAAGGCACTATGCATAAAAGAACAGCACTGATTTCTTCATTTAGCTGCTGACAAAAATGCAGACTTGAACAGTGAAGAATATAGCAAAGCCATCAGATAAAGGAATGGAGAAAGCAATGAAGATGGGGAGGAGAGAAAAGAGAAGAAGCTTCGGTTTTAGTCCAGCTTTTCTGTTTTCCTCTGCATGAAAAATGAACGTGGCCACAGAAAGATTCGTGAGCCTCCACAGTTCATGGCAGCTAAAAGGCCTCTGTTTTTACAAGAAATGAAACTGAGGCTTGGAGACATTAAGAAATCACTGCATACTCCTCTGCAGCAATTAAAAGAAAAACAACTTGTTTTCAGGTTCTCCCTCTCCTCCAGCATCCTTCAGGACAGTTCCTAAGAGCCTCTGATTAAAATGGGAAGAGCATGAGGCTGAGGCCTGGGCTCTGCGGCTCTCTGTGGACCAGTCACACAGTTGGTCTAAAGGGAAGAACAATTCTTCCTCATAGGACTCCCCCAGGGATCTGCGGTAGAGTGGATGGAATGTCACATTTCGTAAGTTGAAAAGGTGATAGCTATTCTCCAGTGGTGGATCTGTTGTAGGCCAGGGGCCTGTGGCATTTCAGAGCTAAATGAGAGATGACAAGAGGGGAGAGACATCTTAAAGAAATATAACCAGCAAGAAGTTTCACCTAAAGACTTTTCTTTCATGTTTCTGGTGCTAAATGACCTACGCTGTCATTAATGATACACAGAAGGTCAAATTTGTATTAGGGTTTGAAAAGAATATGAAACAAAAACGAAGAAGCAAAAAGTAAGAATTAACACGTCAAGTCTCACATGGAGTGTGCGGAGAGACGAGCAGTTGTATGTAAGACTTTGTATCGGTCAGCTATTCCATAGAGCGCTTGGACTAGCTCCAGCTGCCGGTGTCCTGAGCAGGGGAATTTCTAGGTCAGTGATACTCAGACTTGAGCTTTTAAATCACTTTTGGCTCTTGCAATTCAGAAGGAACTCTCAGATCTTTGGGGGTTTTTTATTGGCACATCTGAGAAACTATTTAGCCACATTTTGGTCCTTATGACTAACAAGATTACAGATGGAGCCATACAGACCACAACAGCAGACATGCTGACCTGAGTATCACGTGCACTTGAAGCAATCTGGAGACCTTTGCAGCAGGACCCGAAATAACCAAGGTCAAGGAATAAGGAACACTCTTCTTGAATCAGCACCCATGATACACAGCAAGGCAAACAGGAAACAGGGGTCACTTGCCCACAGTCTATGTTTAGCAGAATATGCTCCTTCTGGAGCTGGAATGTGTAGGTGCTATTTATAGAAAGCACCATATGCACGTCATGACCTTTCTGTGTCACTAAACAAACAAACAAACAAACCATAGTAAAGCATGGGGAGGATTCATCGTCAATGTAGATCCCAGAGCGGAGCGGAGGAAGCGCCTCTGCT
This sequence comes from Eospalax fontanierii, assembly GCA_035773235.1. NCBI lineage: Eukaryota > Metazoa > Chordata > Mammalia > Rodentia > Spalacidae > Eospalax > Eospalax fontanierii. Next base: position 64,213,154 of record CM069535.1, on the reverse strand, counting down.
ACTTGGACTGTGTTGCCATTCATCTTGGGTGCTGTGCTCAAGTCAGTAACAGGTAGCGGTGGAGGACGGAAGCACTGGCTAATTTGTATAGGGAAAATGTTACTTCTACGGTTATTCTATTTTGAATCCCGGAGAAAGCTCTTTCCTCCACAAGTTCTGGGTTCCAGGAGAATCTGTTCAGCTTGCAGTAGATCTGCCTGACCTCCATTCTGCTCTGTGTGGGTGAAAGCCTGTAGCTTAGGCCAGATTCGGACTCCCACCTCGTCCCATCCCAGATGTCCCTGGGTCGTGTGCACTGCAGGCCTGTTCCTGGAAATCTCACTTTAGGTATAAACATGTTTCCAGTGTGTGAAAAGTAGATGTGTGTGGACTCATTCTTGTAGGTCCTTATTAGGGTATGTTTTGTAGATTTTCAGAGAAGCATCTTACACTCTGACACGAAGCACTTGCAGAAATTCCATGATCTATTTTTGTAAGGTATAGAATGCTTGTAATCTGTTGTATAAGTCAGTCATTAGAAGTAATACTATAGAATCTGCAGTGAATCAAATTAATCTCAGCTACTTCTTCCCGATTGTGATGACACAGAACTTCCATCTATGCATCCCAGAGGTCTCTTCAGAACAAAAGTCTTATGATTAGCTGTCCTGCAGAAAATATATGGCACCATAGCAAATGCAAAGGTAAAGATTGTTACCTAATGGTCAGGAACAGCTTATTGCAATATAGAAGTCTTGACAGTTGGAAAATGAGAGACAAAATGCTTTTAAAATGTTTCTCTGTTCTATGACTTCTCACCACCACCTTCCCTTTCAGGGATGCTGAGTCTGTGCTTGCAGATGGAGAACCGTAAGCTGGGCATGGTGGTGCACATTTGTCATTCTTGTAATCCCAACACGTGGAGTTAGGGAACTGAGACAGGAGGGTCATGGGTTTGAGGCTAATAGTGACAATGTTCTGGACATATTGGTGTTAGCCTCTCATCTCAGCACCTAGAAGATGGAGACAGGAAGATTAGGAGTTAAAGGTCATCCTCTGATATACAGCAAGTTCAAGGACAGCCTGGACTACATGAGACACTATCTCAAAAACCAAAGGTGAGGTGCAAAGATAGAAAACAGAAAGCATTTTCTTCTTCCTTTGGGACAAATGTAGACAATGTTTTAGAAGTTTCATAAACCCACTACATGGTCAGAACTGTGGATCAGATCGCTCAGAAGTGAATAACCAGTACAGAATTGGTTAGGTGATACAAGATCAAAAGTGGAGCCGAGCCTTGAAAACACTGAGTCCGAGTTCTATACACACCATTCTCGCTCTTTCTGTTTCAGTCCCTGCTCTGAACCTGTCCCTCCAGCTCTTGGTTTCCGGCTGTCGCTCAGTGGATCTGCTCAGGAAAGCAGAACCAGCAGTCCCAATACACCACACATCTCTTGTCTCCCCACCAGAGGGCGCCAGTCTAGATTCCCATAGGTGAAGATTATCTCTAACAGCCTTGGCTTTCATCACCTGCTGGGCCCAAACCTGTTCCAATCAGTTCCTATCCAGGGCGTGCTGTTTAATTGTAACTGTCAACTTGACACAATGTAGAATCACCTGGGGAGGGAGTCTTAATGAGGAAGTATCTAGATCTTGCCTTGGGGGACTGTCTTGACCGTTGATTGTTACAGGAAGACCCAGCCCGCGCAGGAGGTACTATTCCCTAAGGCACGAGGTCCTGAAGAGTGTAAGAGAAATCCAGCTGAGCATAAGCACACAAGCGCGGAGGGTGTGTTCACTCTCGGTGCTCTCGACTGTGGATATGATCCAGCTGAGTATAAGCACACAAGCGCGGAGGGTGTGTTCACTCTCGGTGCTCTCGACTGTGGATATGATGTGCCTAGTTGCCCGAGTTTCCACCTTGCCTTCCCTGAAATGATACTTGGAATTGGAAGCCAAATAAATCCTACTTTTTGTCAGGGTATTTTATCACAGCAACAGAAATGAGAATAGGACACAGGACATGGCCAGCACCAGGGCCAATCAAAGAAGGCTAGAGAGTGTGAATGGTGGCTCCTATTTGATAGGGTTGGGCTAGAGGACCAAGCATTTCTCAGGAGAAAGCTGAATGGCTGTGGGAAGACTGTGGGCATGGTTCCCATTCCATGGGTGAGTAATAATTGAGCTAACAGGTGCCTTTGAACTTGCTTATTCTGACTTCTTTTATCCAGCATGTCAGGGAGGAAGATTGGAGCAGGAACACGGTGATCTAAATGTTCCGTGGCACAGTCTAATACAATGCGTTTGTACTAAGATGCTGAGTGAGAAAGAACTTGGGCTCTCTGTTGACAAACATGACCTCAAGTCTCAGCTTTACCGTTTACTTGATGACTGATCGTGGGCAAATTATTTAGCCTTGCTTGGTCTCAGTTCTCTCAAACCGCTTTACCACAGTGTTTAGTGCACAGAAGCATCCAATAAATGAGGGCTTTTCTTCAAAAACACATTATAAAGGTCTTATTGTCCCTGTTGTGTTCATAAAATTATGAGATGTTTTTGATGAAGTCCAAGTTGAATTTGAACACAAATCCTTGATGTTTTATTTAAGAGTGTCTGTAGACATCCTCTCTCAGAGTACTATGTTGTGCCAAACAGGGCTCCTTGTTGCACAGACATCATCTCTGAACGATTTTTCTCAGTATACTGGTTCCTTGACCCAAGATTCTGTGTGTGGGGTTGTGTGCCTCTCGGGCACTTTCTCTGACCCTCCCCACATCTCTGTTGTCCCTCTTGTTTCTGACTCTCTGTATTCGCCTTTCTGTCAGGTGTTCTGAGTCCCCTTTGCTTTCACACAGTTACTAATATGATCCACTAAGGAAAGTCTGGAGCACTTTGGAGATCAGCAACCATAACTGAAACTAGAAAAGGGACAGAGTGTGAGTGAGCCACAAAAAATCCCTACAGGAAGTGTATGTCTCAAGGGACATGAATAGATAAACTTCATTGCACAATTGCAATAAGTCGGTCTAGCATTTGGTCCCGATGGAACACATTTTTTAACTTCTTAGACTGTGATTTTTATTTCTAGGTGTTCAATTAGGTGATTTACATTTTTTCTAGCACACAGGTGAAGGTACACTGGGGCTGTAGAAGAGTGATAGAAAAATTATAGAAAACCTCTTGGTGCCTGGGAATGGGAGAGGTCCAACATTAAGGCCTGGGTGCCCAGGACCACGTGTAGAATCAAGAGCACAGCTGGCCGTCAAGGGAGGTGCAAAGTCCATTCCTGAGACTCAGTCCTCCCAAGACCAGAAACCACAAGTGACAAAACCTCCCTGTCCTCAGCTGAGTCCAACACAGCAGCAAAGCCATTGCCATGCACAATCTGGGACCTCAGAGGAGGGGGCTGTGGGGAACCCAGCCACCCAGTGAAGGCTGAAATTGCTGCCCAGGATCGGGAAGTCGTCCATTCTCCAATCTGCTGCACCATCAGCTCACCACCAGAGGCATGTGGAACTGTGGTTCGTGGTTGGGACCATAGCTCCAGGCTCACTGGAGACGACCACATCTCTAGCTCATGGGATGGGGGACCACAGTTCCAGGTTCACCGGAGGGGACCACAGCTTCAGCTCACAGAATGGAACCACAACTCTGTCCCAAGAGAGTGGACCACAACTCTGGATCCTGGGAGAGGCCCACTCCTCCCGTGTGCCTTTTGTTATGCACTGACTCCGGATTCAAAGACCTAGAAGAGGGCTGATAACGAAGCACAGCAGAGTGGCTTACCCTCTTCTGGGGTTTGCAGAGGACTGGGCAGTTATTTCTATTGTGGAAGTCCCTGTATTCATCTCCTGCTGGCAACACAGCCAGTGTGAGACAGTTCCCCCCCAAAGAAATCAGGGCATTGCCAGACAAAGGATGATCACAGGCAAATAACAGAACAAGTTCCCCTACGGTTCCTACAAGACAATTTGGTTATTTCAGTATAGAAAAATGAGTTGTGTTGATTAGATTGATGGAGAAAAATAAAACCTTTGTAGATTGGTTCCATCCCTGGGGATATCCTCCCTTCCTACCCTGCCTACCTTTCCTTCCCGGACCCCTTCTTTTCTCTCTCTATAGAATCCACTTTTAAACTTAAACATTTTGTAGAAATCTTTAAAAGATTAAAAACCAACAACTGTGTTGCAAGGAGTGAGGGAAGGCCCCGCATTTTGATGCATATTTGGCAGCCATGATGCACTGAACCACACAACACCCGTGGCTTTCAAAAGCACAGTTTGAAAACCTCTGCCGAAAGCTCTTTAGCATGGCTATTTTTAATAAACTCCAACCATGTATTAAAAGGTAATTCTTACAACAGCGTTTTCAGGGGTGAAATACATGAAGCAGTATATTTATAGCCTGTTCTTACCTTTCCTTCTTGTCAAACAGAGGTCAAATTATGGCTCAGGGATAAAAAGTAAAAATGCAAGCATAACAACTGTCCATAAATGTCTCCCTGCCGCTCAAATGCCCTTCCCACGTTGCTATGCCATTTCAAGTTGGTCTTGAAAGACTGGAAAATTTACTCTTCATCATCAGTGTTGTACTTGGGGCTTGAAAGGGACAAAGCTGATTACCCTGTGATTGTTAAAGCCACCGTCAGAGCCAGCAGAGACTGAGCCTTATACAAGTGACTTCACTGGAAAAGAAACTGCAGACCAGAGGGCATGAACTCTGCAATTACAGAGGTATTTTTTCCAGCTCAAAATGGAAGTACATTGACTGAACAGAAACGCGAACTACCTGCACAGAGCCCCCTGAAAGGGCAGGGGCAGAGACCCCAACACCAGTGAAGCTAGCTTACCGCAGCAGTAGCAACATTTACAGTGAGCGTCTTTTCAGCTCCACATGGTTTCCAGCATCCTTGAACCGTGATGTTTACAAATATTAGACTCTGTACTTATTTCAAGGTCTCACAGTTCATCTTGACATTAAGGGAGTTATTTCAAATTCCTGTGCTTAATTACAGCTTCCTAGAGAGTCCCTGAAAGATAAACCTTGGCAGGACAGGGAGAGGGAGAAGGAGATGGGGAGAGAGAGAGAGAGAGAGAGAGAGAGAATATCAACATAAGTTACTAAGACATAGGTCAGAAAGGGAAAATTGAAGAATAGAATGAAATATTTAGCATTGTTGTTACTTTAAAGGTGGGCACAACAAAGATGGTGGGCCACACCAAACATGAAGTTTCTACAGGGAGCTCAATATTGGTGAAAAATCAGCAGCATGGGGACTTTTCAAAAGATCTCACAATCTGATTCTGCCTTTTAAATCTGGGACTTTGTTCATCATACATTTGGGGACTACATGGGAAAATGGTAACATTAATTATCCCTTAAGGAAAAAAGCAAATCTAATGTGTTTTTGAACAGCTGGCTTCTATATAAGAATTAACTTCATCCACAGAGAATTCCTTGTTTTGTACCTGTGAGCCAGAATTACAGGGGTCAGATTACTATATTTAGTCCACACTGAAGTCATACTATGATATTTTTAGGACATTTAGAAACTTCACTTCTGACTTTCAATCCTGGTGTGCCACCTACACAGGTTGGTGATAATTGCTTTGGGGGGCTTAATAATAATGATGACTTTTCCCTGTGGGAAATTTATAATCTAATTAGACAAGCAAACACATACATATTAAAAATCAAATAACAACCTAAGAAGGTTCTTCATAATGGGGTGTGCATGGTCTAGTTAGTCATAAGTGACCTGTCTTAAGATTCTCTCAAGGAGATGCCAGCCATGAACAAAATGGCCTGGGTTAAGAGACATCACAGATATAGAAGCAGCATTGTGGCAGTTAACCTAATGATAACTTAAAATGCCTACATAAGCGAAGTAAAGACGCTCCAATAGAATTCCCTCAGTATATGCCCAGTGAGCTAGAGTAACTTCTACCAAATCTATGGCAAAAAGAACAGCTAAAAAAACTGTTGACAGAAGCCAGAGATCACAACACATTACAGTGAGAGTGAACATCTTATAAAACAAAAGTAATCCATTAATGATGCAGTCTTCCACTCTGCACAGACCAGCTAGCTCCCAGAGTAGCTAGAGCAGGGCTATAGTCTCCTCTAGCTTCTGTGATGCATAGATGACCAGCTTCTGGGGGTGGTCAAACCAGGGCTGAAGCCCTCTCGGGGGATTTACCTTTGCAGTGTGACTTGATTAGGGTGTTTCTTTGCAGTCCAAGTTGTGGGTCCCTTTGCAATGAATTCATGGGATGTGGTGATTTGAATGAGAATGTCCCCCACAGTTCTAAGTATTTGGACATTTTGTCCCCAGGTGGTGGTGCTGTTTTGGGAGGTCTTAGGAGGTGTGGCCATGTGAGAGAAAGCACGTCACTGGGGAGGTGGGCTTAGAGAGTTCTTATGCCTTGGGGGATCTCTAGTCTCTAGTACCCCTCTTCTGCTTCCTGTGCTACTTGAAGATGTGAGTGCTACTTCTGCTACTTCTGCCTGACTTCAGCCACCTCTGATGTCATGCCTTCCCTCCATGATCGATTCTTGCCTCTTTGGACCTGTAAGCTAAATAAATTCTTCTTTTATAAGTTCCCTTGGTCAGTTTCTATGTCAGCCACAGAAAGTACAACCAATACGCAGGGCAGTACCTGTAACTTTGAGGCTGTAGAGGTGGTTACAGTGTCCCTTGCGCTAGTCCGTTTGCTCTTGGCTGTGAAAGCAGACCTATTGCTGTTCTCTAGGTCTCTTTAGTTCTAACAGGATGCACCTCCATCCAGTTAGAGCAAGAACACATAATGATTAAACCCTTGTTATGTAGCAGTTTAGCAAAGCTTATTTCTAGATTTTTAAGTGGTTAGAATTTAAACCCAATGCCTGGAAATTGTAAGCCCTTATTTTTTAAAGAAGCATTATTTTAATCTTTAATTAGAGTTCCTCGTTGGGCACTTAAGACCATATAGTTGACCAAAAGTAACTCTTATTTTTAAAATTTTTTAGATCATTTTGGTTTGGGAGGTGCCTCTGGTTTCATTTAATTTTTCTTTTACCAGTTCCATCGGTGTGAGGATAAGTCAAAAGGTCTTACTTGGCCATGACTGTGCTTGGAAACATTGAATAAACTTTTCTTCAGTGCTGACCTTCCTCTTTGTAGATTGGCTACTCATTTAAGTCCCTTTGGTGGGTTTCCATGGCCTTCTAGAAAAAGAAGTCAAGTGATTCATCATATAGTACACTTTTAGAGATACTGCATAGTCCAGCGACCTTGGAAGGCAAGAGCTAAATGCTATCTCTTTGAAACCCTCCAACCATATTGGTATAGGCCTCTAGGTATGGTTATCAAATGCCCCAAAAGTCAGTCACATTAGTTTGGTGTTTTCAACCCTTGTTAAATAAAGCTTTGACAAACAAACAAACAAAAAAACCCTCACATTTTTTAATAAACCTTATAAACATAAACATTATTAACATTTTAGAATTAAATAGTGAATCAGTAATTTTGTTACTAATTTTACTGTTTATTTTTTACTTTTAACATTTAGTTGCCTTAAGTGTTTAAAGTTTTCAAGGCAAGAATCCTGTTATCTTGCAGAACACCATATCCAATTGCACCTCTGTTACAAATGACAATAAACAAAATTTATGTTACAGCTAAGAATAGTTTATTTTATAAGATTCATTTCCCAAAGCTAGAAGTTCAAACTGCATTATACTTAATTATGGTTAATGACTCCTGGGAATTTTAAGTATCAAAAATCATAGCATTTTGACAAACAAATGTCTGATTACATTAAATTTATCCCCAGAAGCCAATGAGTTTATTGAGTCTACCCACAGAGCAGCGTTGAAGGGTTGTGAAGAGGTTTATGGGTGACCCGAGAGTAGTTATATTGGGAAATCTTCACCCAGTGTAGTCAGTCACCTCTCATTAGCCTTATGGGTTGGGCCCCCTTTCTTTAACACTTTTTAGTCTATTTCTATTCCTCCCTAAGGCCAGGAGGCCAGGTATGATTAAGACATAGTATAATTTCATATAATAAGCTGGGAAGAATGACCAAATATTCAAGTGAGGGTCACCTGTTTGTTATCATTTTGTATGAAGGAGTAGCCATAGTTAACAAGCTCATTTGTGATGACTTTCTGTAAGTAGCTGTGGTAATCTGAATGAGAATGTCCCCCAGAGGCTCTAAATATTTAGGCATTTTGTCCCCGGATGGTAACACTGTTTTGGGAGGTCTTAGAAGATCATGAACTACCCATTACAAAGTAGTAGTGGAAACGTGAGCTTCAACCTTATAAATAATACATCTGAAACTGAAAAAATACATTCATACACACTGCATTTATTTATGAAATAGTATATATTATAAAGTTAGGAGATCGGCTTAGCCTAATGTCCCCAGAAAGCAGAGAACTAAGACAGAGTTTGCATTCAGGACATTCATTTGGAGCAGTGATGGCAGCAACAGCGGTGGGAAACCCAGTAAGTGAAACACCGCAGGGGAAATGTGTGGCCAGCACCATGGTGTGTGGCCAGCTGGTCACCACTGTGGGCAGCTGGGCTTGACGCCAGAGGCACCACCTGCAGATCATGTGGAATGCGCCCCAGACTAGATGGAAAAGAGAATCATTCTGGTGCCCTGCCCCTGTGACTAGACACAGGCTGCAAGCCAAAGGCTCACTGCAGTCTGTGGAAGGGGTCACTGGCATCAAACCCCACCGGCCCAGGTCTCTCAGGATTCCACATGGAGCCCCGAGCATCTGGAAAGCCCCAAGGTGGGAGCATGAGGCTCACGTGATGCAAGGTGACCCTGTGCAGAGCTGAGTAACCTGGCCAAAGCTGGGGCTCATGATGGTAACGATGTCAGAAGGTTTGGAGCAGTTGGAATGATGTAGTCATAGAATGCTGAGGACACAGGCTAGAATACTGAATGAGTTAGAGTAGGAGCTGGGAATATGGCTCAGTGGGTTGAGTGCTTGTCTGGCATACAGAAGGCCCTGGGTTCAACCCCCCCAGTACTCCACAGACCAGGTGGGGTGGCAGATGCCTGTAGTCCCAGCACTTGAGTTGAAAGTCAAGGCTAGCCTGGGCTATATGAGACCCTGCCTCAAAAGAGAGAGACAGAGACAGAGAGATAGACAGAGAGAGACAGAGAGACAGACAGAGAGACAGACAGAGAGAGAGTTAAAATGAAGAGAAAATACCTACTTTCCATTTGCAGGTCCTTTTAAAGAGAGCATTTGCCCAGCTTTCCTAAGGGAAAAAACAAACCGGTTTTCTCATAGACTTTAATATGTGCTACTTAAGGAAGCTTCTAGAAAGAAAAGCAAAATAGGAGAAGGGGAAAAGGCACCAATTTCCTTTTAAAAAATCTCCCTGACAAAGAAGGCCAACCCAGTTTGGTTTAAGGCCCCAGCGTCCTCACTCAGTCCAGTGTACCTTTCCGTTCCTCACAGGGTGAGCCGTGGTTAGGACATTTCATTCAGTCTTTCCAGGCAAACCTGTGATTATTTGCCTTTACACAGAAAACAAAAAAGCAGCTAAATCATTATGGCCGTCACTGACCACTGCCCCCTCCATACACACACACTACAAATGTGGTGCTTCTGGCTTGCACCCAGTCAGGCAAATGTTTTTACCAGACATTGGCCTCCGGGTCTGGATTTCTTTCTTTAGAAAGTTTCTCAGACAGTAACATTTCATTTTCCTTGCTCTGTTTTCACTTTTACACATTTTCGACATTGTCCTAATGTGGGTGACAGCAGCCAGTAATATCACGACTAATAAATAAGCCATAGTCCACTGCAGACTCCAAAAGAAAAACCTGACATGGAAAGACATGACTGGGTGGAATTTTTCTGTTAATCACTGAACTCTTCTATTTTTCAAAGCACAAGAACTCATTTGGTTGGTGATACTTCTTTTAAATGATTACAACTTCAGTTATCTTGATTGAAAAAATTTCCATGCTGAGACCATAAGACAGAAAATTACAGCAAGCTGTGCTTCTATGTGCTGCTAATGCTGTCATTTTCAAAGCGGCAGTAATTGAGGGACCTTTCAAGTCTGCATTGATGCATCCCATCTGGTCTTTGTTGTTTATTAGGAAGATATTACATATGTACTGGGTGCCAGTCCCTACCCTCCTGGAGTTTACAGTCTAATGGGAAACACAGAGATAGATATTTATACTACTCAGGAAAATGCTCTAAGAGGAGTATGCACAGGGTGACTGGGGAGCAGATGAGGAAGAGGCTGCTGCACAGTCTTGAAGGACTCATCACAATGACAAAGAAGGGGAGTGCGGTCCTCTGGTGTCACAGTAACATTTATCATGACTTGTTTGAAGACTTGCGTGAAAGTCAAGTCGGACTGCAGGGTTCAGCCAGAGAATTACAAAGAAGCGAAAGCTAATAATGAAGGGTTCTAGAGTGCTTTACACACTACCATATGCAGAATAGGAAGTGATCTGGAGCTCGAAGCTGACAAGTGGCACAATCACATTTGAATTTTAGAAAATAAACCTTGTTGGCTATGTGGGAAATGTGTTGAGAAGGCTGATGAAATGCCAGTCAAGAGGCCACAAGGGCCTGAAGTAGGCGGTGAGGAAAGAGGAAGGACAAGGGAGTCGTTCAGTGCACCGGGATGTGAAGGAACTTCCAGGGCAGCTGGGGCTATAGGGAGACCCTGTCTTAAAAAAAAAAAAAAAGACTTAAAAATAAAAATAAACCATTGTATGAAATTCTCTAATCAATAAAAATGTTTTTCAAGTGGTGTTTCCTAGGGCTGGAGATGTGGCTTAGTTGGTAGGCTGCTTGTAGCATGCACAAAGCCCTAAGCTTGGTCCCTAGCACTAAATAAAACTGAGCATGGTGGCACAAACCTGTAATTCCAGCATTTTGGAGGTTGAAGTAGGAAGGCCAGAAGTTCAAGGTCATCCTCAGGTACTCAGTAAATTCAAGGCCAGCCTAGGTTACAGGAGACCTTTCAAAAGGGGGATGGATGTTTCCAAATATAGATGCCTGCTCGTTGTAACCTTTCCTTATGATATTTAATCATAGATGTGGGGTGGCCATTTTTAAATATTGAGAAGACAGTCATATTTGCAGAATTCATGAAGCCCCATGACTGAGAGCGCAGATCACTCACTCAAACCACCCTGCCTGAAGGACAGAGACTCCCTACCTGTCTTACCACATAGCTTTAAGGCACCTGCACTGCCTGAGCCATTAGGCTTCTGCTCAGGATGCTTTTCTTTCTATTTTATGCTGCTTGTCATATTTCCTCAGCTTGGTAATTCAACTCATGAGGGTACGAATTGGGTCTTACAATTTCCTTTGCCTTCTATACACACTAACCAGGAAACCAGCAACTGTCATTGATAACAATTATTTCAAACCTGAAGAAAGGCATAAGGATTTGGGGCAGGGCTGGAGAGATATCACAGCACATGGCTGCTCTTGCTGAAGACTTGGGTTCCAATCCCAGCACCCACATGGCAACTAACAACAGTTCATAACTCCAGTTCCAGGGGATTCAATACCCTCTTCTGTCCTCTGAGAGCATTGCATGACACGGGTATATTTATACACATGCAGACATAACACTCATACACATAAAATATAAATTAATTAATTAAAATGATTTGAGGGATCATTTAAAATCAGTATTTAGGTTATTTTACTAAAGGCATGTGTATCAAAATGTCAAGTAGTCCAGGACCCTGGAAAGGCAGGACAAGAGACCCTCCACATCTGTGGGCTCCCCATCAGGAGTGTCAACCAGGGATCAAACCTACTGTTTATAAAATTTCATCTGAACTGAATTCGTGCGTGCTTTTTGTCATTATTCCATAAATAGCATAATAATGATCTACAGGGCATCAGCCTTGGGTGTGGAGGCACACACCTGTTGTGTGATATTATACCTGGGGAGGTGTGAACAAATACTGACGCACCCTAGATAGGGCACTGACACAGACCAAAGTAAGGATAACTATAGTCTAATTTGGTGAACCAATGAGTTTTACTAGGACTACTTGTAAGAGTATGAGTGAGGGGTTACTTACGGGAGTAGAAATGACTCAGAGACAGCTACATCATCAAAGCCCACCCCAGCATGGGTGAGGTGACAGCTCACAAAGCAGGAAACCTGGAGCGCACTGCATGACTTGCAAACAGTTCAACAGGTTGGACAATGTTCTTTCTAGGTAGTTAGGTAGCCAGTCTCTCAGGTAGTTTAGCTGTTCTCTGCTTCTACTGGCGCATTCAGATGATCTGAACTTCTTTTAGATAGCTAGGTTTGTCTGAGAGTCCTTACTACTTCTACTCCAGGGAGGAAGGGCCTAATTTATCTGGTCAGTTTCAAGAACTTTCAAAAGCCTTTGAGTTGTTTACTTCTTGAGCCTAATGAGCTTCCTTCACCTCCCCTTAAAGTATCCTGTGTCACAAGAGTTTCCCTCCAAGATACAAGGTTTTTCTCTAGGAGAAAATTGTTCAACAACCTGAAATCTCAGCTATTCTGGATGCTGAGGCAGGAAGACCAGCCTGAGCTACACACATAGCAAGACCAAGTCTAAAAAAAAAGCCCCAAAAGGCAAACAAACAAAAACCAAAATAACATCTATAATGTAGCATTGCACGTAAACTAGAGCTAATTTGTATATGCAGAAGGATATTAACATGACATTTGGTCTAAGGCACTTGAGCTTTGGGCATCTGTGAGGGTACTGGTACCAATCTCCCATGGGTACTGAAAAGCAGTTCCTTCAAGCTAATGGTTAAGAATGGGCTTTCAAGTCCTGTGAATCCCTGCTCACCATTTAGCTTCAGTATTCATGAGTTTTGACTCGCTGTTTGAGGTCTCTGTGCTCTACTCTCTGCATCTCAGAGGGAGTGTGGTACTTCTGGGATTGCCTTGAGGAATGGTAAAAGAGTACAAGTAGCCTTAGTTCAGATATATAGCAAGTCTTTTAATATATAATAGTAATTGTCGTTAATAATGTAGCTATTTGAACTGGAGATATGACTCAGTTGGTATAGCTCTTACCTAGCTTGAATAAAGCCCTGAATATCATCCCCAGCACTGCATACACCTGGTGTGGTGGCAGACACCTGCAATCCCAGCACTGGAAATGGGGAGGCAGGAGGATCAGAAATTTAAGCTTATCCTTGAGCTACAGAACAAAAGAAGTCTGTCTGGGCTACGTGAGATCCTACCTCAAAACAAAATAAAACAACAACAAACCAATCAAAACAACAACAACAAACCCCCAAACTAAATTACTGAGGAAAGCCTGTCCCAGAATTTCTATGGCAATCTCAGGTTGCACTTCTGACTGCAGAGCCTGCTTGACAGGTGAGATAGGTTTTATCTCACCGTGCACTGTCTCCACGCTGCCTCTGCCGCCCTGCCTTGTGTGTGGAACTCAGATGGTTTTCTTTGAATTTCTGCAAAGAATTACACAATTGCATTTCTGTATAGATACATCAAAATGTTACTAAAAATCCGTATAACTGGTAAGAAGGTAACATCAAGGATTTCTGAGGCTGGTCACGAAGAACAGCAACCCCTCCCTACCTATGGTTTCAGTTACCCTTGGTCAAGCATGCTTCAAAAATATTAGGTGGAATGTTCCCAAAGTAAATAACTCATAAATGTTAAATGGCACACTCATCTCTGTATGATGAAAGTTTATGTTGTCTTGCTCCATCCAGTCTGAGACTGAGCCAGCCCTTTGCTCAGTGGATCCACTCGGTAATACACTGTCTGCCCAGCTGTCACTGAATTTAGCTCATCACGCTAATGGCCATGGTACCGTGGTGTGGTTGTGTTCAGGGTTTGGACCTGACCATGATTCATGCATCTGCTGAGGGTCTTGGGACATGTCTCCCTCAGACAAGGGGAAGCTACTATATGTGCTAAGCTTTCTCCAGAGGAGTCTTGGCTCCTTCTCTAGATCTAGTTTCCTGCTAAGGGGCTCTGCTCTTGCTCGGCCTCCTTCTTTTGCTGTCACAAAAACTAAACAATAACAGCAATTCTTCCTACTGTTGATAAGTGATGGACACAGTGCTTCTGTCGAACCATTATCTCCCAATGCAGTATCCAGCCCTTCTTTTTCTGTTTTAATTTTTTGAGACAGGGTTTCAGTGCATATCCTGGGCTACTTTTGAATTTGCTCTGTGGCTCAGGATCTTCCTTCCTCAGTGTCCTGGTATTAGAACTGTAAGGGTATGCCACTATGCACAGCCCAAGCCTACTATGAATGACAAAAGGCTATGACTACAGGTCTCTGCTCTGGGTCTCACTGCCGTCTTCCTCCTCACAGTCTTCATGAAGACTGTTTCTCCACTGAAACGAAATTACAACACTTCTTCCTTATAAGGGAAAACTATCTGTGGTCAAATTTAGTTTCAGATACATTTTTTTCTCTTCGTAACATATTATTGTACATTGTGATGATGGATGATGGCTGGTTAATACGATGTAAGAAGATGATTTTGATGACTTGGAGTTATTTTTAGCTATGCCATCATTTGGTTCAGACCGTCCCTCCCGTTCCAGGCCTGCCGCGAACGCTGTAGTGCTGCACAGCTCGTCAGGTGATAGCTTTAAAAGGAGTTTGGCCTGCATGGGATACAAGGAAACTCCTCGCAAAGCCATGCCATAGTTTTGACTCAGATAAACCACTTCTTAAATAGCTAATTTTTCTTCAGCCTTTGGAAAAACATGGTGTCTCACAATTACATGGTATCTATAAATTACCTCGATGTTTTCAAGGTACCCTGATTTGAAATAAAGAATGTCTTGTTATTTTGGGACAAGAAACTAATGTCTTTGACTTTGTGCCAGTGGAAATGAGGCATCTCTGATTCATGCAGATCTGAGAGCTGGTTCTTAAAAAGGAGAATCCCCAAATGCACATTACGTGAAGATCCTGCTGCAGAAATTTGAAGCATGTCTCCCGCTTTACAGGAACTCCTTTTGGGAATTTCCCCCCATAACTCAGCAAGTTCAGTGTCTTGAGACTACAAGATTTAAATATTATTATTTTTTTATTTTATGTGTTTGACTGTATTGCTTGTATATATTAAGTGCACCCATGTTGTGCACTGCCCATGGAGGTCAGAAAAGGGCATTGGATCCTCTAGAACTGGAGTTACAGACAGTTGTTAGCCACCGTGGGTGGGTGCTGGGATTCAAACCTGGGTCCTCTGCAAGAGCAACCAGTACTCTTAACCACTGAGCCATCTCTCCAGACCTGAGACTGAATGATTTAAAACAAGCTATCTAAGAGGAAAGATGGAACGCACGCTACTTTCTAATGTGTGGCGTCGGCTCTCTAACTAAATTGCCTTTTCTGAAGAGCGTCAAAGGCTGGTGTGTGCCCGGTCCCCGTGCTGTGACTGTCCGTGATGCTCCTTCATTTCTGCTCCATTAGAGTGTAATGGACACTTTCAGTCAGGATTCCCGCTTTGTTACCCCTCATTCGTCATCCTGATTGGGTGATGTGCATGTCTCTAGTTTCAATTTCATCCCTACTTCGATTATATTTGAAGTTTAGACGTATGAATTTACAAATCCCCCCCATTTAGAAATAGATTGGTTTTCTGGAATACTTAGATGAAAGACTAAATCTTAACCCAATTCTCAAAACTCAACTGCTACATTATGAAAAAAATCAAAATAGATTTGTGTTGGATTGAAAATTCTTTGACTTCTGAATAGTGTTTACAGCCACTCCCTGTACTTTCAACCCTAATTCATACCAGGATCATTGTGATGTAGTTGTCATTTCTTATTTGTGTTGGCTCAGAATAATTTTGTTTTTCCTGAGATAAAATCCACATTCTTCTTGAGAAACTTCTTCAATCTCAGTCCAGGTGGCTGGGGCAGATGAACACATCCTGGTGCTAGCTCGGCACTGGAGGAGGCCTGCCCCAGAATCAGAACTCTGAATCTATGAGGGATGCAGAAAGCCAAGAGGGTAAAGAGGAAGGAGTCTTGATTACACAGAATGTAGATCCAGGTGGCCCAGAACCCAGTTCACCTTGGAGTTTCCAATAATGTAAACTTCGGTCAGATTGAGCTAGTTCTCCCGTTACTTACAATAGACAGAGCTTGGCCATCACAAACAGCTTCAGATTATAGTTATTTGGTGATATCTCAAGAACGATTCCCCTTAGTTTATTTCTACTTTGCTACTAAGTTCTTGAAGTTGGATGTAAGTCCCTTAGAGTGGCATTTCAAAGGCAAGCCCCAAAAACATATTCAAGGGCTTGTCCTGCCTTCTGGGTTAGGAGCTCTTACATGCTGCCATCAGGAGCCCTTACTTGTAAAAGCTAACATTTGTACTACTAAGAACTATTCCTAGAATCTTGTTTTGCATTTTATTTACTATGTTTTGTTACTTGATGTCCTCATTCTAAAATTTCCCGTATCTCCCTTAACATCTCATAGGAGGGAAAGTAAACAGTGGGATCCAGGCTTCCTAGGGGAAAAGACAGATTCAGGAAGCCCCCCATGGCGCTCCACAGAGTGTGCCAAATTCTTTTTCACAAGTTCTTGCTTTTACATGAGAAAATTTTCTTATATAAGAATTTTTTTACTACTAAGATATGTTAATTGAGCTGCTCTGAGTTGTAAGTAAAAAAGAAAAGAAAGCTCAACTGGTCTAAACATTAAGAAAAATTTATTATTTCACATAACAAGAAGCCTAAGCAGGAGGGCCTTGTGACTAATTCAAGCACTAATTTATGAGTTCCTTCTCTAGTGTCTTTGAAGAAAGCATCTCTGATTTACCCACCTGGAGCAAGGCCTAGCACTATAGTGTCCAGGGAAACAGAACTGTTCCTCCCTGTGTGTCTCTTTTCATCAATGACATCAGGCCCCATTGGTTAGAACTGTCGCATGTGCTCATGACTAAGCAAGAATGGGCTGCTCTGATGGTTTCAGCCATCCTCATGAACTTAAGGAAGCTGCCAGCCTGTCCAGAATGAATGGCAGGACAAAGAACAAACATCTGAGGAGGCCAGTGAAGGAGGGCACGAGTTCCAGCCACCGTTGGCTTCATGGAGTCTTGTACAGAGGCGCAAAGCCCAGTCCCATGCCCTGCTAGCATGAAATTCCCTCCTCCGTCCTCCCTCCTCGCTCCTCCCTCCTCCCTCCTCCCTCCTCCCTTCTTTCACCCCTCTCACCCCTCTTCTCCTGTTTGTCCAGTTTAGTATCAGAGCTTCTGTCCTGTTTACTTCTCCCTTTTACTATAGAACAAGGCGTACTGTTAGGCAGAAAGGGGAATCTACTGTCCCTCCTGTGTGAAGTCTGGTGAGAACATATGGCTGATAAATCTCTACCACAGGAACACGGCAGTGTTTAGTGTTGCCTTCTGTGAGGCTGTCCCTCGCTTCCAGGAGCAGGTACATGGGTCAGCTGGTCTGTCAGGGTACTCCAGCCCCTTAGTTACATGGCCATGTTACAGATGGACACCTTCTTCAGCCATCTCTTAATAAAATTAGCTCTAAGACACCCACCTGGACAATTGGAAAAAAGGCACACACACATGCACACACACTCTTTTGTGGCACTCAAGGGCTGCTGGAGCTGCTGGCTGAGCTGAAGCAGCAGAGCAGAGAGCAGAGCTGAGCAGTGCAGGGAGATAGGCTTTAATGACAGCGTCTGAGCCCTGGAGTTCCTGTGAACTTCGGCTCTCACCAAGATAGTCAGTTTTAAGGACCTTCAAACTCCCTTTTCATTTAAGCCAGTTTTATTAAGTTTTAATTTAAAGGTGTCTGACCGAATCCTATCACTGACTAGACATAAATGTATGCATTTAGCCACATTTTAGGGTAAGATTATCTTCAAGGAAATTTAGTTTTTTATCTTTACAACTATTTAATACTTAGAAAAACAAGGAACAACAAACAGTACCTACCTTTGGGAATATGCCCTCTGACTGGCTGGGATTAATCATTCCCAGTGGATTCCTTCTAAGACCAAAGCAGGTCTTGGTTGTCAGATGGTGAGGACGTGATCGTTTGCCTTTACAAGGTAGCAGAGCTTGGGAAGACAGCATAGTCAGAATCAATATGACTGTTGATTTTTTAGAAGATAAGCCATGAATAGGGAGACTTGGTTCCTAAATTTAGGACTCTTACATTTGAAATGCTGAGATCTGGGATTCTGGTGATATTAACACCGTAGGTATAATTTATATGTATATTTAAATATCGATCCAGAGGAGAGAAGGCTACATTCAGAATCCTTAGTTATGGCAGGAATGACTTCAAGCAGGGAAGAAGTTGAAAAACACAGAGATTTTTAATCAAGTACTGAAAAACAAATCTTAATGAGGAGGCAACTTAGAAAACCTGAATTTCTAACTCAAATTTGCACAAGTCCTCCACTTCACCTGCTCATGGGATGCCATAGGAATAAGTATTAAAACAGACATGAAAAGTTGTTGTTATTAATTACTAATGAGGCTATATTAAAGTCTGTGGTCTGGCAATGAATGACAGAGAGTCTATGAAGAACAAATTCTGTCCTATTATGCCAACAGCACAGAATCCCATATTTCTTTATGAGCAGAGAGAATATTAAACTTTTATATTGATACTAACTAACTATAGTCACTAAAATCTTTTCTAAAGGTGGTATTTACCAATCAGAAAGCAATTAAAGAGAGTGTGACATGAGTTTCCCAAACTTTGCAGGGAAATTCTCCACATCGTTGCGAGGCACTTTTTTGAAGACAACTCAGTGTCACAAAGAACATGAGCCACATTTTTCTGAGATTCTGAACCAAGAGAAGACAGGGGGCAGACAGGCCTTAGACACCAAGTGATAAGCCTATGGGATCAGCCTGTGCAGTTCACCTTTTACAGTGCTGAACAAAGTGTATAACACAGCAGTCCATTAAAAAATTGTTATGTAAGAAATCACATGCAGAGCACCCCAGCTCCCCATAAATGAAATAAGGGAAGAGTTTATAATCATAATGATATGTAAGTACATATGTAAATTTTTAAAGAAGATGTTTAAACTAAGGTATTTTGTTTTTTAAAATTTTGAAGGTAGCTGTTAACACCCAAAAACAGTGTGCAGTATATTGGAGTGATTTTAAAAAATTATTCCTTCATTTTTCTTTGACCAAGATGATTTTTAATTCGCTCTTTTAAAAATGAAAGTACATCAAATAGACTTTAGATTGTTTCCTTTTCCATATAAACTCGTCTATGTTCAATTTGTGAGTTACTGGGATTGATATTCTTATAAGGCAACTTGAATTGAGTTAAATAAAATGATATGCAGATGGAAAATGAGATAATGCAGAGCTTATGTTCCATGAAAAAAGCAATGACAATGAAAAAAAAGGTTTTGAAGATGGTGAGTGATGTGAAGAAAACAAATATAGTGACATGATGATATGACTGGTAATTAGGACTCATCAATCCTATCACAGGCAGGCACATGCAGTCACGATGATTTGTGTGTGTGTCAGGGGTGATTGGTTGTATGTACAGGTGCAGATGTGTGAAGGTCAGAGGACAACCTAATACCAGATTAAGCTGAAAAGTGAATTAACCAAATGGAGTATGAGTTGGGAGAAATTGTCCAGAGTATTGCATGGGGACACACTGGGCTGGAAAATGCAGAAGAAAATTAAGAGAATTATAGGAGTGTGAGAAAGTTTAACTTAATAAATTCAATTCTAAAAAACGATAAAAGGCAATCTTCCAACACCTGGTCACTAAGAATTTTGTAAACTGACAGTCAAGAGACTTAAAGAATCCCAATCAGCATGACTATCAAGAAATCTGCCTTTATACATATCAGAGTGAAAGATCAGAAAAGAAGTATCTTCAAGAGCCAGGCATGGTGTAGTACACCATAATTCCAACATGGGAAACCGCGGTAGAACTGTGAGTTCAAGGCCAACTTGGCTGCATAGTGACAATCTTCCTCCAGTCAGGAGAGGGGAAGAAGAGAAATCGTTAAAAGCCTCCAAGGGGAAAAAGCCAAATTACCTTCAAAAGAGTAGTACCAGGTCAGCTGATGTTGGAAGCCACAAGTTAGAGAACACAGCCTGACTCCATCTTAGAGAAACTAGCCCTGGGAAAAATCCTCTCTGTAGCCACCTGCATGTATGATAAGCACATTCAGCCTTGGTAGCAGGAACTGAGCTGCACTGGAATGTCCTACACCCACATCCCTATCCCACCCGAGACGAGTTAGGAAGGCCTGAGAGAGGCGACACTTTTATCACTCCTGTTCAGCACAAAGCCCCTGTTTCTCTTCTTAGTGCCTTCTCCCCTGGCATACAAGCAGTTATTCATGGTGGGCTCTGAAGGTCAGAGATAGTGTTTCCTAAGCAACAGTTCTGGCTCTGCTAAACTACCACATTCCTGTGTAAGTGCATTTTTACCCCCACCTCCCCAAGCTTGTGTATTTAAACCCAGTAATAACAATAAAATTTGCAGCTCGACGAGACAGCCTCCCCTGCCGCCTGGGTCCATGTGTTTGTTTGTTCCTTCTCATTTCAGGTATCCTAGGGTCCTTGCTCACCATTGATACCCTGCTGGTCAGGGACAAGCTGACTCCACAGCAGTGCGGGAAAGGACTAGCATCAGGTGCTGACTGGTGTGCACAGGCCTGTAGACCGTAAGACATTTTCAGTCTACTTTGTAAAGGAGGAATTTAAAAGGCCATGTCCATAGTCTGCCCAAAGAACGATACTTGAAGTATACAAATACAGGAAGAGATATCAACCAGGAGAATAGATTTGTCTTAGTCAGATCTTAATGCTAACAGTCTTAACTGTTTAAATATGAACTGTCCCATTGGGCTTGTGGTTCGAATGCTTGATCTCCAGGTGGAGGGGCTACTCTAGGGGGTGAAGTTCTGGCGGCAGGCCCTGTCTCCCTCTGCTTTCCGTCTACCACGATGTGAACTGTACCACTCCACCACAGCCCCCCACCACAGTAGACTGAGACACTTGAAACCATGAACTAAATAAAACCTTCTTCCTTTTAGTTGTTCCTACAGGTAGCTTGGCAGAGCAACAGTAAAAGTAACTAATACAAGTACTCGAGTAACTAATACAACTAATACAGATTGCAAAAATAAAAATATAATTATGAAAGTAATCCTATCAAGTATATAGATGATGTACAGTTAGGAGTAGTTAGGACATGACTTTACGTGATAAAATTAGCACACAAAAGACTTCAAATATCTAGTGTCGGAAACATGGAACAATTTGAAATTAAACAGATTAAATTTAATATAGGAAAAAACAGGACCTGGTATAGCTTATGTTAAAAACAAGAAAGGATTTCTTTGGCGATGAGCCCAAGATGAGAAACAGTGGTTCCAATCCTGTGTGCATGAATTACTCCAAGTAACATACCACACTTATTTGTGCTACTTAAACCCAACCTTGATAAGGTCATCTGTAGTTATTTTGTCAAGAAAATGGGGTCAGAAGGCCGGAGAAAGTGCTCAGTGATTAAGACCACTTGCTGTTCTTTCACAGGACCCAGGTTCAGTTCCCAGCATCAACATGGAGGCTAACAACTGTCTGTAAATCAAGTTCCAGGTGACCCAATGTCCTCTTCCAGCACCTGCAGGTACTGTACATATATTGGTGCACTTATGTACATGCAGGAAAAACACTCACATACATAAAATAAAAATAAATAAAATATTTTTTAAAAAAGAAAAAAATGGGGACAAAGGTGATGAGGGATGGAATAAAACTATATTATGTAAGGGATTTCCCAGGAAAAATAGGGAAGGTTTAATACTGGTATCTCAGTTTATTTCACCAATATTTTAAAAACATTTCCTTAATGTCAGGCTGTTACAGTGATGGACACAGCATATAAAACTATATACATGTGAATGGTTCACATTCTCATTCAGGTTAAATATAACTGCCTTCAAATAATTTCAGGTTTATTATGTGAAAGAGGAACTAGGTATTATATAATAAAATAGAAATTAAAATAATGATTTGTGAATATTATACTATATAACAATAGTATTTCTTACAAAATACTTAACATGCTAAAATGAACTACTGCCTGAAAACTGTAACTTATCCAACACAGGCTGCCTTTTGTATTAATGAATTTCCATTGTTTGAGATATTTAAACATAAGGTTGACGAGCACTTTGAGGACATATTAGAGTCATATGTCCTCATATGACTCATTGAGACATATTTGAGTCATATTAGAATATAAGGTTGAAATGTATGGATTTTAGGTTCTCCTCATCCATTACCATGTAACAAATTCTCAAGATAAGTGGCCTGAAACAATATACACTTATGGCCTCATAGTTTGAGGGGTGACTTACCTGGGTTCTCTGCTTCCTGTGATTACAAGTTTGACCTGGGCTGGGTCTCCTATGAAGGTTGGAGAGGAAGATCTGTTTGTTATTGGGATTTCAATTCTTTCAGGGCCTCAGCTGGTAGAGGCAGATGTTGGCCCTCAGCCTCTCTGGCCTCTGCGCCATGTCTGCCTCTCTAATGTGACAGGCAACTGCATCCTTCCACACTTATAAGAGGATCTGTTGGACAACAAAAGTCACTGTCATAAGTCTTAAATCCCAGAAGTCACATTCTCTCACTTTGCCATAGTTTCTTAGTTAGAAACAAGTTAGAAGAAGGTCCTGTCATATCTTCAAATTTTTAAAATTTATTTTATTTATTTAATGTGTATGGGTGTTACTCCTGCATATATGTACGTGTACCTATGTCATGCAATGCCTGCAGAGGCCAGAAGAGGTGTTGGATCCTCTGGAGCTACAGCTACAGCCACCATGTGGGTGCTGGGATTCAAACTCCAGTCTTCTGCAAGAGCAACCAGTGCTCTTAACCCATGAGCATTTTTTAAAAAGATGCCACTATGTAGCCTAGCTGGCCTGAAACTCACTAGGTAGATGAGGTTAGCCTTGAACTCCCAAAAATCTGCCTGCCTCAGCCTCCCGAGTTCTGAAATTAAAGGCATGTGTCACCATGCCTAGAATGCCATATCTTAATACTAGATAAAATTATGAAAATAATTCCACCAAACTTGTAGGTATCGTGTCTCCATCAATCAAGAGACCCGTAAAGTACCCAAGGGCATAAATAGAAGGAGGTAGAGATTGCTGGGAATCATGGCAAAAGCTTCTTACTACACTGTAAGTTTAAAAAAAAAAAACTTAGGGAAACCTTAGTAGGTCTAGTAAATATATAAGAGAATTACGAAACAGAATTTTGAGCCTAGCCAGATATTAGGGATTTTAAGTACAATGTTCTTTGGAACATCTATTTTATTGTAAATTTTACTCCTATAGAGAGTTGTAACTCTAATAACAAAATCTTACAAATGTAATACAAAAAGACAAACCTACCAACCATTCATAAAGAGATAAAACATCTTGGTACGGGCAAAGAGATTCGTCATTATAGAAGAGCAATATCCACAGTCAGGAGAAGTTCTATACAGATATTCACGAATGGGTTAACATCAGAAAATATAGCAAGAGGAGCTAGAGAAATGACTCAGTGGTTGACAATACTGACCACCCGTGAGGACCCAGATTTGGTTCCCAACACACACAAAGCAGCTAACAACTGTCTGTAACTCCAGTTCCAGGGCATCCAATGCCCTCTTTCATAGGCAGTGCATGCACAGGTGCCCTTACATATATACTGACAGAACACTCATACACATAAAGTAGAAAATAAACCAAAAATTAAAAAAAGAAAGTATATCAAGAAAAAAATCCCAACTTGTGTCCACCACATACAGATCAAAAAAGACAGATTTCAACATTCATTCATTCCTTAATTTAAAAAAATCTTAGTTAAATTGGAGTGAGAGGAAACATACTTCTTTAATAACTGGTTTTAGGTGTTAGAAGAGTCTGGAGTATGGTAGATTGACCAGTTGAGGTTCCAATTAACATCCTCTTTATACTTGGGCCTTTGTAGCCTGACTTTGTGCACCCTTCAACCATGGGTAGAGAGTCCATTTGTTAGGTCTTGAATCTAAGCTGGTCTGATTGCTTGCTTTAACTAACACAAGAGAACAGGTGTGAACTTATGTCTGTGTTAAGCTTAAGCGTCAAGCACTCTGAATGCTTCCATTCCTGCCCTGCACTCGGCAAGCTCTGGCAAACCTGCTGATGAGCAACGAGGCACAGGGAGGACAGCCAAAAACCTATGCTGACAACCAGCCAGGCTCTGCTCCCAGAGCTATCTAGAAATTGCTGAGCTGAGTATAGACCCTCAAGTCCAATTGCCAGCCTCAACTGCCAACTCATTTTCTGTATCACAAGCTAAATAAATGGTTGTTTTTAAAGCATTAAATCTTGAAGTTTTTACTGTGCGGCAACAACACAGGGATACAGCTAACAAATCCAGGAATCTCTTCGATCAGTTTCCTTGGTTCTAGAAATGATCATTTCTGATTCAGGTTGCTTCTAATTCTTTATAAAATAACTGAAGGATGAGTAATGCTTATTCCACATACATAAGAGCTTTTATTGTTGTATTGTGGCCAGACTTGGGATATATAAGTGATAAATTGCTATTCTCACGATAAAGTTATTTCTAAGAATATGTTGATGCACTTAAAAAGACAGTTGTCTGTCAAGTACACTGGCGTACGTTTGTGTATCAGCACTCAGGAGGCTGAAGCAGGAAGCTTCAGCCCAAGAGTTCTAGACAGCCTGGGCAACTGTTGTATCCAACTATTCCTGAGAAGTGAAGTGAGCAAACAAAGATCCACTCAACCCACACAGGGAACCAACAACAAACCAAAGTTCAGGTGTAATGCCCAGAGAACGGACTCCTCAAAGACCACCAAGGAACCCACAGTGTATGCAAAAACAAAGAGCTTAAACAAGCTTAAACAAGCTTAAGCTCAGACTCTCAGACCTCACCAACACAGTGGCAGTGGATCCGAGCTGAAAGCCTTGATCCTAAAGGGTGTGGGCCTTTTATTAACTACAAAGGAGAGGTGGGGCATTAGAGTGGCACATCATGATTGGTCAGGGGAGCCCGCACATGCCAATATAATCTAAGTTGATTGGAGGTTGGCTAAGAGGTTTCTTATTGGTGGGGGCTGTCCTCCGGGTAAAGGAATGTGATGTTAGTCAAGCTCACTGCATGAGCCGGGCCTTGTGTCCTTTCCCTCAGCGCTTGTAGCCAGAGGCTTGCAACAGCTTGAAGTAGGCAAAATGGAGTCACAGCAGTTGGATTCCTAAATCTAAAGCCAAGCATTTTACAGAATTGAGAAAGAGCAGTTAACCTGAAGGGCGTGGGGCTAAGGAAAGGGAATGGGTTCCACACAGGTGTATGGTAAATACGGGGCTCTTTCTGAGTTTTTTTTTCCTATTGGTTCATTCCGTGGCAAGTCCCGCCCTCTGACCAATAAGGGGGCAGGAAGTTGGGGAGAAAGGAGAGACAACATGGCTAGCGACCTGGGGAGAGGCGCTGATTGAATCCACGGGGGAAGAAAAATGCCCTGGCCCCAGGCTCATGTGGAAGGCCAAGACTCAGAAGGCTGCGTTCCAAGTCCCCGCAGTCCTAAGAATGATGTGAGTGGAAGCAAATCTCTGGCCAGGAATGGACTAAGAGCCTTGCGCCCAGCTCTCGGGGACCTTGTGGGCGGGCCACAGGTAACCAGTAACTTTGTAAATTGCCCTAAATAAATCAGTCTCTCTAAATGGAAGATCAGTTTCTGTTTTATCCAGCTGGATTAACCAGACCCCACCCGCTAAGGCGTGGAAAATAAATTTCATGAGACAACAGGTATGACCAAAGTCCAACTTGGTGAATCCATGAGTTTTATTTGGGGATACTTACAAAGAGTGTGGGTGAAGGATCACTTACAGGAACAGAAATGATTTAAAGACAGCTGCATCACCAGAAGCCCATTGCAACATGACTGCTAGCTCATGGAAGCTGGACACCTAGGGCCCTACAGTTTTCAGGCCGCTCACCCGCTGGAGTGCGTCTTTCAGCAGTTCAGTTGTTCTGAGTCTTGTCAAGACTGCTCTGCTGGATTGAGTCTCTTAGCAGTGCTTAGAGGCTTATATGTTCTTGGGGACGGAGGAGCCTAATGAATCTGGTCACTTCCAGGGACTTCCTGAAGCTATGGAGTCGTTTATTTCCCTAGCTTAATGAGCTCCCCTGCAGGATGGAGTATTTCACCTCCCCTTGGAACATCTTGTTCCACTCCCCTTTTAACACCTTGTGTCTTCATCAGCCTCCTTCCAAGATGGAAAGCTTTGTCTCAGAGGAAATGGCTGCACAAAAACAGACTTCCTATCTCAAAAATACATTAATTTTTTAAAGCAAGTTCTTGATTAAGAACTTTTTAGAGTTTGTTTTGCTCACCTACATCTTGAAACATAGATAGACAGTAATTACCCAGAGTTCATATTCATTTCTTCTTTGTTTCTGCCAACACACTTGCTATACACTACAACTCTTCAGATCAGTGGAGACTGAATTTCTAGAGGTCGAGCACAGGAGCTCATTACTACCTGATGCTTTTTATCAGATGGACTGTAGCACCATCGCTGTGAGTTCAAGTCTAGCCTGGTCTACACAGCGAGTTCCAGGGGCTACAGGGAGACCCTGTCTCAAAAAAGACCAAAAAAAAAAAAAAAAAGGAGTCTACCATGGCAGGGGAGGCAAGAGACAGCTTGAACAGAAAACTAAATACTCATATCTTCAAGCAGGCCTTGTACAGGAAGCAGAGAGAGAAACCAGAAGTAGACAAGGCTAGAGACTACCTCAAGTGATGTACTTCCTCCAGCAAGTTCACACCTCTTAAACCTCACAAAACAGTGCCATCAACTGGGGACATAGTGTTTAAATAATATAGAGCCTGTGGAGGATATTCTCATTCAAACCAACACACTACCTGATGCTTCTCACCCAGTGGACATTTTCCTCTTCTGTTGTACAGAATTTGCTGTAAAGAAAACAACAACTCAGACATTTCTGATTATCTTTGAAGATTAATTAATTCATTAATTAAGCAATGCAAATCTGACTTTAAAAACTGCCTGCAAAATAGCCGAAGTCACAGTGTGAGGGCCTGGAGAAACGTCTCATCAGTTAAGAGCACTGGATGCTCTTGCAGAGGGCCCAGTGACTTCCTAACACCCAGATGGTGGCTAACAACTGTCCTTAACTCCGGTTTAAGGGGGTCCAGCACCTTCATGGCCTTGGCCTCCTCACACACTGCACACAAATGGTGCACTTTACATACACATAGGCAAAACATTCATATACATAAAATAAAAGTAAATAAATCAAAAGATTTTTTTTAAGTCAGTGTAAGTTCTAGACATCTACCTGAGGGAGAACTGAGATTTGCCTCTAATTTCACTCTCAACCTTTAGTCAGATATTACATGAGGTAACCAGTTCTCTGGAGTAGAAAAATCTTTCTTTTTAATTTTTTCCCCTGGGGGGAAAAAAAACCCAAAAACTATTGATCCAAACAAATCCCGCTACATCTCCTTTATTTTTTATTTTATAGATAACACTTTTCTGTTGTTAGCTTCGTTTTGCTGCAAATATGTTCCCCAAATAGCCCGAAAATTGAAAATCATTTCACTACTAAGGTGGTTATATAGGAAATGTAACATGATGCAAATAAAAAAAAATCTATTGTTCTTTTTTCCATTTACAGAGAGCAAAATGAGTTATCTTGCAAAAGAACCTTAGAACATCACTTGAGATTTTTTTTCCATCTTAGGCCTTTTCATTAGAATTTTTCTTAATACATATCTTATAGATACCTAGAGAGCAAGTAATGTGTGGTCCAGACACAGGACCTCATGAAAAAGAGCATATGATCTCCCCTCCAGGGAGAGAAGTCATTGAATTCCTCTTTTAAAATTCTACTCTTAAAGGTATGATTGCCTCTATTATCAAGAAAGGTTTTTGGCACCTGGAACAAGGGACTTATTCGGAATGCCTTCACTTGAGTAATAAGGGAGAATTAAGTTGCTGAGTGAAGTTCCCAGCTCATGTTTGTTGCTTAGAAAATGAATGCCCTCTGACTGCTAAGCCAGATCCTAGAAAACTCTCTAAACCAGCCTGGCAGCTCTGACTGTGAGCACTAGGACAGCCAAGGCAGTAGGACTCCAAACATACCTTTCTTTATATCACATGTGGGATACAGATGTACTTGCCTCTGCTCAAAGCTGCCATTAACCCCAGGAGAGAAAGGAGTCTGTGTCAAGCAAATCCTGTCACCCCTCCCTTATTTTTCATTTTACATATAACACTTTTTTGTTGTTAGTTTCATTTTGTTGCAAATATGTCCCCAAAATAGCCTGCAAATTGGAAATCATTTCATTACCAGGATAGTTATATAGGAAATGTAACACAATGCCAAAATTAATGGAGTTTTGAGACCAGATTATCTGACATTGAGCTTACAGACCAAACTGTCACCCAGGCTAGTATCAACTCCACATCAAACTCAACTCCAGGAATTCTGTCTCTCCAGTCTCCCCATGGCCCCAATTCTGCCCTCACTGCCTTTCCTCTGTTTTACACTTTTACCTCTAACTTCTCTCCTTGCTTTCTGTCTCTTCCTGTTCTAGCTGATCCTAATTTTAATATTTTTATTTATTTTTATTTTATGTGTATGAGTGTATTGCCTGCATGTATGTAAGTACACTCATGTTATACAATGCCCAAGGAGTTCAGAAGAGAGCATTGGATCTCCTGGAACTGGAGATAGAGACGGTTGTTAGCTGCCATGTAGGTGCTGGGAACCAAACCTGGGTTCTCCTCAAGAACACCAATGTTCTTACCTGCTGAGCCTTCTCTCTAGTCACTGATTCTAATTTTAAAGTGTCTTGAGGCCAACTTCATTTATCACACTGAGATGCTTCATAGCCTCCCCATTTTCTCTTTCTTACAGGGTAAGAAACATCTGCAGATTTACTTGTCTAGACACAGCCGCTTCCAACAATTTTACTCCCCTCTCAGCCCTGACACTTCCTGTGGCAGAGTCAAAGTGACGTTTCCCAGTATCTTCTGCCCTTCCCACACCTTCAGCCCATGCACTTAAGGAGCCCATGCACTTTGGGCTACTTAGTGACAACATCTCTCCTTCATATCTAGGAAATGTTATCTTTCCCTCATGAACCCAATCAGACGTCCCCTTCTATAAGTCTCCCCAGTTTCTCCCTGTATGTACAGCTGATCTGTTCCAATTCCCCAGCCTGCAGCATGGGGAGATATTTTCTCTCTAAATCCACTACAGAGTCCTCCCAGAGGCAACACCAGTGGCCCGGGCATGCTCTTCAATCCCACTGGACAATGTAATTACTATTCCAGGAAGAGAGAATGGGGGAATTAGGAGAGGAAGGAAGAGGGATGAAGACAGAACCGGCCGGCACTCACCTGTACGCCTCATGGACCTCTCCTTCGGCATCTCCCCAGCCTCCTCTGATCCTTTCCTCTCAGTATCTCGTCAGTTTCACCGTCACTCTGCAGTTCTGGGGAAACACCTCTCGTCCGGTTGTCCCTGTGCCCTACTTCATGCCCATTATTTGAGAACTTTTGTCATCCTGCACCTATTAGCAAAGTCCGGTCACCTGCCATCCAGTGCTATCCCTGTCTTATGAGAACGTGTCCAGGACTACCCATGGACACACATCACCATTGCTGGGTTCCTCTCTTCCACTGGCCAGTCTAAGACCTTCATCCCCACTTCACACCTGACCTTCCTGGTCTATGGAGTATTCTCCCTAGATTCCATCAAGTTCCTTGCAACACTTTCCAAGATTCTATGCTATAATTAGGTTGAAAATTAGGATTAGAATGCAAATCCTTCAGCTAGAGATTAAATGAAAATGACCTGCTCTTGGGTTTTGGGTTACTTGGGACCTTTCCCCTGAGCCCAGTGCTCGAGGCAGCTCTCCATTCCATACACTCCTCCTTTGCTGCCTGACCAGCATCTCATTCAAGACTCAAACTTCCTGTCACCTGTGCTCAGGTAACTGTGTAGGGGAGGAAAGCCACCTAACAAAGTGGGCCTATTGGGAATGGGAGGCAGTCACTGTATCCACTAGAGAGGAGCTTATGCCTTATAAGAATGGCTGTCTTCCTGAACTAGTGATGTAGAAACATTCCATAGGTGTCAATTACAGTCTCAGACACTGCAAAATGACTCATTTTTGAAAAGCTTTCAAATCTCAAAAATACAATATTGAGCAAAAGCACACAGACATAAAAGAGGACATGAATTGTATTATTCCATTTATACAGCGTTCAAAAACATCCTGTTGTATCAACTCTAAGAGTAGTAATGACTAGAAAGGTCTGAAGAAGGATGGTGGGATAAAGTTTGTTCCTTGATCCAAGCTAGTCAGCCCAAGTTTTGCTTGTGAAAGTTCATGAAGCTGCACAGATGTGACTTGTGCACTGCCTCGGGTATGTGCCCTGCTCCAATTAAAAAGCTAATATGAGTAAAATGTTACTATGAATTATTTTATTAGCTGTTGCAGATTCTAAGATAATTGACACATAGACCGTTTTAGATTCTAGAACTTAATAGCTTGAGTAGAGGAGTCAGCAAAGTCAATAATCCACTACCATACAGTTCAGGATGTGTCCTATGGTATAAGGCATCAAACAAAAGATGGGACAGAGAGTGGTGGTGCATTCCTATAATCCCAGTACTCATGAAGCTGAGGCAGAAGGATTGTGAGTTGAAGACAAACCTGGGTTACATAGTAAGACCCTGTCTAAAAAAACCAAACAATCAACAAAAGGTAGATGTAGAGGACACATATGTGTGGGTCTGACTTTCCTTGGGGAAGGACATGTATGAAGGTTACTAACTTGAGAGGAGTTCCCTATGACCATGACCATGACTGAGGGTTGAAGGAAACCCAGAAACTCAGTCCCCTTCGAGGTTATGTTAAAGGAGTGGATTTTATCCCAAGGGCAAAGGACAATCATACAGTCCTGTAGTGTGCGTCAAGATACTGGAAACAGCATCCTCAAAGAGGTTGATGGGCTCAGGACCCACATGGGGCAGCTCACAACTGACTGTAACTCAAGCTCCAGGGGATCTAATGCCTTTTTCTAGACTCTGTGGGTACCTGCACACGCATATGCACAGAATTAAAAATAAATGTTTTCAAATGGCATATTTTTAAAGAAAATGCCTTGTACTTAAAGCATTTTCATAGATTACAAATATATTTTCTGAAAACAAAGAATGCCAAAAGTAAATTTTTAGAAGAATACCACTTCCCTAGCTTTCAAAATTCTTGTGAAGTCAATCATGCTGAAAATTTGTATAACTCAAGAATGACAGTAGCTAATGGAATCTTGTAACTAAAAAAGACTAGATGCTTTACTATCGTTCTTATCATAGTATTATTTTGTGATGAGATTTCTGTTTTTAAAATACCACTGGTTGATGAGTATGATGAAGAAAACAATGCTATTAGAATAAGACACAAAGCTCTGGCATCCAATGTCAAGAAGTCTGTCTAGGTGATGATGGTAATGATCAGGAGCCATGAACACCTAAGAGGAGGGACTAGAGTTGGGTGACCAGCTCACGATCCCTGAAACTAGATTCAGTGCTCAAAGGATTTATTGAATAGCCACACTACAGAGAGGAGAAACACAGATGAATACAATATGGTCCTGTAATTCCAGGTTGTCAGCCTGGTCTCTACTCAAGTCACGCTAGTGCTCCAATATACTGTCAGGGGCGATGTTATTAGTGCATAAAGAAGAGGTGAGATACAGTGATTGATGGGGTTTTCAGAGCAGGCTCTGGCTTAAAAAACAAATAGGAATCTCTCCAGGCAGAAAAGAAAATGAAATTCATTTCTTGGGCAGAAGGAAGGCTAAACATGAAGAATATAGCACAAAGCATGTAAGCACCAGAAATATGCATGTGACCAGATTCAGAGGTGGGAGCGTGGTGAAGGAAGGAGGCTGAGCTGGAGATGTAATAGGAAAGAAAGTGGTAGAGTAACCCAGGGCTGAGCTCAGCTCTATCAAACAGTCAAGATACCTCGACCAACTCTCTACTATATTACGCCCAGTTCCTTAACGCAGTATAAAATCATGCCCTTTCCAGACCAGTCTAGGCTACACAATGAGCTTCAGGCTAGTCTAGGTGACAGAATAACAGCTGTCTCACACAAAAAAATCAAGTCTCAGAAGATGGGTCAGTAGATAGGAAGGACAAGAAGACCTGAGTTTGAACCTCCAGCACCCACATAAAAAGCCAGGCATGGCAACATCTTCCTGTAACTCCCAAATTAGGGGAGGGTAGATCTGGGCAGCTTTTTGGCCAGTCAACCTAGTTGAACTGTTAGGCTTCCTCAGTGAGAGATCCTGTCTCAAGGCCATAAGTCAGAGAGTGACAGAGGAAGACTGCAAGCATCCTCCTCTGGCATCCACACGCACACACTCACCTCAAATGCCAAACACACACATACACACTCAAAACCACACACAAAAATAATGCCTTTTAAAGAATTGATCAGCTCACAGGAAATCAAGAGAAATAGCTAAGGGCCAACATCTCCCTCAAAAGCAAAACTAAAAGAGTTGAAATGAACTTGAGAAGCAAGCCACACTAATCTGAGGCGAGGACCCAGGCAGATGTCTGAGCCAGCACTGGGATAATGCTCACCCAACCCCGACCTCATAGCAAGCATTAAACTGAGATTTCAGAATATAAATGTGGATCCTAAGAAGGTCTGGCATCCCAGGGACAGAGACACCTGGTCCTCAACACAAAAGTTCAAATCTCCAGAGAAACGTCATCTCACTTTAGGCCTTTAAGTTTTTATAGACATATTCAATTTAATATAAGTTTCCAATAGAAATAAATTACTAAACACACAAAGGAATATGTGAGTAAACAGAACAGCAAATACAAAAATCCTTCAAGCTGTCAATATTGTAAATAGTAATCACAGAACCAAATATAATTAACTATGAATGAACCAGGCATGATAATGCACACCTTTGATCCCAGGACTCAGGAGGCAGAAGTGGGCAAATCTGTGAGTTTGAGGCCATATATAGTGAGTTCCAGGCCAGCCAGAGCTACAGAGAAAAGAAAAGAAAAGAATATAATTATGAATGAGATATTCAGCAGTAAAAGGTAGAATTTGTATTTATTTATTTTTCTTTTACTATTTATTTTCTTATTTTGAGACAGAATCTTGGTGTGTATCCCAGGCTGGCTTCGAATTTGAAATCCTCCTGTTTCAGCCTCAAGAGTGCTGGGATTACATTATGAGCCACCATGCCCAGAAAAAGATAAAATTCTTTAAATGATCAAGAAGCCATAGATTTATTTTGCTTTTAAAATTTATTTCTTTGTGTTTGCATGCATGTATGTGTGTGTACGTGTGTGCATGCATGTATGTGTGTCTATGTCTGCACATGGGCATATGTTTTATGTGCATGTGTCTCTGTGCATGTGTATGTGTGCATGCTTGTATGTGTGCGTGTGTGTAGATGTGTATGCTTGTGTGTATCTCTATGTGTGTGCATGTGTGTATCTGTGTGTGTGTATGTGTAGACTGAAGGTTCTCCAAGGGACAAGTCTGCTTAGCTGTGGACAAACACCCCCCCCCCCGCCAGGCTGGGTGGTATTTACCCAGGACTAGCTTGTGGGAAACGCCTATGCCCCTCCCCACCAGTCCATTGGCCTTGGATGCATTTAAACTGAGGGTGCACAGGGCGGGCCCTTTTTTTTCACTCTTCCCATCCTGGCCGTTTTGGATCCGACCGCCGGGAAGTGGAGAGATCCAAGCCTCGTTGTGGATTTATTAATATAACCTTTGGAGGGGAGGAGGGCGCCCGTATTCTGTAAGTACCCCTACCCACTGCTCTGTTAGTAAGCCCAAGTAAACTAGCTAGAATTTGCCTGTGAGGTGGGAAATTTGTGTCGTTTTGTTGTAGGACCCGAGAAGGGACTAAACTGAGTTAGCCTCTTCCAAGCCGACTTTTAGCTACAGCATGCATGTGAGTGCATGTGTGTGGAGGTTAAAAGACAACTTGTCTAAATGTCTTTTTCCAACACGTGGTTTCCAAACTCAAGTCTTTGGGCTTTGAAGCACGTGCCTTTACCTGCTGAGCTATTTCGTCCATCTAAGAAATATAGACTTTAAAAAAATTACCAGACAGGCTTAAAAATAATCAAAAACATTTAGAAACAAAAGGTATGACTTTTAGAATAGAAGTGTAACCGGTGAGTTCAATGGCAAGGAAAATCGGTCCCCTCACTCTACTCTTTCACTGTTTCTTTCTTTTTTTTTTTCCATTTTCACCCTCTTCTTTCTAGATACTTTGGTCCACATGGATGAATCTCAGGAATACAGTATTGAGTAAGGAAAAAAATAGGCAACTTACAGAAGAGTTGACTCCGGTTTATGAAGCTTGAGAGTAAGAAAGACTAAATATAACACATGAAGAAAAATGCATACGCTGTCAGACCTCTATCACATAGCAAGGATATGGTAAGAGGCGACTTGATGAGGGGTCCAGATGAGGAGACAGCCCAGTGGCTTCAGCAGTGTAGAGAACACTTGAGTGCTGTGTCATCTGTCTTTGTGGGTCAGTGTGACTGGTCCCAGGTGTCCCCAATCAAACATTACTTCCCAATGTTTGAGAGTGTTTCTAGATGGAATGAGATTTTGAGTTGCTGACTCCATACAGTAGTAACCCTTCCCCCTGAAGGCCTGACTAGATCAAAGAAGCAAGGAGTCTTCACTGCTCTGCTTCTCACTGCCAGCTTGAGGTGTGGCATCCCATTTCATCACCTACCCTCAGCCCAGAGCTTACATCAACAGCTCCTTTGACTCTCAGGCTTTGAACTTGAACTAAACAATTTCCTTGTCTCTAGCCTGCAGATAGATAGTGGGATATGTGGATGGAGTCAATTTCTCAAAATAAATATATGTGTGTATGTGCATGCGCATACACACCCACTTTTCATTACATATTTATTTTATTATATATATATGTGTATATATATATATATATATATATATGTAAGTATAGCTCTGTTTTTTGAGATAAGGTCTGTCTCTGTAGCCTAGGCTGGTCTGGAGCTCAAAATCCTCCTCGTCCACGTTACAGGTATGTGTCACCACTTTCAGCCTCATACCCACTTTTTATATAAAATGTAACATGGGTTACGGGGATGTGACTCAGTGGATAGAGTGCTAGCCTAGCATACTAAAGCCTTGAGTTCAACTCCCCAGGATGGGGACCACAGGCCTGTCATCCCATTGGGAAGATCAAAAGTTCAAGGCTATCCTCAGTCTGATCCACAAACTAGCCACAAGAGCCTATCTGTAAGATATAATACAAAAGGAAAAAAATCCCTGGTCTTAATTTTTGCAAGTTTTGGGTGTATAGAAGTTCAAGTAACACAATCTGAAATCATTCCAAATGTCATAAGGATTATTATTATTGTTTTTTAATATATGCACATTTTCTTAATAAAGCCATGAGCTATTTGACAAAATAATCTTTATATTGTTTTGCAATGCTTATAATATATATTGAATCATATTCTTATTAGAATTGAGACATTAAAAATGAAAGAGAAAAAAATAAATAACTTGGACTATGCCTCAGGGCAACAGGCAAGCAATAAGGGGTTACAGCAGAGTGATGACATCTCATTTGGGAGTAAAAGATGATACTGGCAGCAGGAAATGCCTTGAAGTAGGAGCTGGGGAGAAGAGACCTGAACTCCAGACAGCCAAGGAACAATTCAGAAACCATGGCAGTGGGAGTAGAAAGCAGAGGCAAGAGCCAGGAGGCAGCTCAGAGCCACAGCTGATGGGAGTTGGAGAGTGGCTGAAGAGAAAGGAGAGGGTCAGGGCGACCTGCTCTCTCACTCAAGCAAGTAGAAGAACCAGGAGAAAAGGAGAGAAAGTGGGCAGCTTGGTGAGGGAGCTCGCCAGCCATCAGCCCTAGGAAATCTGTCGGCTCTTTTCTCTCTCCTTCCTCTCTCCTGGAATGAGGGCGTTGGGTAAGGAGCTTGCTCTACGAGGTTCCTTCTTCCAGCAGCTTCTTCCAGGGGCTTTCCTCCAAGCCCTCAGCTGCAGCATGACACCTGCCTCTCAGATCTGTATGAAGTTGGACGACCTTTGGGAAGATGACAGGATTTCCCTTTCTCATGAAATTATTTGAGACCAATTTTTGGTTCAGGTTTTTAAAAACACTCTTTTGAAACATCAATAATATTCAGTTGGCCAACAGTAGCAGAGAGCAAACAGCTGCCGCTTACTTTCTAAAAAAAGTTTATTTTTATTTTATGTGTTATGAGTGAGTGTACCACATGCATGTGATACCCAAAGTGGCCAGAAGAGGGCATCCGATCCCCTGGAACTGGAGTTGCAGACAGTTGTTAGCCACCATGTGTGTGCTGGGAACTGAATCCTGGTCCTTTGCAAAAGCAGCGAGTGCTCTTAACTGTTGAGCCATCTCTCCAGCTGCTCATTTCACTTTTAAAAATCCTAAATCTGCTTCAGAATGTACTTACTGTGGGGTGGGTAAGACAGTGTGAGGGGACTTTTAGGGTGTGAAGGAGGGAAATTACTTCCCAGAATATTTATCTACCAAACAATTGATGAGTAGAATTTCTAGCTTTGAGTATGTTTTATTTTATACAAATGACATTGTATTTATTTAAACAAGGAAATTAACAGGCTTATAATTATGTAAGAGTGAGTACTAATCAATACTTACAATCATCCTCTTGGATTTTATTTCAGAAAAATATACACTATTGTGAGAAAAACATGATCCGAATCATTCTTCACAAAAAAAATACTGCTTGACAAAAGTATTCGTTGGTTAGAATATACTTGTGTTTATTTCAAATAAAAATACTAGGGTTAGGGGGACTGGGACTCATTTAGTAGAGTGCTTGCCTAACATGAACAAAGGCTTGAGTTTGATTCCTAGCATCACATAAAGCCAAGTACGGTGGTGAACACTTGTAATCCCTGCACTTAGAACATGTAAACAGGAAAAGTGGACGTTCAAGACCATCCTCAGCTAAATAGAGAATTTGAGGCCAGTCTAGGCTACATAAGATCCTGTTTCATTGTGGGTCTCATACAGCACAGGTTGGCCTTAAACTCACAATCCTCAAACTCCTGAGTGCTGGAATTATAGGTGTGCACTGCTATGCCTGGCATTCATATAAATCGTTTTAAGTGTGGTGTGTGTGTGTGTGTGTGTGTGTGTGTGTGTGTGTGTAGTATGTGCATATTCCCACGCTTGGATACACTTACGTATGCACATGTGGAGGCTAGTAAGCATCAGGTCTCCTGCTCTATTCTCTGCTTCATTCCTTTGAGACAGGGTCTTCCACTGAACCTAGAGATAGTGGTGGTCAATAAGCCCCAGTGATTCGCCCAGTTCTGGGGTTTTAGGCCTGGTGGATATTGGAATCTGAACTCAGGTCTTCCTGCTTACCCTGCAAGCCACCTCTGCAGACCTCTGATTTTCGTTTTAAAGGAGCTGTTGAAGAGACATTTCAATGTACAGCTGCTACTGTTTTCCTTTGATCAACCTTGTTTGTCTTATCTCCAGAAAGAATGATTCATAAGGTTTTTATTAAATCAATGAGAAAAGAAACACTTCAACAGTCTTTGTAGACATCTAATTTCTAATAGGAATATACAGTTCACTGGAAGAAACAAAAGAAGAAAGGAAAGGAGAGGTGAAAAAGGACACTAGAATTCTCTGAAAACATTCACATTTTCCCACAGCCCTGTGAGGGGAGATGCATATGAGGAAGTATTTACGCCCCTCCTCACTTTCGAGGCATGAGAAAATATCATAAGACCTCATTATCATTTTTATTGAGCCAGGGATTTCTTTGTTTATTGGGACTTAAAAAATGTAATTGATTTTTTGAGAATTTTATTGAGCCACTTTAAAAATGTATCCTGTGTTTAAGTCACCTCTGGGGAAAAATGCACTTGTCACATACGGTTTTGAAAATCACTCTGGAAGGAAATGTGTGAAAATCTTTGTAGGGCAATGGGAGAACATGATTCCACAATTATTCTGCTACCTGCCCCATAGATAATACTTAGAGAAATTTAAACCACCATTTTCTGTTATTAACAGTAAGAGACAGTGTGTTTTACACTCGTGCTGATTCCGTCAATAGACGTGGTTAAATATTCAGAGGAAAGACAACCAAAGTCAATTCTTACCTGAACTTAGGGAATCTCCCTGTGCACAGCAGCCTTTGCTTCACTGGCTGGCATTCAGCATGGTACTCTAATGTTTGCGTATTTCTGTAGCTCTTGAGGAATATTCATTGGCTAAACTAGCTTACCTTGCTCTCCTTCACAGCTGAGAAATGATCAAGAGATCCAGAGTAAGAGCTGTCCCTCCCCCATCTTTTGGAAGTTTTACAATCTATATCTTTATTAAAGTCTCAGGGTTTAAATGATCCAGGCGTGTTATAAAGCACTAACATGTTAGTAAAGTGGTTTACAGTCACAGCACAGCGGCTCCAAAAATGGTGCTTTACTAAGCCACAAGCATCAAGCACAAGAATGGTTTTTGTTTTTGTTTTTGTTTTTGTTTTTTGGCAAATTATGAAGTCACTAGAGAAACATGAGGGTTTAACACAAACAAGAAAAGAAAAGGCATGTGCCAGTTAGGTTCCTCCTGTGTCAGATTAAAAGTGATCCCTGAGGATAACTGTCCATTTAATTAATCATATACTGCACATTGCCAGCCCCTTTCTGACTCATCATGTTGTTCTACCTTTTTGATATTTTAGCATTTAATTAATTAATTATGAGATAGGGTCTTGAGTAACCTAGACTGGGCAGTAACTCAGCGTGTATATGAGGAGTACTTTAAAATCCTCTTCTTTCTGCTTCTATCTCTTAAATGCTTGGATTTTAGGCATGTACCACTCTGCCTAGTTTTATGAAGTGCTATGCTAGGGATTGAACTCAGGGTTTCATGTATGATGGGCAAGCACTCTAACCACTGAGCTACATGCCCAGGCTTGCCTTTAACTTTTGAAATATTTTTATGTTTAAACTATGTGTGTATGTATTTGGGGAGAGGGAGGGTTGTTGGCCTGCAGAGGCCAGTTGGGCATTGGTTTGCCTGGAATTGGAGTTAGAGGCAATTGGCTGCCTGATGTGGGTCCTGGGAACTGAACTTCAGTCCTCTGCAAGAGCAGTGCCTGCTCTTAACCACTGAGCAATCTCTCCAGTCATTAACATTTTATATTTTACATATGATTTTTGCAAAATGTGCCTAGGAGCTCCTTGATGTCAAGAAAAACTGTCCTTTTAAAATATCTTTCTGAGGGCTGGAGAGATATTTCTGTCAACAAGGTGCTTGCCTCACAACCCTGAGGACCTGAATTCAACCCCTAAAACCCATGTAGAAAGCTGGGTATGGTGGCAAGAGCTTGTAGCTCCAGTGGGGAACAGTAGGTGTAGCTGGATTCCTGGAGCTTCCTGGCTAGTCAGCTCCTGGCCAGCAGAGACCCTGTCTCAAAAACAGCAGGTGGATAGTATCCCATGGAGTGACAGCTAAGGTTGCCCTCAGTTCCACACTCACAAGCACACATGTGTACAGGCACACACAGGCACGTGAATGCACACACACATTGAAAATAAAATATCTTCCTATATATCTTGCATTAGGCTAATGTTCTCTAAATTCTGGTTGATTCAGGTAATGAAATTAAGCAAAAGTCTATTGTAATTTGAGCAACTGAACTAACAAAAGTATTCTATTTACAGAGGGAGCAGATGATTAGTTCAGAAACGTTGAAAAGCACAGAAAAACTATCAAAAACTTCATATATCTTCAGAATAACCTCTATGCTTTCCTGTGCCAAGAATGTGCAGGTTCTTGTGGTCCTTTTGCTGTTTCTTTGCATGGTAAATTGCATAAGTTGCTCATAGAGAACACAGCCCACTGTTTTGCTTAATGATCATCATGACCTCCCCGACATCCAGAGCTATTCTTCTGTGACATGATTTTTGTGTTAGTTTAGCCTCCCATTGCATGAAAACACCATGAAACCTACTCATCATCAACATTATATTTCTTCTGTTTTTCTATTATAAATTATCCTTCTATGAATATTCATATCTATATCATATTCAGTATACATAGTAATTAATAATTCATCAAATATTTTCTCCAATAAGAAAAGATACTTGATTCACAAGAAGCAAAAGTAGAACTCATGTTTTTTATAGTAATGTATTACATATGTTAAATTTTCATATGGAAAAATCACTAATCCCTCGAGCTCTGAAGTGTGACTAAGAAATAAGATACTGAGGTTTTATAGGAAAAAATATATGCATTAGTGAACTGACTAATGTGTTCTCTGAGAGTATAAAATGGTTAGAGAAAAATCAAAGTCTTAAATCACTTCACGGTGGAGTAAACAGAAGGCTTAGCATTCATTACCTACATAATTTAACATATCTCAGTGAGTTACTAGAAAGAAATATTGGAAGAATTTTTGGTAACTCAGTAAAGTTTGAAGGAAAGCACATTCTAAATAAATTGCGTAAATGCTCAATTCTCTGATGTGTAGCCATTGATCAATTTCAGTCTTGGCTTATGCCATATGCAGAAATCTATGTGGCTTTTTAAGCTTCAGCAGCATAAATCATGATTATACACTTAATTATGAAGTATGTGGCTGAGGTCATCTGTCACAGGCCACCATCAGCTTCCCAATAATTCTATCACCAACATAAACGATGAAAAATCACAAAACAATCTCAGAATCTGCCATTTAAATGAACCAGCTCATAGCCTGATTGTTTCTACTCCTTTTCATTGGTTAGGCATTTAGGTAGCTAGCGACAAGTTTTTGAACATTGTATTTTTTATAGGAGGTAATACACTCCATTATTAATAGAGGAAGGTCAGGGAAAGATTATTAATAGCATCATCTGCCTCACATCCAGTTTGATCCTTTGCTCCCAGAGTAGCTTTCCACCGTAAGTATGGATCAACAAATATAAATAATTTTTTAAAAAGAAACAAAATGAATTTAGGCCATGGAATGGAGAGCTTGCCAAAGAATCTAAGACCTGCTCTAAAAGAGAATTCTCAGAGTTTAACCCTCCAATCTAGATTTTCCAGTAAATGCATCTAATTATTGCTTAACAAGGTCATCAAGGTTCAAAAGAATGATGTTTAAATAAAGGACATTTAAGACACATGGTGGACCATGCCATCAACACCAACCCCAGCCCACTACCATCTTTATCATGTTATCTCATTACCTATGATGAAACAGTATTCCAGTCAAAAGTAAATTCTCAAAGAATTTATTAAACGCTAGTCTTTATCCTCACAAATAACATCTTAAAGCAAAGTGGTCTATAAAAACAATAGTGATTGCCCAGAAAGAAAACACATCTTAGTACGTTCATCTGTCATTTCATGTATTTCCACTCACTCCCTACTCCCTTAAACATCTGCATTCCAAAGGTCAGGCAGTATGAGAGCCCATCTGCTGTTCTTGGTCTTGATTTACCAGACATCATCCCAGGCTTTCCTCCAGGCTCAGCTGTACACATGGAGCATGGCGTAGAGGACATGAAG
This sequence comes from Eospalax fontanierii, assembly GCA_035773235.1. Taxonomy (NCBI): domain Eukaryota; kingdom Metazoa; phylum Chordata; class Mammalia; order Rodentia; family Spalacidae; genus Eospalax; species Eospalax fontanierii. Next base: position 64,171,501 of record CM069535.1, on the reverse strand, counting down.
AAAGGCGGTGGGGCACAGGTGTGGGATACATTATTTACTGAGTACATTATAAATAACTATTATTTATAGTTATGATGAAATGGCGTTTGAACTGTGTAAAGGGGCATGTGTGGTCACGACAGCCAGGACTTCCTCAGCAGCCTTCTACTGACGAAGGTGCACATGTGCCCAGGGAGATGTGTGCTCTCGGAATGCATTAAACTCCCTTCACTTCTGATTGAGATTCATGATGGGACTGAAAATAACCTGTACTCTTTCCAGCACAGAATGTCAGTGTATAAACATACATATAGCATATATGTGTCCTTTGATTCCAAAATCTTAGGGATTTTCCTGAAAAATAATACCATATGGCAATCAATTTAAAAACACATTAAATAATAAGCAATTAAATATAAAATATCCATATTATGAAATGAGGTAGATACATTGTAAGCAACATCAAAACAATAAGTGTACATTTTTATTACATTTATTCATTTGTGTGTGCGTGTGTGTGCATGTGTGTGTGTGTGTGTGGTGTGTACCAGCCACAGCGTGCATGTGAAGATCAGAGGACAACTTGTTGGAGTCACTTTTCTCCTTTTACATGTAGGCCCTAGGGATTGAACTCCGGTTGTCAGGGTTGGTAGCATGCCTTTACTCGCTGAGCCTAATATCATGCATTTTTAAAACAGCATAAAAGCCTGTACTTGGATAACATGTATAGCAAAAACTTCTAAAGAATGCATGATGTGCTAGGGACTGTAGATTTTTTAGATATAATTCATTTAATCATCCAGGTACCAATATCATTCCTATTTTATGGATGAGAAAGTTAAGACTCTGCAAGGATAAAAATTTGCCCCAAACTGCAAACAGTGTTATAGTGTGGAACTCAAATTGTGATCTAATCATCCTGGTGCAGTCTGCGCTTTTAAACATGTCAAATTGCCTACTAAGCATCTAAGCCTCTAGAAAAAGCCAGAAACAGTATTCCCCAGATCTTAACTGTGGTGACTTCTGAGGAAGAGGGTAAGGCTGGGAGAGGTGGAAAGTGCACAGGATTGCTAGTTTTACTTTGAATATTACATGTTTACTTAAACTTAGCATAATATACTCACTTATATGACTTGTTTTGGTTTTGCTTTTAGAAAAAAAATGCAGTTTGGTTCTAGTCTGCACAAAGTTTGGGCGCAAGACACAAAGGCACCATTATCTAAAGGCTGACATCGTGGTGACTTACTGGTCTCAGAGAAGAAAACTTCAAGAATATTTTTGAATCTTGAAGAATGAAAAGTTTGTAAGGGAGTGCAGAGTTACTGTTCGATTATCATTTTCGAATGAGCAGATTCCAGGCAGAAGAAAGGCACACACAACTCCTCAAAAGACAGGCAGCAAGAGATGAGGCTCTAGGATCAGACCAAAGAAGAAAAAAAACACATTCTCTAAAGGAAACTGAAGGGTTCAGGATGGGGGAGATCACACCGTGGTATGTATTGGGGTTTAGATTTCCAGAGTCATCCTAAAGGTGCTTATCCTCATTCAGTAGTAAACAATGGTTAAGAATAGAGGCCAGATGATGGTGATGATGATGACAACACTGATAGTGATTATGATGATAATGATGGAGATGATGACTGTGGTGATGCTGATGCTGACAATGGTGATGCTAAAGATAATGATGGTGATAATGTTGATGATGGTAATGGTGTTGATGATGGTAATGGTGGTGATGATGGTAATGGTGGTGATGATGGTAATGGTGGTGATGATGATAATGGTGGTGATGATGGTAATGGTGGTGATGATGGTAATGGTGGTGATGATGGTAATGGTGGTGATGGTGGTAATGGTGGTGATGGTGGTGATGATGGTAATGGTGGTGATGATGGTAATGGTGGTGATGATGGTAATGGTGGTGATGATGGTAATGGTGGTGATGATGGTAATGGTGGTGATGATGGTAATGGTGGTGATGATGGTAATGGTGGTGATGATGGTAATGGTGGTGATGATGGTAATGGTGGTGATGATGGTAATGGTGGTGATGATGGGAATGGTGGTGATGATGATAATGGTGGTGATGATGGTAATGGTGGTGATGGTGGTAATGGTGGTGATGGTGGTAATGGTGGTGATGGTGTTAATGGTGGTGATGGTGGTAATGGTGGTGATGATGGTAATGGTGGTGATGGTGGTGATGGTGGTGATGATGGTAATGGTGATGATGATGGTAATGGTGGTGATGATGGTAATGGTGGTGATGATGGTAATGGTGGTGATGATGGTAATGGTGGTGATGATGACAACAATGGTCTGAGACTCTGAGTAGATCATCCTTAAATGATATACTAGACGTCTATATTCTTTACTCAGATCACTTCATTCTTGGACACATTACCATTCTGGGATTTTTAAATTCCATAGGTTCTGGTAATATTTTCTTAACCTCTGTATTTAACTCAGTTTTGTAGTTTGCATTTACATAAAATAAATTCTAAAGCAGATCTAAAGCCATGAATAAAATCTTCTTACAAGTTCTCCTGAGAAGTTACTCCAACTAAACTCTCCCATTTTTCTTTTAAACTGTCGGAATCCATAAATCCTCAGCGTACTGTTGCTGTTTATGACTTGCTTTTATTATTCCTCCTCAGTCGATTCATTTCTGGATATTGGCCTGTTGCTGAATTATCTCAAGAGCTGTCTGGTTTTTAATGTATTTGGCCACAGTATGTGCAATGTTTCTGGCCAAGGATGAGCTGATTATATGAGGCCCTTCTAATGCATTTTTGGTTAAATTCCACCTGTGATTCACTAATCTGACTTTGCATGAAAATTGGAGCCATTTATGGCTTGGGAGCCTGCCACCTCCTTGCAAATGTGTATATGCAAAAGCCTCTCTCTCCTCCTTTGGGATTTTGGAACTGTAAGCTGCTGGCCAAACAGTTAGGTGAGCGGAATGCTACCTTCTCTAGGTGTCAACAGAACCTGTTAGACATAGCTCCTTCTCCAGAATAAATAACTGAGCTATGATTCAAAGCTTCCATTTTCCAGTTATAATTTAGACCATTCTCCCATTTTGTAGTCAAAGCTAAACCTATTGCATGTCAAAATATATAACCTGTCTACTTTTCTGGTTTACTGTAACATAGATTCTTATTAATTGCTGCCATTATCTCCCTCCCCAACTCATAAATATAATGGAATCTCTGGTGGAGTTGTATCAAAGGCTTGAATTTAAAGAGCATAAATTTCACTAAGGACTGGAATGTTTACCAAATTATATATTTACATTTCCAAATTGATGTCCCCAGTCCTTGCACATACAGGTGGCACTGACCATCTGAACTTTCCAGGAACCTGCATAAATATCACTTAAAGTCCCCTTGAGTACCAATTCCATCACTGAGAGACACCACAGTTTTATAAAAGGCAGGTACAGATTTTACCCATGGATTATGATAGAAGTCACACTGAATTTTTTTCATGGCATCTAAACCTCTTCTAAGAAAGGGCTTATACCTTTTATAGTTTAAAAAAACTTTTGTATTACACTTTATTTATTGTGTGTGCATGTGTGTGCACGTCATGACATGTGGATGGAGGTCAGAGGACAAATTGTGAGAGCCAGTTATCTCCTCCTAGTATGTGGATCTCAGGGATCAAACTCAGGTCCTCAGGCTTGGAGGCAGGTATCTTTTAACCACTGAGCCATCTAGCTGGCCTGAACTTAATGCATTTTAAAAGGTGTATAAAGTGGGGCTGGAGAGATGGCTCAGTGGTTAAGAGCACTGGCTGCTCTTGCAGAGATCCTGGGCTTGGTTTCCAACATCCATACCGTAGCTAACAACCATTAACAACTCCACAGAGATCCTCCTATCTTTGCCTTCTGCATGTTGGGATTAAAGTCATGCACTACCATACCTGGCAGGTTCTCATACATTTTTTAGATAATTTATTACACATAAATATAGGGAGAAGCAGAAAACACTTTTTAGTTTTTTCTCCTGTTTTTGTTGTTGCTTTACTTTGGCCAAAAGTTATAGGATAAAGAATTTATATCTGAGGATTAGAGGCAGCGAGGAGGAAACCCTACCCACTGCACACTCAGAGTGAAGTAAGTTCCACTTCCCCAAAATCCGTCCTGGTCAGACACGAGGAGTCTTGAAATCAGGTGTTGGCAGTGAGCAGTTACTTTTAAACAAAGGTGGGTAACCTCATAACAGGAGACAACCTCACTCTGCACAATTTAGGCTTAGATTCCATTGTTTGGGGGTTGAAAGAGACATTCCCGAAGCTGGAGAGGCAGGAAAATGAAGAGATTACCCTCAGGCTTTTAAGTAACATTCTTAATACTGGGAGAATTGAGCTTGGGGAAGATTAATAAAATAAATGATTTCACAGGCTGAATCCCCATCTTTATAATCTCTCTTTCTAATAGGTGACTAGACTTGCAGGACCTGTCTGTCAGTTTGTAAACGATTGTAATGCTCTCTCACCCTCAAAGAAGGACAAATATAACTTTGAGGAACATATCTTTAAATAGTTTTTGGGAGAAGGTCAGCGGGGATCACAGAGATGAGGACGAAGTAAAGCTGTTTTTAACCTTGCCAAAAATAAAGGCCGACCAGATTTGCTTTTTGAATGTTCACTCTGAGTGAGGTCAAGAAATGAATACAAGGCATCCCTGACTTTCCCTCACATCTCCAAACACAACGGCATAGGGTCTGCACTCTTCACACTGTCAGTAAAACACTGCAGCACTCATCAAATCCATCTTACTAGGTAGAGAGCATTGACTCCTTTTGTCACAGATTTCCCATTTTAAAGAATGTATTAGCAAGTATGCAAAAGAGTCCTTGGGCATAGAGAAATGGATTAATAACATGCTTAGCCACATAGGAAAGTTATTACAAGTCATTTAAAAATCTCATTTACTCTTGGGAATTTCTGCTCTGTGGAAAGCAGTGGACTTCTTTCCATCTGTAAAATTTAATAATTCTCCAGAGTTATGAAGGGTTTAGGTATTCCCTTGCTTACAAGCTAATGAGAGGGTCAACCACAGTTTCTCAAATGATGACACAAGGCTCAAAACTCCCAGGCCAGAGACAAAGGACAGTTATCACAGCAACAACAGCATACACTGTCAGCAGTGGTATCAGTTCCAAATCTCTTTTCCACAGTGATACAGAGGGCTAGAGAAGCTCTGCATGTAGCCATGAGAAGGGTCCCCAAGCTTTGGTGACTACAGAGCTAAATGGTCTTAGCCTCTTAGTTTTTGTTCTTTTGAGACGGGATCCTAATATGTAGCATGAGCTATGTAAATTCACTTTGCTGTCTAGGCTTGCCTTGTACTCATGGCAAGCCTTCAACTCAGCCTCCTGAGTGTTGTGATGACAGGTATGAGCCTAGTTGAGAGCATTCATTTATTATACTAGACAATAAGCACATTTGCTCTTTGCTTCAAAGGATGCCATCACCCAGGGCCAGCTGCCATCCTTGAGATGTTCCAGAGCAAAGTCAATGGTTTTCTGTGATCATGAGCTATGTGGACATGTGAAGGGTTTCTGGAGAATTGTCTTCTAGCAATAATAGATTTCAAAGATGTTCAATACTGAGACCACCCATTGTCTCTCTCCAGCCCCCAGCTCTGTCTGTTAGCCCACTATCCACTCCCTCGACTGGAAATTTTTCTTTATGATAAGATCTCAATGGAGTGAGGATTTGAGAAATTTGTACTGATTAGGAAACAAAGAGGTGAGAGTCCATCTCATCCCGTCAGAATGGCAGTCATTAAGAAAACAATAAGAAACGCTGGTAAAGATGTGGACAAAAGGGAACCTTCCACTGCTGGTGGAAATTAAAACCAGACCAGGCAAAATGGAAATCAGGATGCAGGTTGCTTAAAAAGAGACCTGCCATATGACCCAGATGCATCTCCCCTGGTCAGTATGTCCAGACACTTGCACATAAATGTTTACTGCTCACAAAGGAAAGCTATGGAATCAGCCTAGGTGTCCATCAGGAGAGGACTGAGTAAGGGAAATGTGGAGCCTATACACATAGAATTCTTTTCAGACACAAACAACAATGCCATAATGCCATTTGCAGTAAAATGGATATAACTGGAGATAGTCATATTAAATGAATTAGCTAAGTCTCAGAAAGACAAATATCATATGCTTCTGTCATTTGTGGAGTCTAGATTTTATACAAATACATGAAATCACATATATATATATATATATATATATATATATGACATGAAAGTGCAATTGAAACTGTCTAGGGGAACAATGGGGACTGACAGGAGTGGGAGGGGTCAGAGAGGGCGGGGTGAGAGGACTCGGGGGATATACTCAAAGTACTTCATATGTTTGTATGAGAATGTCTTTCTGTGACCCATGTACAACAGAGAATAACAGAGCAGAACAATAAAAGAAAATGAAAACAGGAAAAGGAAGAAAGGAGGGAAGGGAGGGTGGGAGGGAGAGCTCAGAAGGAGTTACCCCAAGTCTGCTGGCTGTTCTGTAGCCCCCCCTGCCCAAGCATCTTCTTTTTAGTTCATTTAACACGAGCTAGTAATTCTGCTCCTGTAAGATCTTTTCCCTTTAACAGCTAGAACTGGCTGCCCTAAAGGAGTAGCAATTTGGACTAATGGGGTACAGAGGCCACTGAAAAACATGAAGCACTGTGGGATGGAGCTGACCTGAGAGTCGCCCTGGGAAGATTAAAGCAATATGACGTCACAGAGCTTCCTATGTCAAGGAAGATGGGAACCAAAGAGTAGAGAAAGGAAGAGGGAGTGGAGAGAGACCAAAGGCGAGTTTTGCCCTTTCTCAGACAGCGCTTGTAATTGGCACTGTGCTGCCTTCCACTAGGCGGGGAAGGACCGTCTCTCCATCCCCGCCCTTCTCATCTCTTCCGTGGCTGTTTCAACTGCCACTGCTGTTTGTCATGTGTCACTATCTATTGAGCTCTCTGACTGCAGCTTTATGATTATACTGGTGTAACAAGGTCACACAGGACATTTGCTGACTGAGTGGGATCTCCTTGGCCTGCGATGACTTACAGCCCAGTGTAGAACACAGGGAAACAAGTGAAGAGATGTAACTTAGAAAGGCAGGAAGAGTGGCTTCCAGCTGGGGCTGCGCTCAGTGAAAGAGCACTTGTCTAGCGTACACGAAGTCCTGAGCTTAATTCCCAGTACTGTAAAAATAACTAAATGCTTGTTTTTAAGCCATGTGGGGTGGTACACATCTGTAATTCCAGCAACTGGGAGGTGAAGGCAGAAGAATCAGATGTTCAAGGTCATCGTCTGTTACATAGTGAATTGGAGGCCAACCTCGGCTACATGAGATGCTATTTAAAAAACAAACAAACAAAAAAACCTAGCCAGGGTGGGCCCCAGCTTTAGAACCCAGACTTTACAAGTCAGTTGCTCCAGAAGTCACAATATGGTAGTTAAAGTTTACGGGAGTTTAGTGTGTGCCAGGCAGAGTTGATGATGCTACAGACACAAAACTCTCACAGTAGATACTGCGAATCACTTCTTGTGCTAGACGCTCAGAGAGGTTAAGCAGCTTTCCCTAAGGTCACAGAGCCTGTGAACAGTAGAGGTGGGATTACTGAAAGTTTAAGCTAACTGTCCTAGACATATAACAACCATTTATAACTTCTATAATAAAGTAAGTTTTAAGTGCCAAACTTCTGACTCATGAAGAAATTTCTGAAACACATGTTTTAAGTTTGGAAACTGCCTAGCACCTGCTTGGCTTGTAAGAACAGTAAAGATTAGTGACAAACCGTTTAGAAGATGCTGTAAGTTCCGTGTATAGGGCACTCGGATATTAATTTGTACATTGGAAGTTCAGGGATCCTGTGTTTGGGATTCAATTGTTCTAACATGGAGCGTTTATCTTGGTAGCAAAATGATGTAAAATTATCTTTAAAAAGCAAAGTCCATTTGTGAGAGACTTCTATTCTAATGAGGTTAGAAAGATGTGTGCTGCTTGGAACACTATCCCTCACCTCAACTCCTGCTTCCTTGAGGAAACTGCCAGGTCTGACCTATAGGTTGTGTGTCATGGTACCTTTTCCCAGATGTGTCACAGACAGGCATGGAGACAAACAGTTAAGGAGAAGGAATGCAAGACTTCCACACCCTGGCTGTTCTGTGTCTCTAGTTGAAAGAAGTTCATACTTTGAATACTGAGTATCATCGACTTTTGGTTCCCCAAAGAAAAACATGTAAAGAGTACAGAAGCAGCTAGCAACGTGCATATGCAGTTTGAAGGCCTTCTTCTACAAGAGAAGACAATAAAAAAAAAAGCTGGCTATGTCTTGAAGCCCCCATGCTTCCACTCTTCTGAGAAGATTTTCTTTAATCCCAAGTATACAGTTCTCAAGAATAAAAACGTTAGAATCAGGCTAGGAATGTGGCTGAGTTGGTAGAGTGTTTGCCTAGCATGCACCAAGCCCTGGGGTTGTTCCACAACACTACTTAACTTGAGTGTAATCTGAGCACTCGGGAGGTAGAAGATCATAAGCTCAAGGCTCCATAGTGAGTTCCAGGCCAGCCTGGGCTACAGAAGACCCTATTTCCAAAAACTAAAAACAAATGATAGAACAGTTCCTTTGGCCCAGGCAAGGGTGTATGCTGGCTGAACTTTGTCCCCGTCCCAAACTGACATGTTGAAGTCCCCATCTCTAATACCTCAGAATGTTACATTAATTGGGGCGGAGGGGTCTTCAAAGAGGTAATGAAGCTATAATAGGATCAGTTGAGCCCTAGTCCAATATGAGTGGAGTCCCTAGAAGAGGGGACTAGGGAACAGAGCCAGAGTGAAGGTGAGGTGTGGACTAGGAAAAGGAACCCATCCATGAGCCACAGAGAGAGGCCACAGAAGCAGATCACCTGCTGGCACTTAGAACTCAAACAATGGATTTTGGTTGTTTAAGCCACTCCATCTTTGAAATGTTGCTATGGTAGTCCTTGGAAATGAACGCTGGGGACTCCTGCACTCCCAGAGCCTTAGAAGGCCAGATCATGAATTTTCTCTGTAATTATAAAGAACCTATGGACTCATTAACTCATTCAGCACAGATTGTACTCATATGAGGTCTCTGCTAAATGGCAAAGACGAGTCCCAAAGAGTTCAAATTGAGAGAGGAGACCAGCACACAAGGGGTGTGATCAGAGGTGACTGTGGTACATATACAGTGGGTAACCTCCAGGATCTGTAAGGACTTCCTAAGACAGACTGTCAGACCAGAAGCCACCTCGCAGCCAGGTCTTTAGGAGAGGACAGAAGGTGAGCAGGGAAGAGGCGTTAGTGTGTTGGTGAATGGGAGGTGGGAAAATGGCCCGAATATCAGGGGATGAGCAGAAAGTCCAGAGTTAATGTCCATGAGACAGAGCAAGAGAGAGACTGAAGAATTAGGGTCAGATAAGAGAGGCCTTGCATGCCAAATCTGGATGTTTAAATGAAAGCAGGGAGGTCACTAGAGATTTTTATGGAGAAAAGTCATGATCAGGCTTGCTCTAAGTGTGGTCTCTATTTATGCTATAGAAGGCTGGGAGGACCAGGGGAGCCTTACCAGACTCAGGGCTATCTAAGTAGAAAAGGCAGTGTGCTTTAGAAGTCTTTCAAAGATGGAATCAAAGGGGTTTGGTTAGTCACCTGTGGAAATGAACACTTTTCTATGAAGTAACATGAGAAAGAGATTTCTAGATGTCCCTGTTTTTCCTGAACCAGAAGTCAAAATAAATTCCAGTGCTTTCTTAAATATATGCTTAAAGCCAGTGTAATAAATACACAGTTCTTTAAGTTTTAGGAGGTAAGTTAAAAAGTTAAAAAGGAGCCATATTTCTGTGCTTGTTTTGTCCATGAAGTACAGTATAATTAAAGTTAAAAGTAAACAAATAGCTGGGTGTGGTGTTGCACACCTTTAACCCCAGCACTCAGGAGGCAGAGGCAGGCAGATCTCTGTGAGTTCGAAGCCAGGCTGGTCTACATAGAGAGTTTCAGGTCAGCCAGGGGCTACACAGTAAGATCCTGTCTCAAAAGGAAAATAAATGTGAACAAATCTTATTTTGTAGCATGTTTGGTATTTCTGTTTCTTCCAATGCGGACTGCTAGAAATCTGCCTCTCTGAGGAAAGAGTAAGTCTTGGAAAATAGTTTCTGGGTCTGAGCCGGGCTTTCCTACCTACCTTGAGAAACTCATCCAATCTCTCTAGGCTGCTGCACCCTCTCTATGAGAGGCAGACAGGCTGATCTGAAACTCTGTGATAGAGGCACTGAGTTCTGTTCCTAGCTCCACTACAAAAACAATGAAAATGAAAAACAAGATAGCTAGGTTCTTTGATCCCTAAGATGCCCATTGACCAAACTCTGCAACTCTTCCAGAAGGCTGAGTGACCTCGAGTTTTAAGTGCATTCTTTTAAGTCTTAACAATAATTTAGGGAAGACCTGCATTCCATGCCCAACAGCACCCTCTTAAAAGCCTGGTGTGGCGTAAAAGCTCGGGTGGGGTGGGTGGCGGCAGAGATTGGTGGATTCCTGGGACTCATTGACTCGGCCGCCTAGCCTAATCCAGGAGCTTTCAGGTCCCAGTCTCAAAAGAGCAAAGTGGGTGACCCTGAGGAAGGACAGCAAATTTTAATTTTGCTAAAAAGTCTTTCTTGGAAAGTCCAGAAATCTTGTTAGGTGCCTTGGAGAATCAAGAGAACTAACGCCTCCTGCACGTTTTGAGCTTGACAGCTGTGAGGTACAGAGAACCGCACTGAAATCCCTGTAGACCCCGCTAAGCCTGAGAACAGAGAACAAGCCTTGCTTTGGGAATCTGCAGGGCTCCGCGTGGGTAAAAACGATGGGAAAGCTGATTCCCTTTCTCCTCCCTAGGACACTGGGGTCTGTAGACGCAAAAGAGCTCTGGTTTCTGCGGGAGAGACAGGAGGGTGGGAGGGAAGTTTCTTCCGTCTCTGCTCCCCACCTGCTGGTCTGTCTGCTTCCTGCGCCTCTGTCTGCCTGGGAATTGAGTCTCCCGCCTCCCCTCCCTCCTCCCCTCCCTCCCCTCCCTCTCCTGGCTCCGAAGCCTCGCCGTCTCGCCGCGATGCTGTCGGGCCGGCAGAGCGCGCGGAGCCGGCCGAGCGGCCAGGGCCCGGAGCTCTGCTGCGGGCCGCGCGCTCCGCCCCCGGAGCTGGTCGCCGGGCGGCCGGGCTGCTGACCGCGGGCGGCGCCGCGATGTCCACCAAGGTCAGGAAGAGCCGCGAGCCGGCGAGGGTGACCTTGCCGGCGCCCGAGGACGACGACCGCGAGGCCGAGGGCGCCGAATCGCAGCGCCGCCGCCGGGGCTGGAGGGGAGTCAACGGCGGACTGGAGCCTCCCGGGCCGCGCGCGCCGCCGTCCCCGGGGCCCGACGCGTGAGTACCGGGGCGGACGCGCGGGCAGGGCCGGAGCGGCACCCGCGCCCCGCCGCCGCGCCTCCCTGTCCGCTCGGCCTCCGCGCCCTGTCCCGCTGCGCCGCCGCGCCTCCCTGTCCGCTCGGCCTCCGCGCCGGGCCCCGTGCGCCCCTGGCCGCGCCCGCCACCGACGGCTGCGAGCGGAGGAGGGCCCTGAACCGGGCCGCAGCGCCGCTCACCTCCGTGCGGCGGCCAGGGCCACGGCGCGACCCGGGGCGCGTGCTGCGGCTGCAGGTTCTCCGACGGCGCGGCGCGCCCCTCGAGGCGTGCCCCAGGGCGGCTTGGGCCGCCGTCCACCCTTCCTCCTTCTCCCTTCCCCTCCCTTCCCCTCCTCTCCTTTGCCGCCGTCTCCCCTCCCTTCCCCTCTGCTCTTCTCCTCACCCAGCTCTCTGCTTTCCCTCCCTTCCCCTCCTCTGCCCTCCCCTCCCCTTCTTATCCCGCCTCTCCTCGTCTCCTTTCCCCCGTGGTAAAGTAGCCGTTGGTACTCAAACGAGTGAGAAAGCCACTTTTCTTGATTTCCAGCTTTCCAGCCTCCGGCCAGCTGCGGGATACACAGGTGCACAGGGCGATGGGGCAGCCGGGCCTCCGCGTGCGCTGACCTGACCGTGCGGGAGGAGCGCGTCCTGGGAGGAAGGCTTGGGCCCCGGGGTCTGCGGACCAAGAGTGAGGCGGGCTGGCCTGCGAGCAGCTCTCGCGCTCAGGTCGGGCTCCGCAGCGCCCCCGCTGCCCGTCTGAGGCCTCAGGTGACCCAGAGGCGCTTGACCTGAGGGCATCAGGCCCAAGCCAGCCGGCCAGAATTGCCCATAGGGAGCCTGAACAGAAATCAGTAGGTGGGAGCAGATCCCCCGGGGAAAGGCCCTTCGGTAGAAAAAAACGAAACAAAACATCCCAGCGCATCCCAGCGAATCACAGGAGCTACAGGAACCCGGAGAGCAAGGGAGCAGTCCTGGATGGAAGGCTCATCCCTAGGGAGTGCGTCACTGTCAGCTCCCTTCTGCCCCTCTCTAAGGTTTCAGAACATGTCCTTTTTTCTTTTTGCCAAATTGATTTTTATGAACTTGTTTAGTTTCTTGAGTCTTTGAAAATTCTTTCCATTACGTTAAATCCAGACGAAATAGGGCATCCGTATTTCTTACTTGAGAAAGTAGGGCGGAGCAAAGATTAGGGTTCTCGAACTATTTGAAGTTTGAGATTGTAGACTCCCTGTCGGACTGCTCTGCTCTCACTCCATTCCCGTATCTACTGGCTGTTCACAAGTGCGTGATTTCTTATTTTGTAGCGGTCAGGAAGACTTAAGGATATGCACATTAATAAACACTGCTTTTGGGTGAAGAGGCAAGCTCCCTGTTTACGTGAGCTGATACCTGGTGACGTCAGAGGCTGGCTTGGTATCTAGCAGAGTCCGGTTTTTTTTTCTTCGTGCTTTATTGGATGGAGTAAAGCCACACTGTTTCTGTATCACGGTTGAAAAGAGAGTTTGGCAGCCCCTAGCAAGGACTCAGAGGAGGATAGATAGTCTCAGAGCAGACCCCAGGGTCATATTCAGTAAGCATTACATTCAGTAAAAACTTTACAGTAAACGGGTGCAATACTACAGCATAGCTTAAAATTCAGTAGGCCTCCAAGGGTAGAATCCCATCTTCTTTAAATTTTTTAATTAATTTTTTAGAGTTAGCATAGAAAGTAATGTGTTTCCTCATTGCATCTTCACCTTCAAACCTTTTTTTGTTGTTGTTATCATTTGCTTCTGTCTTTCACCACTCTCCCCCTCCACTGGCTCACTTCCTAGCTTCCCCTTCACTTTCTTACTGGGTGTATTTTATTACTCTATCGCCACTGCCATTTAGATCCCTTCTCCTTGGGGCTAAAGGGATGGCCCAGCCATTAAGAGTGGGGACTGCTCTTGCAGAGGACCAGGATTTGATTCCCAGTACCCACAATAGCGGCTAACAACCATCCATAGCTCCAGTTCCAAGGGAATGTGATGCCCTCTTCTGACCTCCACGGGCATAGCACTGTATGGGTGTGCTTGACATACATATAATCCATTCGCTCATACACATAAAATAAAAATAATAAAAATTTTAAAACTCCCTTTCTTATCATTCCCTTTCTAGTTTCGTGACAGAATTATATAAATAAAAGAAAAGAAAAAGGAATTATTAAATATCTCTGATGATCCCAGAAAGCATTTGAAGTATGTTCTCAGCTTTCAGTTCAAAGACAGTTCTCAAGCAGGTGAGGAAAGTTGGGGCATTATACAACAACCTACAAAGACAAGGACACCCACTTTCCTCCTCTCGTGAGGGAGGGCGAGCAAGAGGCTGGGTGAACAGTGCCATAAATCTGAGGAAAATGAGCATTACTCCAAACCATAGGAAGAGCTGTGAAGAGCCAGCTGCAAAAGAGAGAAGGCTACTAGTTTGTGGAGACATTAGGGAAATTATTATGGGCCTTGAAGGATGAGACGAGGTGGGTAATTAATATCAAGCCCTCTCACCACCCCCTCCAAAAGGGCAGGTGTGTTTCAGGAATGTTAGCACAGTCTGGGTGGAATGCAGTGTGCAGGGGCAGTGCCTTTTGGAGACATGATTCGGTTCTTATATGCTAGGCTGTGGCACTGGGGCACCTGTGACTATTTAAAAGCAGCAGCAGATCAGAGCCACTCTGTGCAGCATACACTGAAGTGGCAGTTGACAGAATGTGAAGGGACAAATGAGGAAGTGGCTGCTGCCGCTCTCAAGGCTGGGACTGGGCTGGGTCACAGAGTAGTGTCAGTGGAACAGAAAGGAACGAGACTTCCAGCAAAAAAATCAGTGTTGTTCCTCCAGCATACTCATCAGGGAAGGTTTGATAACTTTGACCAGAAGGTTGTGATTTTTCAGACAGTTCCCATGAAGGGGTTCAGAAGGAAGATGGAAATCTGAGGATATAGCTCAGGAGAACTGAGCTTGCTGTCCGAGGAAATTGTTCGAGAGTTGTTTGTTTGAACAAGATGGTCCAAGGAAGAACTAGGAAGAGAGAAGCAGGGTGTCTAAGCTAGTGTCCTAAGGGAAAACTTTTGATGGAAAGGAGAGACAGGCTGGTATTAACACAGGGCTGCCCCGAATTTTCAAGAAAAAAGGAAGAATTGATTGACACACGGTGGCAAAAAGTCAAGACAGCAAGATTTTTACAAGTCTCCTTTCAACAAGGACCATCTTGAATTTGTTAGTGCATGTAGACCAAGTCTTAGCAACTTTCAGCAACCATCCCCTTTACCGAGGCAGATTTCTAGAGAAGAACTCTGTGCTGGAGGTCAGTCATAATAAAAACAATAGTTTGTGCTTGTGTGATACTTCTTACTCTCCTGTTCACTCTGACTTGAATCACACCACCGTAAAGTAGGGTTTCTCGACAAGTCAGTCAAAGAAGTCAGTCCATAAAATGAAACAATTTTCTAAAAGTTACCAAGCAAGTTCGTCACAGCTGTTGAGGCTGAGCTCTGTCTGAAAGGGCAGAGTTGGGAACAAGGTGCCTTGTATCCCAGGCATCTAGTTGGATATTAGTTTCTTTGGTTGGCTTGGTGTGAGATTAAGAGCCTGTTGTATGGGTTGGTTTAGGGCAGCCTTAGCCATGGAGAGAAATCAGATATCCTCTGAGTGACGCTGAGTCTTTCAGGCCTTGGTAGAGAAAGTCTGCCTGGTGTTCTGAAGGAAAGAGCAGATTTCCTCACAGTAATTGTTTAATTTTCAAGAATAGCACAGAATGGCACTAAAACTGGAACCCTTTAGTAATCTGAAACTTTTCATTACATTATCAGTTTTGTGCCCCAGAGACACAGTTTCATTAAGTGTCATGTGGAGTTGTCATTTTGGTTGATTTGTTTTATATTATTTTTATACAGTGTCAAAGTAATACACAAATAGAACTTTGACAAAGTTAGATAGAAAGCTAAAATGTTTTTAAGAACGGCAAGCCCTGGCTGTCCCCTGGGCTGCTCTTTCCTCTTTCAACTCGTCATGTGCTACCATTTTGTTACGCATGACATTGAGATGGTATCAGTTATCTTGAGAATTTTCACTCACAGATGTGCCTTACTCTTTCTGTTTCTGCCACAACATAATATTATAATTTTTGGCCAATATCTTACTTAACGTCTTCATTATGTAGCCATGCATCCGTGTTTATGGCTAACAAGTAATATAATATGGCTACATTGCTTTAGTACTACTTGTTTTTCTTTTTCAAACGTTATTTATTTTTGTTTTATGTGCATGAGTGTTTTGCTTGCATGTATGTAAGTGTACCACGTGCTTACAATGCCTGTAGAGGCCAGGAGAGGGCGTTGGATCCCCTGGAATTAGAGTTGTGGACGGTTGTTAGCTGCTATGTGAGTTCTGGGAACCAAGCCCAGGTCCTCTGCAAGAGCAGCCAGGACTCTTAACTGTGGAGCCATCTTTCTAGCTCTACTGTTTTTTCTTTTCTTGAAATAAGTATTTGTCACAGTTGGTCTTCGATTCTTTAGCTAAATCTACAGTCTCCGGCTGAGTGTGTTTTCCTGAAAATACCCTTTCTAGATTTCTCTGACCAGGTACTTTGTATGTGGCCTTTAAATTTTTCTTTCTTTGGGAAGCTTTCAGAGTGGTCTCACAGAGCTATTACGAAGCTGTGTCTTGGGGTGAGTCTTTTCTTCAGGGCTTGAATTGAACTCTTTGGACCTAGAGTCCATGTCCATCTGTCCTGGGACCTTTCCTTGTTTCACTTCTTGCATTGTTTTCTCATCACTATTTTCAATCATTTGTATTTCTTTCAGTGTTAGATCTCCTAGACTGGTTCCTAGCTTTTCTCTCCTTTCTAATTTTCTAGTACTTATCTTTTGTGTTACCCTTTGACTCTATCTTCTTATCTTTTCACTGAATTTTTTCCAACATAGCCAGTGCGTGCGCGCGCGCGCGCACACACACACACACACCTATACACATTGTGGGAGGGGAAAAGGGCTTCATGTGTAAGTACCAAGTTATATCCCCAGACCCTTGTCATTAAAATTTTTATTTCTAAGACCGCTTTTCCTTTTCTTAAGGATATTCCTTTTTGTAGCATTTTTCTTTTCGGATTTCAGAGATACGTTTCTTAAAGGTATATTTCTTAGGATAAGAGAGGCTGGGAAATCAGAAAGCTGGCTGTTAGGGTTATGGAAATGGGCGGAGGTTCCTGCTGGTGTAGGGCCTGCTCCGGTATCCTCACATCGAATGTATCTGTTTATTGTCAGAGAGTCTATATTCTCTCTCATAGGAGAGGTGAAGGGTTGTCATTTGACTATATCAGTTGCAGGTTCAGGAGAACATCTGTACTTCTTGTACAGACATCAGCAATTCCCTCCTTTTAGGCTCCAGTCTCATCTCTACTTGCTGGGATTTCTTTATTATCTGGCCCTTCTCTGGCAGTAAGCAGAATGGAACTGCCTTCTTCCTATGGTACACTCTGTTTCGAATTCCTTTTCTGTAAATGATGAAGTAGTATTCTTTTTCTTTACCATCCTCGTATATTGTGGCTTGGGGCTACAAATGTCTCTTGGTTTTGTGGATTTTCCTTTGCTATTCTTGGTTTTGTTGTTGTCCATGGGGGCTTTTGGGGAAGAAGGGGATAAGAAAGTGTTTTATTGCACCATCTTAAAGCCAGATGTCCCTATGGTTGTGTTTACTTAAGTGCTGACAGCAGTTTTAAAAACAACCAAGATTGCAGAAGAAAGAATGTTTTCATTTATGACTGACGGTATTAAACAAATGGATAAATAATAATTTCCACAGTGTAATGACATTCTCTAAATCCCCACCCCCAAACTATTTTAGTACTACACTTCCACATTTAGTAGACACAGAATATTCTGAAGAGTAACCACATGCTGAGAGGGAGAGGGTTCACCATGCCCCATGCCTTGTTTCATGAATTAAGAACCTGAGGCTGCAGGTGCACATGTAACCCACAGCAGTCCATGGCCATTTGCAGGGCTGTGCTGTTTGCCCTCTGGCTTTCTTTGGCTAAAGTGTTTCTCTTTTTCCTCAAAGACATTTTAAAATGAATTTACTCCTGGGAGGAAGAGCAAGGAAGCTTTCATCAGTATTAACTCATTCATGAGATCCAATTAAGTTATTTTTGCAATTTGACTGCTGAGAGTAGATCAACTTGAGAGAACTTGTACAATAAGTAGGAGGACGAAGGACAGGGCAAAAAGAAGAGGACCTCTCAAAGCAAAAGTGACCTTGCCAAACATCACTTATCATCAGCCCCTTTCTCAGTGTCACAGAGGTGACCGGTCCCAGTCCTGGACTGCCCAACCTCTGAGAGGTAGAATGTCAGAAATTTTCATTCGTGTGATGTGAAAACACATTTTTTTCTTTCTCTATTATTAAAGTTGTCCTTAGCCATTAAGCCTTCCTATCTGCAATATCTCGTAAATCCTCCCCCAGTTTACAATTAGACAGGAAAACTCTGTGGAAAATGCATTGGTGGGAGAGAGCTGTTGGTGGAATTCTTGTGGCCATGCTGGGAAGAAGCCTTGACCTAACTGGGTCTTCAGGGAGAATAAATCACCTTGCCTGTTATAGCACTCCATCTTTAATTTAGGATATTTAGGTCAGGGATATTTGTCTACAGTTACCTAGTTAGAAACTCCCTTGTTAGGAGAAAATCAGCTGAAGACATGGCTCAGCAGTTCAGAGCATAAGACCCAGGTTCAATCCCATAACCCACATAGCAGCTAAAAACTGCCCATTACTCCAGTTTCGGAGGAATCTGACACTCTCTTCTGAAACCTGCTTGGGCATAGCACAAGAGGTACACTTAGATACATGCAGGCAATACACTGAGAAGAGAGAGAGAGAGAGAGAGAGAGAGAGAGAGAGAGAGAGAGAGAGAGAGAGATGCTGTGCATAGTGACTCTCACCTGGAATCCCAGCATTCAGGAGGCTGATGCAAAAGAATCACTGAGTTCAGACCATTCTGAGCTTCATAGGAAAGACCATGTCTCAAACAAACATAACGATACAATTCTCTATTTTCAACATTCATATAGTATCTGATAATATATATTTGATCCTTTTTAATGAGATTGAAATGCCCACAGATGTTACCTGTTTATAAAGAAAGTCCATGACTTCACTGACTTTCTATTCCAGTTTTGCATCCCTAAATGTATTTTGTCAAAGTTGATGATGTGACTTCTCTGCTGAAACACAGGTTGCAGGGTGATAAGGTGGAGCGAACATCTGGAAACCTCAGACTTTGGGCTTCAGGTGTGGATGCTCCTTACAGAAAGGCAGGTCCCTTTGTTTCTAATAACATTAGAGGCTGAGTATACAAAATTAACTGATAGTGACTAATATATTTAAGTAGCCCAATAGGTGGTTTTCTAGAGTCAGTAACTTCTCATTTTTTAAGTTTATTTTGTCTTAATTCTTATTTAATTACAGACTGAATTCATAGGGCTTTAAATTTCTTAAATTTATTTTTATTTTATATATATTTGCCTATAAGTATGTAAGTGTCATGCAATGCCTGCGGAGGCCAGAAGAGGTAATCAGTCCCCTGGAACTGGTTGTAAGCTACCATATGAGTTCTGAGAACCAAATACAGGTCCTCTGCAAGAGCAGCCAGTCTCCTAACTGCTGAGCCCTTCTTCCAGCCCCCACAGAGCTTTAAATTTTACTGACTCTAGTCTTTCTGAAATAGTAAAAATTTGTTTCAAATAGTATTGTGAAAATGAATTTATTTGAGAAAGAAGTCCAAATTATTAATTAATCATTGGAAGTTATTAATCTTAAGATTTATCCTTATTTGTCCCCAGATTATCCTGACAAAAGTTAACTTTATATAAGATAAAAATCAGGAGGCATCAATTTTTTCAACTACCTCTGGGGCATGACTAAAAATCAGATGTGTTTAAACAAACGTCTGTAACTGAATAATTGATTAAAAGAATGATTGATTATATTGCTTTACTATCTGATTATTAATTTTCATCAATGCATTTGTTATATTGTTTTTATAGAAGGAATACCATTACTTCTATAGACTATCATATGTGACCAAGGATAATCTTTGATGTGAGGGAAAATTGTTCCTTAGGTGTTCAGTCTTAGCAGTCAGTATCTATTCCTCAGCAGGTACTCTCTATTGTGAGCTGAGAGCAAGGCATATAGCAATAAAGAGGCAGTCCCTGCTCTTAGGGATGTTACTATATCCTTGAAGAGACAGGCGTGAAAATGGAAAAAAGCAAAGTAATACGAGAGTTTTTCTCCATGGTTTCATGGAGTCAGACACAAGTCAAACTTCCTGGAAGTGTAATATGCACATTCCAGACGGTGTTTGACTGATCCTTTCTACACATTTAAGGAGTAGCCCCAAGAGTCGAGTGGGCAATGGCTCTTTTTTTTTTTTTGCTCTTGGTGGGCTTTGGAGGGAACAGCACACTGTTAGATTTCTTTTGCTTTTTCTGGTTCTTGAGACTAGGAATCTGGCAAAATAATGTTCATGCTTTTTTAGGAAGATGGAGGGAAAGAGAAGACAGGAGATCTGAGCCTCGTCCTCTAACATGCAACAGTTCTTGTCCCTAAGAGTTGGTGGAGCCAATACCAAAGTTAACATATACCTAACAGGTTTATGATTCTTTAAGAATCCTGAAATTCAGGGAACATATCACTGTAGAGTCCCAACTATCTTCTAGGCTTCTACGTCAGGGAATCTTTCATTTAATTTTTTAAATGAAAATTTTAAAACTTATTTAATTTTTTAAATGTCATGGGAATATATATGTTGACATTTATTTATTTTGAGGGGACATGTCATGGCATTCATTTGAAGGTCAGAAGACAACTTGCAGGAGTTGGTATTCTTCTTCCACCATGTGGATCCCAGGGATTAAACTCAGGTCATCAGGCTTGGTGGTAAGCACCTTTATCCTCTGAGCCAGCTTGCCAGTCCTACATGAAAATCTTTATAAATGAAAGCTATGGCTAGTTATGGTGACATTGGGCTTTGAAGCTGTCCCATGTTCATAGGTGGAGGCAGGGTCAGCAGCAGCGGCATGGTGAACGGAACTAGGTAGTCTAAAACCTCCTACACTAGACCACTAAGTGATGACTGCCTTCCTCCTGCCTTGTCTGCCAATGCATGTAGGGTTTAGAGTGCATTTAGAGTGGCCCTCATGACATTTCTTCCTCAAGGATGCATACATTAAGAGATACATGCTTTTGATAACATCAAACTGTCGGTGGGATTTGCTTCTCTTCCTTCTGTTGACATTCTTGGAGGCATGCTGAGTAGTGTCAAGTGTTTCCAGCAGTGACCACATTGACTGGCAGGTGCTGCTTGCTAGGGGGACTCTGATTTCATGTCCTTTGTTAGGTCCTGCAGCTTCCCACCTCACTGTCCTCAACACCACAGCTATCGTGGTAGCTGCCTCCTGACACCTTCTCCTGTGTAATCTGTAGCTCCTTCTGGTCTTTTTGCCCTTCATGACATGGCATCAGGATCTGAGCCAACTGGCTTGGACCCTTTCTTCCATGAAGTGAATTGACCCGTCGGGACATTTTGGGTGTTATTCTCACTGCTGTGTCTCATACTGATGGTATCACCTTGTTTGTTTCTTCACTTGTTACTCGAACTGAGTATTTGGTTAATTCTTACATCATTTTAATGCAGTGTCCGAGGTGATTAATAGTGCTCTTTGTTCACTGAGTGATAGTCTGGAGAAGCTTAGGATCCAATCCAGAGAGTCATTATTTTAAAAGCTGTTCATTGTAGAATCAAAATGTTCCAACACATAAGCTTGGCATATAATTTAATAATATTATTTTGATTTTCCACCTGTTGTTCATTTTTCCTATTCCATGGAGGCAGTGTGAAATGTAGAGAGAGCCTAGGAGAAGACTTCTGCACTCTGATCTAACTCACTACCCCTCCATGACCTGTAGGAACTTACTTAGGATTCAGATGGCCTTTTAATTCGCAGGAGTAGAATCAACTAACACGTGACTGGGAACATAGACAACATTGTCAGACCTATAGAGATGACATGAGAAGTTTATAGTAAGCATTAAACACTTGCCCTCAATGAAACTTGAGGACATGGGTGTTTCCTAAGAGAATAATCCAGGAGACAGAAATCAAGGAGAGAAATCAAGTCATCTCAGTTTGTGAACAGCGATCCATGTTAGAGAGGCTCAGACTCGTGTGGGCAGGAGCAGTCACAGAACGGATCAGAAGACCTCACATTTCGGAATGAAAGGAATCTTGCTGGCCACATCGGCTGTGAAGCATAGCCCTCTTTCTAGAGGTGCAGTGCGAGATGGACCACAGCAGGCAAGAAGGATCTGAACTGGTGAAGGGCAGAATTAAGATGTTCAGGGTTGGAAAGCACAGAAGTAACATTCTAGAAACAGATGTAGCGGATTCAAGAAATCACTCAGGACAGCGGAGATGAGGAGTGAGCAGCAGCTCTTGTCTTCTGTCTATAACAGAAGTTTTCTCTGAGAAGAGCAAAGTAACCTAAGGTGCAATATGGGGTCTACAATAGTTTTAAGTTTTTGTTTTGTTTTGTTTGCCTACAAAACAGATACTTATTCAACATGAGAATTAAGCAAGCAATCAATTAAGCAGTTAATTAAGCAATTAAGCAATTACATGAGCTGACAGGGAAAGAAGACCTGCTCTACATTACACAGGCATTTGGCCAACTAGGACAGTGTCTTTCAGTGTCTTGACATAGTACATAAGGGGCTTAAGACAGAGTCTCCCCGTCTGTCTCCAGCGAAGTTAGAATCTGTGTGGCCGGTCTACCTGTACCCCAGCATTGAGTATGCTCACAAAGATGCTGGAAGGCTGGCCTCATTTATCTGATGCTATAGTGAAAGTGTTCTTTACTTCCTATCAATACTCTCAATTACATGGAATTGCTCAGGCTCCCAGGAAGCCATCCTTTCCCCTGCCCTCGTCTAGACACTGGGAGAGGGGAATTTATGTGTCACTGGAGGAGAAGAACTGATGTCCTTTGACTCGTTCTTGTCTCTAGACCACATTCCTTATCCACTTAAGGACTGCTTGTCAGCAAAAGTAGCTGGCTTGACTAAAGTCCTCCCTCTCAGCTTGATGGCAGCTGGATCTCCTGGTGTCCATGCATCCTCCATCTAGCACCAGTGGTCCACCCACTCGTGGTGTGCCAGCCTGGCCTTGATGCAGGGAGCCAGGGGTGGCTGAAGAAACTGCTCACTGTACACTATTCCCTCTATTAACCACGTCCCAGGTGGGAAACCCTGCCCTCGGTACTTCCTCACCTTACTAACCCACGTATCTCATAGTGCCTCCATTCTGAGTATTTTTAACATGTTTTTAGAAAAGACTCTTGATGGTGCAGGAGTAAGCAGGATAGTATGTTTGTAAACAGTTTGGAATCAATTTGAGAACAAGGGCAAGAAGGTTGACTGGCAGCGTTGGGTGGGCTGTGAACATCCCTGAAAGTTAACCAGGCTCTGAAATATGCAGTAGGGACTGCAAAGTCATGGCATGATAAAGCAGTCTGAGAAGGACACCATTCTGAGCGTGATTGCAGATAGAAAGAAGGCAGGGAGCTTCAGGAAACCCCAAAGTGGAGAAGAGCCAAGCAGATTCCACCTTGTCTCCTAGACCTACATTTTACTGTAGTGTGATACTGGCAGTTTCTTCTGAGGCAGAGAAAATAATGTTTGTATCATGCTATTGTTGGGAAAATTAAGTCTTAATAATACCTTAAATACACAGCATACATCTCAGATGCTCAGTAAGGTTGACTTGCTTTGCCTCTGCTGGAAAACTGCTGTGATAACATAGTGGCGATTTGATAAAGCCCTAGTACAGGCAGGGGATGGGAAAGATGAGTCAGCATAAGAACATTCCCAAAGGGAAGCTTTGGGACTCTGACACTGGCAGGGTTAGACCCTAGGCTGTAAATGACCTTCAAGGTTCCCAGCCCGACTGATGACCTTAAGAGTCACACGTCAGGGATGCTGGTTTAAGTTTGGTATTTTACAGTGACAGAATGGATAGTTGTACTGAGGAACCTTAGGTCACAAAAGAAGTTAGGGACCTCAGTTACATAGACATTTAATGAGTACCTACTCTCCATGGCATTGGGATGTATCCCATGAACAATGATAAACAAGACCTTACTGTCCAGGAATGTGTGCAGTAGTGGCACAAAGGGAAGGCATTTGTCAGCATACTGCTTTAAAAAGCAAATAACTTAAAACAGTCTTTAAATCACATGAAGTGTAGGTTGAAAGACAAAAACTCATTTAGAAAGAGGCTTCTTAACATATAAGTGACCTTAGCACTTGAATCCTCATGAAAGACACAGCGAATGCTGTAATAGACAACAGCTTCAATTCCTTAACGGAAGTGCCTGAGAAAACACAGTAACAGTAAAACAATATTTTGTTATTTTTATTTTACATGTACTAGTATATTGCCTGCATGTATGTAAGCGTAATGCTCACAGGGCTCAGAAGAGGGTGTTACGGACCATTGTTAGCTGCCATGTGGATATTGGGGATTGAACAACCCAGGTCCTCTTCAAGAGCAGCTAGTGCTCTTAAACTGCTGAGCCATCTTTCCATCCCCCACACATTAACATCTTTTAAAGCATCACTCCTTAATAAAGCAGGTCATAGGTGAAGGTACTTTGTAGGCTGCTGTAGCAGTCACCTTATGAAGATCAAATTTTAAATAGTAACAACCACAAAAACCCAGATGAATGGAGGGCTATATGTCTCTTAGCCTGTGCTGCTCAAATATGTCATTTCAACTTTACTTTTCACAAGGCCAATATGACAAGTGCTTAAAGGCCCCACAACCCAGGGTCATTGATGCGGGATAGTTCCGTTTATTTATGGTGCAGGGTCCCAGATATTAGCATGTATAGAAATTGCTAGGGGTGCTCATTTAAAATACATATCCCAGGGTCCCATCCCTGGGGAGTGCTGCTTGTATTTTTGCCTCTGTGTAGAGTGGAGCAGAAGGTTCCCAGTGGAACAAAAATAGTTCCCAGAAGAGCTTCTCCCCTGCTTAAGTGTTTGAACAAATTCGAAGACTCTAAAGAGCATGAACAAAATCCCTCTAAGGGTAAGTGTCTTATTCAACTCTGGCTGTCATAACAAAACACCCCAGACTATCTTCAGTAGAAATTTGTTTTCTGGCAGCTTTGGATCCTGGGACTGTGAGGTCAGGGTGCTGGCATGGTCAGGTTTTGGTAAGGACTCTTGCTGGCTCACAGACCGCTGTTTTCTCCATGTGTCCTCATGTGGAGGCATGGACCGGAGGCTAGTTCTTTGTGTCTCTCTTTACAGGGGTACTAACCCCATCACTGAAGCCTCGCCTCATGACTTCATCTAAGCCTAGTAATCTCCCACAGATCCATCTCAAATTACAGTGACGTCAGGGCTAGGTGTCCAGCTTTGGAACTGGGATGAAGAGTCTGCAGCAATTAAATGTTGCTCGTTGTTCACACTAGCACTAGTGAAGGAGCCTGACATGGTCTTGCAGAGCTTGTAATTTAGTCCATGGTACTCCAGGGCTTTCTCTAGAGAGAAGTCCTTTCAGGGTGGTCAAGCAATGCTGAATGAGTATAGCCACTGGATGAGAGAAGAAAAGGCCTGGAAAACCAGTTCTGTTAGCATAACTGGAGTTGAGCATCTTCCTTCCTTATTCAAATGCTGGAAGTGCCATGCCCAGGCTGCCAGACTGGCCCTCTTTACACACTGTGGTTGACTTGTCTGCATAAGTCCAGATTAATGAAGTTTATTTCAGTTCTGTAAGGAAAGTTAGAGGATTCACCGACTGTGAATTCACTGTGAAGGTAAGTAGCATTCACTCAGCTCTTTTATTTTGAAATGATGATTTAATTTGTTTTGATTGAGAGATCAGACCTCACACTTAAGTCAGTGTTAGGATCTTTTAAAGACAGAATGAAAGTGGCTTATTTGGCTATTCCATGCAATACTAAAATCAAACATTTCAGTTCCAGTATATATCATGAAGGTCAAGGTTCTGAAAGAATAAGTATTAATAAAAACTTCAAAACACTGAGAAATTTAGTGTACAACTCTAGTTAATAAGATTGTACTGGGAATGGGATTCATGGCAGAGTAGATTTTAGCTGCTCTTAGCAAAAATCAAACAGTAGGCAACTGTGAGATGCTGAGTGTGTGTTCTTTATCATCATGTTGTACACCTTGCATTAAAAAAAAAAATACCAGCCAGATATTGTGGCTCATGCCTATAATCACAGTAGTTAGGAGGCTGAGGCAGGCAGCTCTCTATAGGTTTGGGGCCAATCTGGGCTACAGAGGGAGTTCTGGGACAGAATGAGTGAGACATGGTCTCAACAAACAAAATATATAAAAATACTAAGAAATACCTAGAAAAAAAATTCATGAAACAGTCACTTTCTAATAGTCTTAAATCAGTTTCTTTTGCCAAGAATTGTGAATTGTTTATAGTTTGTTTGAATTTTATCTATTTTATGTGTATGAGTGTTTTGCCTACATCAGTGCATGTGGGTTGTACAATGTCTGCAGAGGACAAAAGAGGGCACTGGATCCCCTGGAACCGAAGTTACAGATGGTTGTTATCCTCCAAAGGGATACTGGGAACTGAACCTGGGTCTTCTGTAAGAGCAACCAGTGCTCTTGATCGCTGAGCCATCTCTCCAGCTCTAAATAGTTTCTTTGTGGGCATCTCATTAAATTAAAAACCCTTTTCATACGATGCTTTTGATGTGACACTTCAATAAGAGTCTATTTTACAAAGATAATCCATCTGAGTATTAATTGGAATTCTGCAGTCATATTCTGGTTATATATTCTCTTAGCCAAATGTAAATGTAGTATCAATGGCAAAAACAAAATCTTTTATACAAGATGAAAATTCTAGCCACCCGCGTGCCAGCTTATAGCTTACTAGTAAAAATATTAGCCTAATTATGTGAGTACCATTAATAACAGTAAGATGTACTTAGTAATCCAAGATTTCTCTAAAATACTTACCATAGAGTTTGTCTCTTCTGTACTCCTAAGAGAATGCTGTTTCCTGGGTTTTGTCCATTAAAAATCATGATTACCCCCTACTCTACCAGTCTTGAACCCCTCTCTGTCTCCCTGCCACTTACCATTCACCCCATTCCACACTGTACTCTACGTATGTACATTTATTTAACTGCATAAAGATTATAATATAATGGTTGCCAAAAGTGCCTGCACTTAAAATGTTTGTCAGTTACAGGATTAAAAGATAAATATTTTGAAAATTTTAACACAATCATCCAAACTATGTTTAAAACTGTTCAAAACATGCGAGAGTACAAGTGAAGGCGGAGATCCTGTCCCCGGGGCTCTTCAATCCCAAACTCCCGGGCCCCAAGGAGAATAATGAACACCTCGCCTTGCTTTCTCAAGTGTTTCAAGCGCCCACACCAGTCAGGGAGTTGAAGTGGGGTGTCCCAGAAGAATGATCTGCCCTGGGGTACATTAGCACTGGCACCTTTGGTTTCTTCACCCCTGGAGAACCAGGTCCGCCCGGGTCTCAGCAGGAAAAGCTTTGCCTGTGGTTCTGTGCTCGTCTGTGGGTTTGGAGCCTATGGAGCCGAGGAGAGTGGAGGCCAGCATTAGCACTCCTCCCTAAGTTAGCCAGACCCCAGGGAAGCTAATGTCCACACATGAATTTTCAAACCCTGACTCTGAATTCATTTTTTCCAACGGTAGGAGGTATTTGGGGAATATATATGATAGAAATAAAGCATTTGCTTTTCAAGACATTCACTTTTAACTTTGATTTAGTTGCTTCAAAAGTCAGTAAGTGAAAAAAAGGCTTAACAGGTACCCTTTGGTATAGCTCATACCAAAGAAAAGAATGTTTTAAAGGGAAGTTATTTTGAGTATTTCAATCAGAATAAATCTTGAAACTGGGTAAAGGGACATACTTGTATAATATTTGCACAATATTTGAATAGCCACCAAAATGTATAAACTATTGATATGCTACAGATAACCACAATATTAAAATTATATAATTTATTTTGCATCATTTTTCAGAGGCATAGAATGTCTACACATTCATTCTATTCACAGCTCATAAAAAAAATGTGGAACTTTCCACTCTGTTCATTTATTTTTGCACTACTGGGTATTGAAACTAGGGCTTCATGCATGCTAGGCACACATTTTACAACTAGGCTATATTCCCAGATCTTCTTTTAGTTTTTATTTTTGAGAAAGGTTACCTGAGCCATCTGCTGAGCCATCTCTCCCTAATCTTTTGTTTTGTGTTTTTGTTTGTTTTGAGACAAGACCCCAACCTTCTGAATGCTAGGATTAGCAGGAGTGACCACCACTTTGAGCTATAACTTCCCATTTTACATGTGGGGTAAGGAAACACAAGGAAATAAATTTACCCAGCCTCACAAAAATTAGGATGTGAACTGAAATCATTGCACACATTAGTCTATGGCATGACTTTTAAGACAGTTGGATCACAGATGATGTGGCTGATGGTGGGATTTCAGGGCACATTGATCTGGATTTTCAAGCTGTGCCTGGTACTAACTTCACAAACTAATACTAGTGATTTTTTAAACCATGGTTAAGCCATTTTCTTCTAGTTCCAAAGGGAAGTATGTAATTTTGGTAATTAAACAACCCTTATTAAATATTATTTTCAGTAAAACAAATCTAGATTGATGCTTCGCTTTTATATTTAGTAAGTCTTGACTGTTCTTTGCCAAGATGAATTCTGTAAGAAATTTTGATGAGGGAAGGTTTCACCTTAAGAGAAAATGTTAAAATTAAGGCCTCAAAAGATGATACCTGATGAAAATGCCTCTCTGTCTGTCTCTCTGTCTCTGTCTCTCTCATCTGTCTGTCTATGTATACATGTGCATGTATGTGTTTGTGTGTGTATGTAAGTTTATTTTGTTAAGACTATTCAATAACTTGAGAATTCTTGAAAAATAAAAATAAATCAACTTCCTTTGAGTATGCAGTCCAAGGCTTCAATGCTGAGTGTCCCCTAGACGATATTTCCAGGATTGTTTGTTTTTTCTTTTTTTGCGGTACTGGATATTGAATCCAGGGGCCTCACACATATTAGGCGAAGTGCTGTACAGCTGAGCTATATGCCTAGCCCTCATCATTCCATCTGAATGCCAGATGGCCGTTTTCTATAAAGCTGGAGCCTATCGGGAAGGGCTACAGGCAGGTCAGGGTAGGCCAGTTAGAATGGTCTTAGCAACTGTCCCAGCCATGTCCTGGCCTCCAGTCTGCAGCAAGCTCTGCAGGGGCAGAAAGTGCCAGGCCTCGATGTCCCACGCTGTGTTGTCGCTCCGCTGACCAGGTCCTCGGAGGGCAGCCCATCCCGGAGGCGCGCGACGGGGATGCGCGACAAGGGCAGGCGCCAGGCGGTGCGCGGCCCGGCCTTCATGTTCGGTGCGCGCGGGCCCAGCCTCACCCCCGAGGAGGAGCGCTTCCTGGACGCCGCAGAGTACGGCAACATCCCCGTGGTGCGCAAGATGCTGGAGGAGTCGCGCACGCTGAATGTCAACTGCGTGGACTACATGGGCCAGAACGCGCTGCAGCTGGCCGTGGGCAACGAGCACCTGGAGGTGACCGAGCTGCTGCTGAAGAAGGAGAACCTGGCGCGCATCGGCGACGCGCTGCTGCTGGCCATCAGCAAGGGCTACGTGCGCATCGTGGAGGCCATCCTCGGCCACCCCGGCTTCGCGGCCAGCCGGCGCCTGACGCTCAGCCCTTGCGAGCAGGAGCTGCGGGACGACGACTTCTACGCCTACGACGAGGACGGCACTCGCTTCTCGCCCGACATCACGCCCATCATCCTGGCAGCGCACTGCCACAAGTATGAGGTGGTGCACCTGCTGCTGCTCAAGGGCGCGCGCATCGAGCGGCCTCACGACTACTTCTGCCGCTGCGCCGACTGCGCGGAGAAGCAGCGGCTGGACGCCTTCAGCCACTCGCGCTCCAGAATCAACGCCTACAAGGGGCTGGCCAGCCCGGCCTACCTGTCGCTGTCCAGCGAGGACCCGGTGCTCACTGCCCTGGAGCTCAGCAATGAGCTGGCCAAGTTGGCCAACATAGAGAAGGAGTTCAAGGTAGGCCCCTCGCACCCAGAGCCCTGGTATCCTGCTTCGCGCTGTCCCAGAGTCAGTTCTGTCTTAGGTGTGCCAGGATTTTGTTTTGTTTTGTCTGTTTTAAGACAAGCCCTGTCTTTAAGACGCAGACTGGCGCCCAGTTCACAGCAGTCCTCCTGCCTTAGCCAGGGCTGGCCTCCAATTCACAGCAGTCCTCCTGCCTCAGCCTCCCAAGTGGTGAGATTGCAAGCATGAGCCACTTACTTCCTCCAGTTTCTTTCGTTGTCTCAGACTGACCTCAAATTCATAATAGTCCTCCTGCCTTAGCCAGGGCTGTCCTCCAATTCACAGCACTCCTCCTGCTCCAGCCTTCCAAGTGCTAGAACTATAGGCATGTGCCACCATGTCCAGTTTCTCTGTCTTTGACAGAGTCTCACTGTGTACTAAGGACTGGTCCTAAACTGCAGGAAGTCCTCCTGCTTCACCGTGCCTGACTGAGCTGTGGATTTTAAATTACAAGGGACTGCTCAGATGATTTTCCCTGCTCAGTGATGGTGCTGTCTGTGACAGAAGTGAATGTAACCGGTAGGATCAGAGAGCTGTGATTCAGCCACTCACTGTTTTCTTTATCACCTTTTTGCTAAAAGGAGGGATCTGGTGAGACCGTCTCCTTTGCAGGTTCTTTCTGCATCATGGCATCCAGCACGAAGGTAGATCTGACTCCCAGGAGGCCATGTGCAGCTGGGTTTCTCCTCTTTCTCTCTTAAGGAGCGTTAGTATTTCTGCATTCCTATTCATGGACTCGAGCCTTTGTATAGTTTCTTAGACGTGTTGAACATGTGCCTCATAGTCTGTGTCCATCCTGGGACAGATATGACTGTAACTCAACACACTTGCAGATAACAAAGCCATATTGCAATAGGCTTGTTACCTAGTTTGGATACCCCTGCTGAAATCAAAATTCAAAAAACAAATATAGAATACTATCAAAGTTACTTTGTTAATTAAAGTCACCTCATTACTGGGAAAATGCCTCACTTTGACTTCTATGAGCATACATTTAGAGTGGTGAGCCATGGCTGTTGGGTCAATACAGAAATCCAAGGACAGTAAAGTGGTGGTTTTTTTTTTTTTTTAGTTTTAATTTGTGAACTTATTTCTGCTTTAGCAGGCTTTTAAGTGAGTTCCATCTTATGTCAGTAAGTATTATTTTATGAAAATTCTGTATTTGTTGTTGGGCCATTTAAAATTTTTATTCCATTGCCACATCCTCCTATACTCTTTAAATTGGTCTACGTTTTAAGTCTAGGGTACTCGCTGTGGTAAAACTCCACCAGCCCTCTTCCACAGGCTCTGCTCTTCCATAGTGGATGCAGGCACTAGTTCCTTGGGTGGTTGTCTGGTTGCTGAGTTTTCATCTTTTTAGCCTAGAGCTGTGATATCAGAAAGAGTAGTTATTCTGTCTCTCATGTCTTACTAGAGTTTTTTTATAGTTGAGTAGGATTTTGTTCTCAAGTGCTACTAGCAGTATGATTCAGGCTAAGGAAAATCTACTTTCCGTTGGGATTGCAAGAAAATGGCACAAAGTGGTTTTTCCCTTACAAATCCACAGCACATTCCCAAGTTGTTTATCAGCCTTCACTGTGTCTGGTGGAGCTTTGACCTTGGTGTAATGATCTTGTTAATCTATTCCATTTTTTTCTGATACAAAGCCATACATCATAAAAAAAAATAGATGAGGGCTAGAGCGATGTCTCAGCAGTCAAGAGCACTGCTGCTTTTGTGGAGGACACAGGTTAGGTTCCCAGCATCCACATGACAGCTAGCAACCATCTGTAAGTCCAGTACCAGGACATCCGACACCCTCTTCTGACATCCTCTGGTACTGCATGACACAGTGCACTTTTATACATGCAGGCAATACACTCATACACTAAAATAAAAATAATAACGTATTTCTTAAAAACTGGGAGAAAGGGGGCTAGAGAGATGGCTCAGTGGTTAAGAGCACTGGCTGCTCTTGTAGAAGACCCAAGTTCAAATCCCAGCACCCACATGGCAGCTAACAACCATCTGTAACTCCAGTTCCAGGGAAACTGATGCCCTCTTCTGTCCTCTTTGAGCATTATATGACACAGGTACACCTACACACATGCAGGCTTTTATAACACTCATACACATAAAGTAAAAATAAGTGCATCAATTTTTTCCCAAAAGACAGATCTCAGAGCAAGTTTAAAACTTCAAACTTATCAGATAAAATAGGAAAGAACCTGTGAAAAATACGTCTAAATGTCACGTCTTTATTTTTAGGACCTTAATAAAAATATAATTCTAAATGTGTTTGACACTTAACTTCAAAGGTAACATAAACCAAACCTAGTTTTATGTACTTACTGAATATATGTTGAAAGTCTGAAATAGAAATTCTATAAAAGGGATTATTTTCTATGATTATGTTTTAATAATTTACTAAAGATGGTGATGTTTGCAGTTCATCAGAGAAGTCATCTCGGTAAGTGATACAAAGAGAATTTGTTATTCATAGTTTTCTCCTGAGGCCAGCCAAATTCATATTAGTAATGCTTAGATTAGAATTTCCCATACTCCAACTTGAAGAACCTTTCAAAGGTGGGAAAATATTGTAAGTAAAAGGGGAGAAACAGGCCTGATTCCCAGATCAGATACCAGCTGTCGGATAGCTGAGGACATGCAAAAATCGCCTATATCTCACTTCCCTTTGCCGATTTAAAGGCGAGCGCATGAGCCCGAGAGCCTTCTCTGGGCCAGAGTCCCACAGCTGCTCAGAAGACGGTCTCCAGAGTCTCTCTCTGCTCACTGCCAGGCACCTTTTCCCTATTCTTAGCTCGCCTTGTTTTGTTGTTGTTTTTTAAGTTTTATATTTATTTGCTTATCTTTTCTGGGCATACACACGTATGCCACAGTGTTGTGGAGGTTAAAGGACAACCTGGGAAAGTCAGTTCTCCCCTTCCACCATGTGGGCCCCAAGGATCGAGCTCAGGTTATCAGCCCTGGAGACGAGCACCCTCAACCACGGAACCCTCCTGCTGGCCCTGCTTTTGATACTTTCTTATTGGTTTCGTTCTTCCTCATCCTGCCCGGCTTTTACCCTCTCATCCCACACTCCTGCCCATCTGTTAGGGCGCTAGACAGCCAGAGCTGTCGTCCTATGCTCCGACAGGACAGTGTAAGCAAAGTGCGTTTCTGAAGAAAGTAGGTAGCCTAATTTACCTTCTTCCGTAGTGTGCGCTATACTTCTCCAGAGGGACTTTCGCCTCAAAGTACTGGCCTTGAAATGAAAACCTAGATAATGTGCTGCTCCCTGGTGAAGCCGAGGGAGTGTTTTCCTTTCAGACACCTATTCCTTGTGCATCTTATCTATCACCTGTCATGCCCACTTTCTCTGCACACTTCCCACAGTCCCTTGGAGAATGCAGAGAACATGTGAAGGTCATTGCTCCAAAATGCTGAGCATTCGAGGACAAAGAGTTAGGGGAAATAATGGAGGATGGCCAGTGACAGGTTATTAAAGAAACAGTTGGATGTGAAAATGCTGTTCGTGGCTATTCTAAGAAACAGAGACTCAGCTCTAATCCACTCATCAATGGCAAGGAACCAAGTCATTTATTAAGCCACGAGGATGGGAATTGAAATTTCCCAATTCTGACTTGAGTTGGTGATGTACTTTTTTTTTTAATAGAAAAACTATAAAGAAAAAGCCTCCTGTCATCCCTGTGCCTTAGTTTCCTCTCAAAATAGAAAAGCAGTTTCGATTCTTGTCACGCCAGAGCTACAAGAAAAAAGAAAAGACATGACTCAAAGCCAGATAGAACTTTTATAGGAGGAAGAGACCCTGGGAACCTTCTAGTGATGACATGAATCTCGTTTTACAAGTGGAAAGCAGAGGCCAAGGTCCAACCAACTAAGCTAGATCTGACTATCTTGAGTCCCATTCCCAGGTTTTGTATCCAAAATGACCTGTCTGATGGCACTGAAGCAGTCCTCTGCTTCCTAGTACATATGAAGCATGATCTCAGCATTCAGTCCTCAGAGTTCCAGTAGCAGGTAGGATTATTCTTTCAAGAGAGGTGGAGGAAATTCCAAAAGATTACACAGCTAGTAAGACAGAAGCTGTGCTTGAGCCCAGTCAGTCTGGGCTAAAGGTTCCTGCTCTCCTTGCCACGCTGTCTTGTTTCTTCTGCTGTTGGAGAAGAGGCCTGAAGACTCCATGCTTGCTTGCCTCAAACCTCAGTTTCTCTCTTAAGGATTAAAGAAAAAAAGGATCAGAATAGAAATTAACCCATATCCATCACAAGGAGTATAGAGAAGTTGTGATGAAAGTGGGCTTTATTGTTTCCCTTGTGGAACCTGAGCAGGTTTTGAGTTCCTTCTGTGGTCACCTACAGATTCTGTGGAGGGCCATGGTGCTGGAAAAGTGGTACCATGAAGACCATGCAACAAAACTAAATTGAGAGCATGTTCTGAGTTGTGAAGCCACATGAGGCAGGGCCATAGCCCAGGGGGCACTGGCCATCAGTTCAGACTGTCTTTAACCAAGACTCTCCACTTTTCCCTGAGCACTCTACATAGTTTAGACCTATGTAGCTGGTAACCTGTAACTGCAAGCAGGCAAATCACCATTGGCCAGTGAGGTGAGGTGGCACATGCTATAATCTAAACTACTCAGGAGGCTGGAACAGAAGAACCAGCTGAGCCCAGAATTAAGGTCATTGTGGGCAACATAGTGAGACCCTATATCAAAAAACTTTTTAAATCCCCATTATCTCCTGCCCCAATTGTTTTCTACACTTGGGAAATAGACATCTTCCAGCAGGAAACATTTGTTTCTTGACTGATCTTTCCATGCATGTGAAGAATTCTGCATATTTCTTTAGAGCTGGACAGCTTCCAGATTACAATTTTAAAAGTTAATAAGGCACTATTTAAGGATTGCTGCAGAAGTTTTCTTCAAATCATGGAGAGCCCCTTTGACCTCCAATCAGTGGACAAATGACCAAATTATACCATACCAAATCTTTCAGAATACTCTGAACTGAGGAAGGACATGAGATTGCATCTAAACCTCTGTTAAGAAGGGACTTTTGTGTGGAAACAACATGGATTTAATACTTCTGTATGCTATAATAAGATATTTCATTAGCCTTTCAACAATGGAAGACAGACGGATGTTTAACTGACACTCTGCGTGGAAACCAGAGACTGAACATTTTATCACTTTTACCAGTTTCATGGTACCGACTTGAATGGAGACTGATGTTTTATTCATTTTATCTGTTCCCTTACGAGGGGAAAGGATTAACTGTAACTGTTCTTTATCCAAATTTCTGATATCTGAAGTGGAAACTATTCCAGTCAGCATAACCTTTAAACAGTCTCTCTCTCCTCTCCTTGTTTACTTCAGTTGGAGGGGTGGCTTTGCCCACCAAGTCAAATTAATTATATAAGGAAAGAAAGTTTTAATTCTTCTTGTCCTATTTTAAGATTTATTTTATTTAGGGACCTGGAGAGGTGGCTCAGTGGTTAAGACAGTGGTTAAGGGCACTGGCTGCTGGTCTAGAGGACCTGTGTTCATTACCAGCACCCAAATTGCCATTAACACCTACACTGAACTTTAGTTCCAGGGGACCCATTGCCTTCTTTTGGCCTGCACACACATTGCATGACATGGGTGTGCTTACATTCATGCAGGTAAAACACTCACATACATAAAATAAAAATAAATAAAATATTTCAAAAATATTTATTTTATTTTTCTATGTGTGTGTGCACATAAATGCAGGTACCTTCAGAGGCCAAAAGAGGGTGTCAGATCCTCTGGAGCTGGAGGTACAGGTGATTGTGAGCAGCTTGACATGTGTGTTGGGAACAAACTTGAGTTCTCTGGAAGAGCACTGAGTAAGTGCTCTTAATCTCAGAGACATCTCTCTAGCTCCTATATCTTCTTTTAAAGTATGATTGTTTTTAGAAGCCTAGAAATTCTGCTGTGTAAAGTATTACTTGGTTATGTAGATATAGTGTCTGAGAACACATTAAAATGAGCAAGTCACTGGGCATGGTGGCACATGCCTTTAATCCCAGCATTAGGGAGATGGAGGTAGGCAGATCTCTCTGTGAGATCTGACCATCCTGGTCTACATAATGAGACACTGTCTCAAAAAGAAAGAAAGTAAAAATTGAACAATTCTCTTTTCCTCAAATGTGCCAAATCAAGTGCCATCACAGCTGACTCCTGTTTGGCTATTTTGATACAGGGTCTGACTGTATAGTCCAGATGGCTTTAAACTTGCCATCCTCATGCCTCAGCCTCCTGAATGTCAGGATTATACTGAGTTTCCTGGCTTAGCTCTCTGCATAGACTAGAATTTTAGTGGAAGTCACCAAGTTAGATGTGGGGTTTACAAAAGTGAAGCACATTCCCAGGAGATGATCATTGGCCCCTTTACTGGAACCAGCAGGCTAAAAATAGAGTTCCATTCAGACGGTAATAGGGACGGCTACCAACCATCCATCACACCAAATAAATATGCAAATAAAATTAAAGATTCACAGATTATTTTTAGCAAGGTGTTAGTTCCAGTGGCCTGGAAACTTTTCTCTCAGGTATTGATGTTCTGTAACCCTGGAGAATCCAATTCCATATCATCAGCCATTTCTCTCCTTCCACTTCTACAAGGAAAGATAACATGCCCTTCACCAAGCCAGGGAAAAGGCTACACACCTGGGTCCCCATCTCTTTATAGTTTTGTCAGTTGTTCTCAAACATCGGCTTCTCTCACATTTCTGGGTCCTTCCTCAGTTTCTACTTCAGGACTTTGGGGAAGAACCTAAGAATTACATTTCTAGCACATTCCTGGGCTGTTAATAGTCTTGGTATGAGGTCTGTGCTTTTGAGAAGCAATATTTCCAGCAAGGAAATTTCCCATTATAGAGGTGACCCTGTTTTAGTTTTAAAATAACTATAAAGAAGATAAAATTTGTTTTGATGCAGTGATCTTCAGCATGGGCACTTAGCCATTGTCTCTTAATACAAACCAGTGACTTAAATACATACCACATCTATTGGATGTAATCTTTTTGTTTTGTCTTTTTGAGACCGTCTCACACAGCAGCCCAGGCTGGCCTAGAATTCACTACATAGCACAAGCCTAGTAGTCTTCATGCTTCAGTCTCTTGGGAGCCTGGCTTTTTTGGAGTAATTTGAAATTGTAAGCTATGTGATGGTACATACCTGTAATCTCAGCACTCAGTAGGTAAAGGCAGAAAGACTGTAAATTTGAGTTACATAGTGATTTTCAGGCCAATCTCAATTGTGTAATAAGGTCCTATAGCAGAAAATACTCCCCACAAAATCTCAGAGCCAAATGTAGGCTAGGTAAACACTGTACCACTGAACTCCATCCCCAGTTAAAATTGGTAATTGATAAATAATAATTAACTTATTATGAGATACAGGTGTATGTTGTAGAATGGTTACAGCAAACAAGTCAGCCTCCTCTCTTTGACCAATGTCTCACCACCCCCTGGGCTCTAGCTGAGCACCTTTCAATTCTTCATTTCTATGCATTTGACCTTTTTTCAATTCCACATATAAGTGAGATCACATTTATATCATTTTCAGAACTCTCATACAGCTGGGCAGGTGGCAGAAGGGAGCTTATTGCAAACTGGTTGCATCCAGAGAGGGGCTGCATCTTCCTCCCCAGAAACAGAGACACCTTTTTCTAACCCCACATGTTCCCGAACACTTACCATTGAATTGGAGAAATTTTTGGTATTAAACATCAAACTTTTTGTTTTAGAATGACTACAGGAAGCTCTCCATGCAGTGCAAAGACTTTGTAGTGGGTGTACTGGACCTTTGTCGGGACTCTGAAGAGGTGGAAGCCATTCTGAATGGAGATCTGGAATCAATGGAGCCTCTGGAAATACACAGGCACAAAGCTTCACTGAGTCGTGTCAAACTCGCCATTAAATATGAAGTCAAAAAGGTGAGTGGGCCTCATCCATAGACATCCATAG
The DNA here is from genome assembly GCA_035773235.1 of Eospalax fontanierii. Taxonomy (NCBI): domain Eukaryota; kingdom Metazoa; phylum Chordata; class Mammalia; order Rodentia; family Spalacidae; genus Eospalax; species Eospalax fontanierii. Next base: position 64,133,840 of record CM069535.1, on the reverse strand, counting down.
ACATGAACATGTTACCTCAATCCAGGGAGTGCTTTAAAAACAATTAGAATACATGTAGAGGTTGAGTCAAGAGTCGGTAAAGTTATAAGTTAGATATCATTAAGTTCTGACTTTCTCCTCTGATTGGCCTTTACCTAGGACAAATCATTAAGTCCTCTCTTAATTCTGATTTCCTAATATAAGAGGAAGATACTTACTATGTCTTATATGTTAGGATTCTGTGTGATTTAAATGGATTAGGGTATGCAAAAGTACTGTGAAGTCTATGAATTTCAATGCTGTTAATAATATTTTCTCAGGCATAGTGGCACACATCTGTAATCCTAGAATTTGGGAGAATCAGGAGTTCAAAGCTAGCCGGTGCTATTTAGCAAGTTTGAAGCCAATCCGACCTACTGAGAATGTCTCAAAAACAAACCAAAACAAAAAATAAAATAGTAATACCTGAGCTTGTGTACATTTTGTAAAGTACCATTCCATACTTTCTCATGCTGATCCTTACAGCAAACCTCATCATTTTTCCGTAAAATAGACAAAATAGATGATACACCTCTGCTGTAGAAACTGAGGTATACCAAGCTCAATGGCATGTCTGAGGTCATACAGATAGGCACATTGTCATGTCAGGGACATGAGTAAAGACTGATTATTTTTTATTCCGATTACTGGAGAAAAACAGTTGTTTTCACTTGCTAATTTGTATTGGGTTATTAAAGAATTCGTGAAAATTTTGGTTAAATTGTTTCATTTGGTAAAATAGCAGTTATTTGGAATTAGATAGTTTATGCATGTTAAATAACTATGAGAGTATAAAACTGATTTATCAGAAAAGAACTTAGCAAGGGATTCTAGGAAATTCATGGAGTCACAAGGAAAGGCAGAGCATGACCCGTTTATATAAGCTATAAGCTGAGCTTCCAGAAACCTCACCCAGAATGACGTGGTGAAGGGACCCAGGACCCAGTCTTGTCTCTGCTCAGCAGTCAGTGCTGGCGCTAGCAGGAAGAATACTCCAGAGTCCTCAGTCTGTTGTCCGAAAGCCTCTTTCAAATCAGGCTACACACCTCTGGCCAGTGAAAACTACACCAGTGTTTATATCCTAACACCAAGTAAAGCTGGAGAAAGAGCCCCTTCACCCTCTAAACACATATCACAAACACACACATGCTTACATACATACAAGCATTCATGCACACACACACACACACACACATCCTCACATCCATACATACATGCTCACATACATGCACACACCCACACATACACAAATTTACCCCTCTACCATGATATAGAAAAGCTTCTATGTCATGCTCATGAGATTTTGGTCTGTCGTTGAAGACAGATCTCCTGCCTACTTGATGGAACTATCAAATGAAATAAAGATTGAAGGAAACTAAGTTTTCAATGAAATGATCAGTTGTGGGCTAATTAAATGCCTTCTCAGAGTATTCTTCTTGTGAGGTGTTTCTGTATTGGCTTGGGTGGAGGTCATTTTGAACAAGATAGATAGATAGTAAGCCATTTCTAGAATCTGTTCAGACATAGTCAGGGATCTTGTAATGTGCATCTCTTCTTTTTGGCACCTGAGAGGAGAGAACTGATGTCAGGTGTCACTGGCTTCTTAACACTCCATTGAAAGTGTCATTAGCAGAGACAGCCCATGAGCAGATGTGCTTCTTTTACCAAACTGGGCTGCAGAGCCAATGCCTTACTTAATTTATAGAAATTGGTGTATAGGTACAGTGTATGAGGTGTCATTAATAATAAATTTGTTATCAATCACCACTAGGAAACCAAAGAAAAATGTATTTAGAACTGAAAGGAGATGTAGGAGTTTATAAGTGCTTCTGGTTTTGTTTGTTTTATAACATAAAAGGAATATTGGTCTTTGGTTTGGAATCTTCAGTCAATAAATGCATATAAGCATCGAAGTCCAGAATTCCCAATAAAGCCCCAGCTTCTCCTCACCTTCTTCCTTGAAGAGACTTCATCCACTTTCCCCTCAGCATTCACCCATCCCACTCTAGGAAAGAGGAAAACGCCCCCACTGTTCTTGCTGCCTCCTTTCCCAGCACCTCTTCTCTGGTCCCCAGGTATAACAGTGCCTCTGCCCGCAATGTCGTGGAGGTGGATGATGGCGGTATGCAGTCATTGAGATTCCAAAATAACTACATGTTGTGAAAATTCTTATAATGTAACAAAGCCATGTTTGTTCAAATCAGCCCCGTGCTCGTTCCACCAAGGAAATCTGTTATATGGAATGGCAAGACGTTTAAATCTCATAAGTCTTTCTTCTGCCACCTATGCAGGGTCTACTCCCAGCTCTGGCCCCAAGTCTGTGACTTCTGGATGGACTGAGGTCCCAGAGCTCAAGCTCTCAAACCAAGAGTGCCACCACTTTCTTCTAGAGCTCAGTGACAAATAAATCATTAAATAAAAATACAAAAGACCAGAAGAGGAAATAAATGACCATGAATGTAATGTGTATTAGGAAAAGGTTTTCTCATACAACAGCAGTAGAGGGCATATGAAAGTACAGATAATTTTATTGCATATAGCTCAAAAGTTCTGTATATAAGAAAGATCATCAACAAATAGTAAAGAAAGATTGGGAAAATGTTCATCTCAATTATACTTTACTAAAGATTGATAGTCTTTATCCAAATTTATAAGGAAAGCATACAGATATCTGTAGAAAAATAAACAAAGCGCTTAAATATGTGATTTACAGAAGAGAAAAAATTAAATGGCTGAGTAACATTTAAAATTTTTGATCCTTCTGGTATTAAACATACATTAAGTAGGTGTGGTTCATATTAAGACTAGTCTTGACCCTCAAATAACTAAATGAATAAATAAATAAGTAAATATTAATAGAAGTTTTCCTTCTCTCAAAGAATTAAGTCACAATACTCAATGGTGTTGGTGAAACCAGCAATTATATTGCTTGTATGTTTTCTATCATGGAGAGCAGATTTGCCCCCTTAAAAGTCTTGAGTTCTAATTCTGATCATACCCCTCCACTGTTTGTGATACAAAGCAGAGCTTGGTCTTTCCACACTCCCAGCCCTGCCTGCACGTGATGTATCATGGTGAGCTATGCTTATTGTCTGGAAATTCCTTGATAGAAGATACTAGAACTTGGTAGATTGTTGAGTCTATAAAACCGGGCCCTTAAGAGAAAGAACACTTCCTCTGTTCTTCTTCCCCATGTTCCAGCTTCATCCATAACAGGACTGGGCTCAACTATAGAAAAGGAGTCTAAAAATTAGACCTGTGGCAGTATAGGAGCATTAGTAGTCACAGGAGTACTTGGAGAACATTCAGGGGAGAGGCCCAGAACCTGAGAGGTGTAGAGGGACAATGATGAGTGCACTGTGGAGACTCAGGGTACTGGGCTAGCCTAACGATGCCCTTGAAGATAAGATGGGAGGGCAGGAGGCCATGGCTGCAGAGATGCCTCAGCAGTTAAGAGCACTTGCTGCTTCTCCAGAGGTCCCAGGTTTGGTTCCCAGGACCCACATGGTGGCTCCCAACCATCTATAATTCTAGTTCCAGGGGATTCAACATGCTCTTCTGGTTTCTGGACACAAGATATGCATGTGGTACACTTACATACATGCAGGCAAACACATTCATATACATTAAGTAAAAACAAATCTTTAAAAAAAAAAGAAAAACCAGATTTTCCTACCAAGTTTTTGCACAACAGTATTTCCATGAAGATACTGCTTGTGATTTGTTGAAAATACAGCATGATTTTTTTTTTTTAGGTGAAGGTTTACTTGGCAGTTTTTCATCACCTGCCCTAGCTGATGGTTCAACTTACATCCCATTAGTCATTTGGCGCTCTCTCTCTCTCTCTCTCTCTGTTCTATAATATTGTGATAGTTTTGTCCCATTGAAAGATGTTCTTGTGTGTCAAACGTTTTCTCTTCAGATCACAGAACCTCAAATCGGAGTATTATTTTTGTGATGATTTAAATTTGCTGGTCCACTAAGGTTGGTAAACAACATGCAGATCTTACTCAACTGGCTGTGAGTGTGGCAGCATAAGGAGATTTTCCTAGGAAGTAAAATGGTTTTAAGAGATAAGGTCACTGTCCTATTTTGAAGTCATTGGAAAGAGAAAAAAACCTATATCCTGAATGATTAGGTTTTTCTTCTTTCACTTACTAATATTGCATTGGTTTTATGTTTTTGTAAGATGCTCCTTACATATTTGTATTAGGATTTTTAAATTGTTGAGGGAAATCTATTTGTATGAATTAAAAGGAACCAACAGATGTTGTCCCGTGAATCTCAGATAGGAAAATTGCAGATTGAGTGTGGGGAAATGAGCTCGATGGGTGGAATTTTACAATATAACAGGGAAATTGCAAACACTATGACTTCAGTCTATAGTGTTGATAGCTTGTGATGCAAGTCACAAGGATCATTGTTGATCATCACACATATGCCTTGTGGAAAAGGTAATCAATGTCATAAAGCACATCTTCTATTCATAGATGAGTCTTGGTGGAAGTGGGAAGAAAAGAGACAAACCAAAGCATTGATTTTTCTGTCCTTAAGAGTTGGAGGTAGCTTAAACCTGTGATCCCAACATAAGAGAACCTTGAGGCAAGAAGATTGCCATGTGCTCCAGCCCAGCTGAATTTGGTCCTAGTGTGAGATGGCTCAGTGGCTAAAGGCAGCCTGGCAGCATGAGTAAATCCCTATAACAAATATAAAAGTAGAAGAAGAAAGCTGACTTCACAAGGTTGTCCTCTGAGTGCCATGTGTATGCTCTGGAACATACACACAAATAATAACAACAATAATAAAAGTTTTAGTGTTTAAAACCTAAGAAAAGCAATGTCTTAGTCCATTTGTGCTGCTGTAGCAATACCCAAGGCTAGGTGAATTACAGAACAGAAATGTGTTTTCACAAAGTTCTGGAGGTGGTAAGGCCAAGATGACAGCACTGGTAACCTTGGCTCTCTGTGAGGGCTGTGTCCTCCAGAAGGGGGTGATACTGTGTCTTCTAGCGGCAGAAGAGAGAAGAGCAGTTGCTAAACACTGCATACCAACTCTTTTATGAGGGTCTTTATTCCTTCAGTGAGAGTCTACTCACCTCTTAAATTGTTTTTCCAAGTTGCCCAGGCTGGCCTTGAACTCTTAGGCTCAAGAGTTCGTCCTGCCTTCAGCTTCCTAACTAGCTGAAACTAGAAATGCACACTGTCTATCCACTCTAGTCATTTCTGACAGACCCTACCTTTTTAGAATATCACACTGACAACTGCAGAATTTCGGAGGAGATGTATTCGAGCCATAGCAAGCAGACACTCCCTAGAGGGAAATGAGTCTGCTGATCCAAATGGACATAGTGCATTTGTCTTTCATTGCATGGATATTCTGTATCTTGCAGACACTTTTTTGGATTACTCCCTGGATCTGAGGAACAGTGCATACTTCACTTCCCAAACAGTAACCTGTTGTGATGATATTCCCGTGCTCAACCTGTGGCTTTTCTAGTATGCACAGCTCCCCATTCTAAGCCTGCCTTTCTGCAGCTTCTCACAAAATCAGAGCCTCCAGATACTAAGACATTTCTACCAGTGTTCAAATTAGGATGATGGGGCTTTAAATTCTTATTATCTTGTCAAGTATGAGGAATTTATATTTTTTTATTATAATGGCTTTTATCATAACTGCTTAAGGCTTAAAGTAACACCGATTCTCCTATCTTTATCTTGTGCCAAATGCTCATGGAAGTATCTGGTTGATAAAGAGGTGTTTACGATATTCTGAAGAGTTAATTAATAAATTGGATAGATATTTAGGAGCTCTAGGCGGGGGAGTGGATCAGGAAGGAAATGTTCTAAAAATAAAGCAAGGAAGAAATGGAAACTGGGGGTTCGCCACAGAGTCTTAGGAAGCTTCACACGTCCCTGGGAGTGCTTCAGTCTTCATTGTGTCTCTGGCTTTTCCCACAGGGTCAGGTTATGGCATATGAAACATTCTAATTCAAAAATTAGACTCTTACAGGATGTGGTGGCACACATTTTTAACCCCCATATTCAGGAGGCTGGAAGAGGAAAATCCTGTGTCTAAGACTAGTTGGGCTGCATAATGAGACTTTGTCTTTTTTTAAGTATATATTATATATTATTTTTATTTTTTGTGTATGAACGTGCTGCATGCGTGTGCATGTAAGTGCACCCATTTTATTCAATGCCCAACGGAGATCAGAAGAGGGTGTCAGATCTCCTGGAACTGGAGTTGCTGACCTTTGTTAGCCTCAATACAGAGGCTGGGAATCAAGTCCCCATCTTCTGCAAGAATTGCCAATGTTCTTAACTGCTGAGTCATCTCTTCGGCCTGAGACCTTGTCTTTTGAATAAAAGCTGGGCATGGTGGCGCATGCCTTTTTGAGACAAGGTCTCCTTGTAGCTGTGCTGGCCTGGAACTCAGTACGTAGACCAGGCTGACCTCCATCTCATAGACATCTGTCTGCCTCTGCCTCCTGAGTGCTGGGACTAAAGGTGTGTGCCACCATGCCCAGCTTTCTTTCTTTTTAACAACTGAAGCAAAAAGGACTGTCAGTAAAGCATTCTTAGGTATTTTGGGTGCTACAACAAGGGAGCATGATCAGGGTGACTTATAAACAACAGAAACTCATTTTTCACAGCACTGAGGCTGAAAGTTCGAGGTGAGGACGGCAGCAGGACCATCCCTGGCCAGAGCCACCTTCGGAATCGCAGACCGACGAGCTCTCTGTATGCCACCTATGGCAGAAACAGAGCGTCTCGGGGTCTGCCGGTGAGAGCTCCATTCTGGAAACCCAAGCATCCCATAAGGCTTCCCAAGGCCAGCACATTAGGGGATAGGAGTTCAAGGCATGAATTTAGGGAAGACAAAAGCATTTGAGCACTGGGATGCTTTCACACTAAGTCATCCAAGGAAGCAAGATAACATCTTTTTGGTATTTTGACTCTTCCAAGCAGTGCCAGTTAACACTGCAAAGAATCCAGTTAACTGTTTGAAGTCTGCTGTTCTCACCACCTGTCAGTGAGTCACCAGGTTCTCTTGAGTGGTGTCCCCGACCCCAGGGCAAGAGAAAAGATGTGAAGGGTGTTGTGCCTCCTGTCTTCCCTAGAAAGTGAACCTCATTTTTTTTTTCAATTAAAAATTCCGGTGGGAAACTCCACATCAGTTACTAGAAACTTGCTTGTTACTTTGTCTTGTTCTTCAGGCCATTGGTAGGTAGCTGAATGACTTGAGGAATTGCCTGGAGTTCCTAAGAAACATTAGGATCATCAACTGGAATCCAAGGGATGAGGAACCTTCGGACAAGGGAGGTACTGCAGCCACTCTCTGCCTCCCATAGTACTCCAAACATTTCAGGGGTACTTCCTGGCAGGTTCATTGTTTTTAGAACACAGTGATACTTTTCAAATATAATTTAATTTTGCTGAAGGCTCTTTTTCAAAAACTTGTGTTGGCATTTGTAGCTGATGCTTGTTGGCTTTTATTTTTATTTTCATTTTTTAGGCAGGGTCTGTTTTGTAACTCAGGCCTCCCTGAACTGTTCCCAGGCTGGCCTTAAATTGGTGGCAGCCCTCCAGCCTGGGAACACAGGTATAAGCCACCATGACCAACTTTCACAGTTGATTATGGAATGACCCGTCATAAGTCTTGTACGTAAAGAAACTGTTCATAGCCAATCAAAGAATGACAGATGTAGCCCTCAAAACAGCAGGTTTTGCGTAGATACTTTTACATTGACTTAAAAATACATTCTGCTACCTCGGGGGGGGGGGGGGGAGGTCCTTAAAGAAATCCCAGAGGGCTGAGGAGATGACTCCATGATAAGAAAGCTTGCTGTGCAAGCATGAGGACCTGAGTTCAAATCCCTAACAACTATGTAAAGTAAACAACTGGGTGTAGTTGTGCTTACCTTATAACTCCAGTATTGGGGAGTAGAGACAGGTGGTTCCAAGAATTCACTCAATAGCCTGCATAGCTGAAATGGAGAAAGCTTCCAGTTTAGTGAAAGACCCTGTTTCAAGGGAATAAGGCAAAAGCAATAAAAGAAAACACTGGATGTCTTCCTCTGACCTCCACATGTGCATACATTGGCATGTACCACTTCGGGGGGGGGCAAGAAGGAAGGAAGGGGGGAAGAAAGGAAGAAAAGAGGGAGGGAGAGAGGGAGGGAGGGAAGGAGACGGAGGGAAAAAACAAAGCACAAAAACCTCCCAGTCCTTGTAAATGATGCAGGCAGATGATTTAGCAAAATCAAATCAACCAGGTATGGCATTACATGCCTTTAATCCCAATACTTAGGAGGAAGAGGCAGATGGATCTCTGAATTCCAGACCTACCAGGAATACATCGTGAGGCATTATCTAAACCAAAAACAAACAACAAAACAAACCAGCCAAATGTGGGGAAAAAATCAGAAGGACTAAAATAAAATATGTTCTTAATTGTGCTTAATGCTGAAAGAAGTGCTATGTTGGGCACAGCAGACTCATGCCTGTAATCACAGCATATGGAAGTTAAAGCAAGAGAATTATTGAGTTTGGGCCTAGTCTGGGCTACATAGTGAATGCTAGACCAGTATGGGCTACAGTATGAGACCTAGTGTCAGAAAGATGAAGACCTTTTAAAGGCAAGATGAGAAAATGTAGAAAATGAATGTACAAGGCTTTAAAAAATCCGTTGTATTAGTTACCTTTTATGTTGCTGCGACAAAATAGTTGACAAAAAGCAGCTTTAGGGAGGAAGGACTCATTGTGGCTCACAGTTTGAGGATTCAGTCCATCATGGGAGGGATGTCCTGGTTGCAGGAGTGCGAGGCAGCTGGTCACACTGGGGCCTCAGTCAGAAAGCAGAGAGTGATGAATGCTGGTGCTTCCCCCTTTCTTCAGCTCATGGGATGCTACCACCTTCAGCTGGTGTGACTCTTTTTTTGAGACAGGGTCTCCCTGCAGCCCTAGCTTGCCTGGAACTCTCTGTGGAGACCAGGTTGGTCTTGATCTCACAGAGATCCACCTGCCTCTGCATTCTGAGTGCTGGGATTAGTTGTGTACCACCATCCCTGACTGTTTGTGGTCCTTTGGCCTACGATAAAGAGGCTGATAAAAAGATTTCATATTCTCGAGGTAGTATAGAAAGAGCCCTGGCATGCTTCCAGCAAACAATGCAGGTGTGGGCTGCAAAAACCCCTGGCCCAGGGACTACCTGGTAGATCTTTGCAGATTCAGCCTCAGAACACACAAGCTCAAGAGCCCATCATCTATGTAATTTTCATACTTGTAGTATTTTAAGAGTAACTCATAAAATTTGGTAATATTTTTCCTTTATCTCTAATCAGCAATAAGCTAAATAACCGTATTTCTTTTCCACTTTGAATGCAAGGACAAACAGCATTTGGAACACACTTCCATGAAAGAAACTCTGTCACCTGGCACCAAAGAGGAATTGGTTATCAGAAAGGACAGTGATTAAGGACATCAACTTTCCCTTTTGGCTTCTCCTTTAGTTGTAGTAGGAAGCAATTTTGAAACTAGGAGGGAGGGAGAACAAAGGAGGGTTTATCAGACTGTGTTCTGGGAAGATGCATATTAACATCTTTGCTGTGTAGGTGCATTCTCTAACAGCTGTGACAGGAGGGTGCTAATGACTCTCCTTCTCTCTCTCACTCCCTACAGTTTGTAGCTCACCCCAACTGCCAGCAGCAACTTTTGACCATCTGGTACGAGAACCTTTCTGGCCTTCGGGAGCAGACCATAGCTATCAAGTGTCTGGTAGTGCTGGTTGTCGCCTTGGGCCTTCCATTCCTCGCCATCGGCTACTGGATTGCGCCTTGTAGCAGGGTACTGGCCTCTTCGCCTTCCCTCTGTGGTTTGTGTAATGTATGTCTTTGGTAGTGAAGAGTAAAAGTCAGGTGTCAGGCTCCTATCTCTTTAATGGGAGCATGTTAGTTGACTTAGGAACATAGATTCTACTTTTTAATGGTTGGATGAACTCAAAGAAAAGACGGGAATGGACTTGGTACCATCAGGGTAGATAACATTTGCGTGCTTAGGCTGTTAGCATAAGATCCCAGAGGTAGGCAGCAAGGAGTTAAGTGACTAGAGGAGAGCAGCATTCTGGTGGGTGCTACTGACAGCTTAATAAGAAGAACCTGGCCTGGGCTGGGAAGCAGACAACTGGACTGCGGTGGGACCTTGAAACCATCAATTTGGAGCCCCCTGCCAAGCTTCCCCCAGGACTGAGCCTGCAGAGAACAGTGATGTCATCTGTCTGTCAGGCGCGCGCGGCAAGTTCCCCAAGCCCTTTGTTTCTTCAGAAAATTCTAAAATATGTCAAATTTGGGTTTGGGGATTTAATTTTTTTATCTTATTGAATCGTTGTGTGTTTCATACAGAATATCTCAATCAGTCTTAATATCTTTATACCTCCTTCCCCATAGTCCCCCAACTGGAATTTATACATTCTTTCTTCTGTGTTAAGGTCTGTTGTATCAAGTTAGTGTCCTCAAGTAACCTCAGTACAAGTTCATCTACTGAGGTCTAGTCAGCCTACCCAGAGTCCCTTGCTTTAAGAAGACTAGCTCATCCTTATCCAACAGTGATCAGTCATGAATATTTCTTCAGCGAAGGTTGGGGTCCCCAGTGCCATGTTGGGTTTCTGTCTGCTTGAGTTTGCACAGGTCTCGAGCATGCCAAAATGACTGCTGTAGGTTCATCTGAGCAGGGTCCCAGGAGCTTATAGTGTTTTTTAATGCTGCTTAGTTTTGCTTTGATCACTCTTCAGTCCCTTTCCTCTCTCAGCCTGCCCATGTCAAGCTAATTTGGTTGTTCTTAAGAAGTTCCCCAAACAAGATGTGGAAGAGAATGTGAATCATGCAACAGAATCTGTATTCTGCTAAGAAAGGGCACTGCCCTGGAGAAGGATTGCTCTCAGATCCTTTAATCCTGTGTTTATACTCTCCAGTCTGGTTTTGTTTAAATCAGAGTCAGTTTCAGACAAAATGAGTCAAGGTCACTTACATATAACCCTGGAAGTCTGTCACTAACATGGTGCAGCAGTGTCCCTGCCCCCACCCCTGTATGGATGTGGGAGAGTTTTCATCCATCTCACTTCTTATTGAGTTGCCCTATTTAAGGCAGAAAGTTTATCATTTTGACCAAATGAGAGAGAGAGAGAGAGAGAGAGAGAGAGAGAGAAGGGGAGGGAGAGAGAGAAAGTCACAGACTGAGATAAAGGAATGCTCTGGATGTGCCAAATGGGGACTATATTTTATAAATATATCCAGTGTACTGAATTGTTGGACTGTGGAAGCCCTAAAGACAGAAAGAATTGCTTTCCAATTGTATTCTACTACAACATAAGACTTTTACCTTTTTGAGACAGAGTCTCCCTGTAGACCCAGATGGCCTAGAACTCACTGTGTAGATCAGACTAAGTTTTATAGCAATGAAATCCACCTGCCTCTGCCCTCCGAGCCCTGGGATTAAAGGTGAGTCCCACCATACCTGGCAGAAAATGAGACATTTTTAAAAATATATTTTATTTTTTTAGTTTATGAGTATGTTACCTGTATGTAAGTGTACTCGAGTCATGCAATGCCAGAGGAAGTCAGAAGAGCGTCACATTCCCCTGGAATTAGAGTTACAGGTGGTTGTTAGCTGCCATTGGGGGTGCTGGGAATTGAACCCCTGTCCTCTGAGCAGCCAACTATCCAGCCCAGAACATGGGACCTTTAAGAACAGTATATCATGAGACATTTTTAAGCAACAACCTTAAAATAAGTAAGCTGAATGTTAAAAGTGCCTTTTTTATAATATATCATTTTCAAACCTCAGAGATGACTTTGAATTAAGCTCTTATTAGAGGGTCTAGTTTTTGTGTATCTCCTTCTTTATATAGGTAGAAATTGATAGAGTATCTTGATTCTAATATTTTATGACTTTCAAACTATTATATGGTGTCTGGGCATGGTGTGAGTGCTTTTTATCTCAGCAGTAAGGAGGCAGAGGTAGGTAGATCTCTGTGAGTTCAAGGCCAGCCTGGTCTACGTAGTCAGTTCCAGGCCAACACTGGGGCTATAGGGAGACCTTCTCTCTCTCTCTCTCATATATATATATATGAGGTGATGATTCTGGACTGTTCAGAAATAAGAACTAAAATTTGCTTACAATGTGGTTTTTTTTTTTAAGTCCCTTTAAAAAGTTTTAAATGCCCTAAGTGAGTCTGTAAACCCATCCTAACAAGTGAGTCACAAAGCATGAAGGAATTACACAAGCCAAATTGAGATTGCTTTTCCATGACCTCAAGACCTTTGGCTTGGAATAATTTTTTATGCAAATATAACAGCGAGAGCCAGATTCTGACCTGGGGTTTCCAGAAGGGTACTGGCCAGTTCAGTATGACCTAAGGCAGATTGGACATTTAGAGACTGGATTTTCAAAACTTTTGAAATTATTTTTAGAGGGAGCATCTCTAAATGTCTAACCTTTTGACATTGCTACTTGATGTTTGAGTCTACAACTGTGTCAGGCCTCATTCATAGCTCTCCTGGGCGGCATGCAGTCCAAAGACCACAGGTTGGACAAGCCCCAGTAGCTCTGTGGAAACAAGCAGGAGTGTTCCCACTTCTTTTAATTATTCATTTTATCTTATATAGCGGTTGTTAGAAGTAGCAGCCAGGGTTTCTAAAGCATCTTCCTCTCCCCCGCCCATCATATTATAGCTGGGGAAGATTCTGCGAAGCCCTTTCATGAAGTTTGTGGCACATGCTGCCTCCTTCATCATCTTCCTTGGCCTGCTTGTGTTCAATGCTTCAGACAGGTTCGAAGGCATCACCACAATGCCCAATGTCACTGTTATCGACTACCCAAAGCAAATCTTCAGGGTGAAGACCACCCAGTTCACATGGACAGAAATGCTAATTATGGTCTGGGTTCTTGGTAAGACTTTTAAGTATTCTTAATTTCTATCCAAAAAGATAGTTACATAAATGACAGTTATTCTCTACTAAGAATAAGAATGGTAAGAATATGATCATTGTAAGAAAAGCTGAATGAGAAAATAACTGAATCATTTGATAGTAGATAATGCTGAAAGCTACCGCTTAATACGAACTAAATTATTAATACAAGCCTTATCACAAACATATTGTGTTTCAGAAATCTAACAAAATATAAATTTGTAAAAGTGACTGTGATGATCAATTTTTAAAAATTTATTTAAATTTTATATGTATGACTGGTTGGCCTACACGCATGCAACTGTACCCATGCCTGCAATTCCTGCAGAGGCCAGAAGTGGCCATTGGGTCCACTGGAACTGGAGCTATGTACAGGTGTTAGCCACCATGTGAGGGTCCTCTGGAAGAGCAGTCAGTGCTCTTAACTGCTGAGCCATCTCTCCAGCCTGCTGATCAATTTTTTAATTGAAATACTTGTGAATAAAGAACGTCTATTATTATGTTACTTTAGTTTTAGAGATTTTAAGGGAGTTTCCATTTTCAGAATGTTAACTTTGTGATAACCCATTTTTGAGCAGTTGTGTCAAAGTAAATTTTTAAATAATGAGGAAAAAAAACTGCTCCACCTCAGGAAATGGAACTATTTGCGCATTGATTTCTGCCACCGAGACACTCTTGTGTTCTGTTGTTCCGCCCTGTGTAGTTCTTGTATTTTTCATCTCCTGAGTTAGTAAGTTAGCTGTTTACTCGTTCCCCCTGTGGCCTCATGCTGGGGTAAGTTGATAAGTTTTATTTTGAGCCATTAGTTTTCTTTTTAAAATATTACAGCATTTCTCTGTCTAGTGTGTCTAACCTGTAACCCATGACGCATGTGGCCCACACATTTGTAGATGTCATATCAGTGTCAAAAGATTGGCCATCCCTATGTGCATAAAGTGGACTATTTCGTCCTTGCCCCTACATGGTACTTTCCGTTTCCTCAAAAGCAAGCCTCCTGCATGGATCGGCTCTTTTCTAGACCATGTCCTGGCCTCCCCAGTAGGCAGCAGAAGTGGGAGAGAAGGGGGAGGACAGGAACGTGGCTCTTAATTAGATGCCTACAGTGCATTTCTCAGGTGGGCTCAGCCCGCCCCCTTATTACTATGGTTTAAATTATAAGCCTCAGATTTCATAGGGAACCCTTTTCTCTTCTCCTTCAAAAACCTCATGGACTAAGCCCTGGACTAGCGTAACCACTCTTGCTTCCTTCCTGTCCTCCTTCAGCTGCACATCCAGGGGCAGTGGTATTCTTGGTGCCACGTGTGTTTCTTCGAATTCTGACTTCCCTATGAGTTGGCCTTAAAGGTTCGCCTTTCCTGGATGCAGCCCGGTAGGGGACAGAAAGTGTAAAATCTAATCCAGTTTGTTGTGCAGGAATGATGTGGTCCGAGTGCAAGGAGCTCTGGCTGGAAGGACCCCGGGAATACATCGTGCAGCTGTGGAATGTGCTCGACTTTGGCATGCTCTCTATCTTCATTGCTGCATTCACAGCCAGGTTCCTAGCTTTCCTGCAGGCTACCAAAGCACAGCAGTATGTGGATACCTACGTGCAAGAGAGTGACCTCAGCACAGTCACGCTCCCACCGGAGGTTCAGTATTTCACCTATGGTGAGTTGTTAACCTCAGGGCCTTTTTCATTTCAGGAAGGGCAATTTGGAAAGAAATGCCAATGAAGACACATGAAGTCTCCCACCTGAGAGATGTTCCAAGATTCCTCATAGATGCCTGACAGCACTGACAGTACCGAAACCTACAATTACTTAGTTCTTTCCCATATGTTATATGCTTACAATAAAGTTTCATTTACAAATTAGGAACAGTGACTAATTAATGACTAATAAAATACAGTTGTAACAATCTGCTATAATAAAATTGCCAGCACCACTGCTTTTGAGCTTTGAGGCTATTATTAAGTAAAATAAGAGTTTCTTGAGAACAAACACTGCTATATTGAGACTGTCAGTCTGATAACTTACAAGGCTGTTTAGGCACTAATGGTCAGGTGGCATATACTGTGCGGATACGCTGGACTCGTGCTCTGTGAAGCCCTGATGAGCACAAGACTGTATTATGATGCTCAGAAGGCTGAGAACTTTAAAAATTAGGAATTGTTTATTTCTGGAATTTGCTGCTCAGTCTTGTGAGACTACTGTTGACCATGAGTCACAGAAATAGTGGAACCTCAGATTAATAGGCAACTATTATATGTTTAGCGTGAGATGTGTTGAGTGTTTATGGACAGTGGGAGAGCATACACCATGAGTGCTCAGGGCCATGGGATATGATGTCAAAGGCAGTGAACTTCCATGCAGGCACAGACAACACAATTTAGCAGAGGCAGGAGTTAGAGCTGAGGTACACACAAGAAAACTGCAAAGCCAGCACACTCGCGAGAGCAGGATGTGTCTTTTTCGTGGCAAAAACGTCCAGGTAGAAGGACACCCTGATAGCTTCTATGCCCAGCACAAACCAGTATTAAGGAGCTACAACTAGCAACTTTCCATGTGGTTGCATGTTAGCCAGATCTATAATCCCAGCAACTTGGGAAGCTAACGCAAGAGGATCACAGGTTGAAAGCCTGTCTGGACTACGTAGCTCAAGGTCAACTAAGGGAAATTAATGAAACCCTATCTATGAATGAATGAACTAATTAACTGATGAATTAAAAAAATAAGTAAACAAATAGTAAGTGGCCAGGGATATTGCATAGTGGTAGTGCATTTGTGTAGCTTGCATGAGGAACCAGGTTCAATCACCAATACCACAATAAATTGATAAAGTAAAATCAAATATTGTCAAATACTCTGTTTAAGATATGAAAGCCCAAACACAGGGTTTAGAAGTAGTTGAGAGGAAGACCCTTTATAAGTGCAGTTAGGACTTAACTTCATCAAGAGTACAGTACGATTTTTTAGAGCGTCTGGGTTCTTACATACATTGTTGCAATGTCTGAAATTTAAATATTTTGCCTGTCATTATCAACAAGGAAGGGATTCAATGTAGCAAGGGCACTGGTTCAAAGGACCATATAGTCAACCATTTGTCATGAAATAATTCAAATTGTGTTTTTATGTGATACATATCATGACTTTTTATAAGTCATGTATTTAAATTTATTCGTGTGTGTTTAGTGAAGCCGCTTGGAGGGAAATTTATGAATTCAGGCCTTATTATTTTTTACATGTGCTTCTTCATTTAAAACTTTTGAGAATTTTTGTATTTGAGTATTTACATAATTCCCACTCTCCCCTCTCCCCACTCCAGCTTCTCCCAGGTCTCTGTTTTTTATCTTTTCTAACATTGGGTGGCTGAAGGTAGTGTCTTCACATGGTAAACATTCAACAAGTGTTAAGTTGCAAGTGTTGTTGCAGATGTCTACAGGGTAGCCATTCTTTTGGAAATGACCCAGTTTGCACAAAATTAACCACATAGCAAATTTCATTGGCCTGCCAGGGAACTAGATCTGCTGTTGACTATCAGGGGTCCTCGTTCCCAGTCTATATCCAACTCCTTTATACTTCTGACTCTTTGTTCTCTGGGAACTGGTGACATGCCTCAAATCTCCTGTGGTCAGCACCATTTTTGGTGACATTCTCCTCTTGCTGTTGGACATTTTACTTGCATCAACTGTTAGATTCATTGATTTTCAAAGTATGGAAAAGAAGTTTCACTGCAGCTTTGCCTGTGACTAAAGCTAACACCTGAAGTCACAGTGGATGTCAACTGTGTCATCTTCCTGGTCCAGGAAACATTTTATCTTTTTGATTTTATTCTATTTCTGTGTCATGTGAAATTACCTTAGTATCTTCATAATAATATTTCTTCCATTGGAGGTAATATAAGTGCTGTTTCTAGTTAAACATAAAATAAAGTATCTGGACAATTAATTAACTCTCTAGTCATTTTAACTGAGGTAAGAACCACCTATCTGTATAATAGATCTGTTTAAAGTATTGACTTGGCATAGTTAGGAATAAATAGGAAATTCCATTTTTAATTCTTTTCTTCATTTTTCTAGCTAGGGATAAATGGCTCCCTTCTGACCCTCAGATCATATCTGAAGGCCTCTATGCCATAGCCGTGGTGCTCAGCTTCTCCCGGATCGCATACATCCTCCCTGCAAATGAGAGCTTTGGGCCCTTACAGATCTCTCTTGGAAGGACTGTAAAGGACATATTCAAATTCATGGTCCTCTTCATTATGGTGTTTCTGGCCTTCATGATTGGCATGTTCATACTTTATTCTTACTACCTTGGGGCCAAAGTAAATCCTGCTTTTACCACGTAAGTATAAAACATCTTACTAAAAAGGTATAAAGGACTGGAGAGATGGTTTAGTGGTTAAGACCACTGGCTACTCTTGCTGAGGAACTGAGTTGGGTTCCCAACACCCACATGATGGCTAACAACTGTTCATAACTCTAGTTCCGGGGAATCTGGTGCCTTGTTCTGCCCTCTGAGGGCATTGCATGACAAGGCAAAACACATACCTATAAAATAAAGAAATAAATCAAAATGTTTAAAGGTATTGAGGCGAAATTCTAACAAGTTTAGAATGAAACAGAGGAAGCTCAGTTTCAGTAAAGATGTTTTCAAAAGCAGATGGACTGGAGAGATGCCTCAGCAGTTAAGAGCAGTGGCTGCTCTTGCAGAGGACCTGGGTTCAATTCTCAGCATCCAACGGTGGCTAACAGCTATCCATAGCTCCGCTTTTAGGGAATCTGACACTCTCTTCTGATCTCCACTACATGACAAGGTGCACTTACATACACGTAGGCAATACACTCATACACATAAAATAAAAATAATAAAAATTTTTTTAAAAAGATATTTTTGGGGACTAGAAAGATGGCTCAGCAGTTAAGGGGAATTCTTCAGGGGAATTCTGACCTCCTTGGGCAGTGTACACATGGGTGTATTTATACACATACAGGCAATACACTCAGATATATAAAATAAAAAATAATAAATAAAACATTTTTTGGTCTTTTTGAAACAGGATCTATCTCCCAGTAGCCCCAGCTGGCCTGGAACTTGCTGTTTAGGACAGGCTGGCCTTGAACTCATGGAGATCCACTTGTCTTGGCCTCCCAAGTGCTAGGATTAAAGGCATGTGCCACCATGCCCAGCATAAAATATTTTTATTTATTATTTATGATGTGTATGGGTGTATTGCCTGCCTGTGTGTAAGTGTACCTGTGTTGTGCAGTGCCCACAGAAGTGAGAAGAAGGCATTGTAGCCTCTGGAACTGGAGTTACAGATGGTTATTAACTGCTATGTGGGTGCTAGGAATCAAACCTGGGTCCTCTGCAAGAGCAGTCAGTGCCCTTAACTGCTGAGCCATCTCTCTATCCTGCATAAAATATATTTTTTTTTAAAAGATGTTTTCAAGAGCAGGAAAAAAAAACTATAAAATCAGATCATGTTTGCAAATGATCACATAGGCCCACTCTTAGAACTTAGTGAGATTTCACCACAGAATTGATCAGAATTCGGAAAAGTACCAGAAAACATGGATTATTTTAAGAGAACAGGATAGCAAATGTTCATTAGTGGATCTCTTTTACATTATGGGGAAGACTAAATTTAGCTTCATCATTTTGAAGACAGTATTACTCTTTCAAAAAGAAGCATCAGTTTTAATTTAATGTGTTCCTCAGGGGTGAGTACTGGCAATGGGTGAGTGGGAAAGACAGCTACATCTTTATAGCTCCTGTGAGAGAAGTGCCAGTTCTGCCTCTTGGTTATGCAATTTCTGCCCAGGAGATTCAGCTCCCCCCTGAAGTCCTCCCTGAGTAACCTCTGTAGTGCCTGTCACTGGCAGGTTTCCCCAGCAAGGAGTCACCTGGTTGTGAGACTCTGTCTCACCTATGGGTGTTTGGTGATCCTGGGGGCAGGGATGCCTTGTGTGTCTTTCAGGCAGGAAGATCACAAGCCCTCCCTCGCTTTGTTTTCTATACTACTTCACCTGGAAGCCAGCCCCTGATTCCGTAAATTCCCTATAGGTAAAGAGTAACATCAAGTCATTGAAGACATCTAAGTTGTTCTGAAGTCATTTTTTAAATAGTTAATGTAGAGCTGGTCTTAAAAGTGAAAGAAACCAGACACTTGCTTTATTACAATGAATGAAATAAAAATTCTACATGACTCCATTGTTGGATGGACAGAGGTCCCGCACAGGGGCCCAGTGCCTGCCCCAAATGGACAGAATATTCCACACAGGAGCCCAGTGTGCCCTTTAGCTCATTTGATAATTTGATATGTTCTCTCTCTCTCTCTCTCTCTCTCTCTCTCTCTCTCTCTCTCTCTCTCTCTCTCCTTCCCTCTCTGATGGCAGCATGCCAACATAGTGTTGGGGAAGTAATATTGGCTGGAATGTCTGACAGACCAGGATTTTAGCACAGCCTGTTATTTTCTAGCTGTGCCCTTTGGTTATATTACTGAACATTTCTCAGTGTCATTTTCTTCATTTTAAAAATAAGCCTGATGGGTTTTAAATAAGGTCATTGTGAGGACTGCATAAGGCTAGTTATATAATGCCTCTTGCTCACAGTAGGAGCTCAGATCCAGTGTCTTTTCCTTTTAGTATTTGAATATCTCCCTGTCCCCCCACACCCTCTCTACATGGATGCTGAGAGGAGCTGGGTAGTGCTTGGCTGGGCTGAGTAATGCAGAAACTGCCTGTCTCCACCCCATTATAATGTCACACAATCTAGTGTCATCCAGAGGGACACACTCTCCATAGGAATAAGAGTCCTTTCCACTCAACCCTCTACCCCCAGGGACTAGCAAGAGTTCTAGAACATAATAGATGTTTTATCAATATTGATTGAGTCAATGAGTAAATGAATGAACGAATATTTAAATTTGCAAGTCTATAGGCTTCATTATTATTTGGAATTTGTTAAAGATAATTTTAAAGTATTGGTTCCATAAATCATTTTCTGGGAGAACTATTTTTCAACTGTGATTTGTAAGGAACCTGTATGATTCTTTAAAAGTTCTTTATTTGATTAGCAGATCAGTAGTCACCAGTTGATCATATAACAAAATCAACCACATGCAGGTTGACAAGGCCATATGAGGGATGAAATTCAGTGATCAGTCTTGCCAGGTCCTGTGTGCTAGCTGTGGTGGCAGAACCAGGAACCTCCTAATCTGCTGTTTCCCTTTCCTTCCAGCTGAGCCAGATGAGAGATTTCCAGAGAAGAGGTGCAGCTGACCTTCAGAATCTGTCCATATTTGTGATTTAGCCAACCATGGGTCAAAAATACTTTTTTGTGTGTGACACAGTGTCTCCATGTAGCCCTAGCTAGCCTGGAACTTGCTATGTAAAGATCCTCCTGCCTCTACCTCCTGAATGCTGGGATTTAAGGTGTGTGCCACACCTGGCTAAAAAATAGACCCTGTCATAACCAGGCTTGGTGGCACACGCCTTTAGTTCCAGCACTCGGGAGGCAGAGGCAGGCAGATCTCTGTTAGTTCAAAGCCAGCCTGGTCTACATAGTGAGTTTAAGGTCAGCTGGGGCTATATGGAGATCCTGTCTCAAAAACATTAAGATATATATGTCAAACAAACAGAAACAAAAGCAAAACAATAAAAAATAGATGATGCCTGTAGTAGGTAAGTTCAAGACCAGCCTGGTCTACATAGAGACTTCCAGGCCAGCCAGGGCTACATAGTGAGACCCAGTCTCAAAACAGCAACAACAAAATAAATAAATAAAATAAAAAGATTTTTATTTTATGTGTATAAATGTTTTGCCTGCATGTATGTAAGTGTACCATGTGCATTCAGTGTCCACAGATAACAGAAGAGGGCATCAAATCCCCTGGAGCTGGAGTTAAGAATGGTTGTTACTGCCATGTGGGTACTGGGAGCCAAACCTGGGTCCTCTGCAAGAACAACCAGTGCTCTTAACTGCTAAGCCATCTCTCTAGCCCCTGATGATGGCATTTTATAATGGTATTTTTATCTGTAAATCTTGCCACTTGGGAGCTGGAAGTAGAAGAAACAGTTCAAGTATAAGATGCTAATTTGTTTTTATTTTTTGCTTTTTAGTACTGGAAACTTCATTACTGTATGTTATATTTTCTGGAAACTTCATTACTGTATTTTTTTTTTCAACAGTGTAGAAGAAAGTTTCAAGACTTTGTTTTGGTCAATATTTGGGTTGTCTGAAGTGACTTCTGTTGTGCTCAAATATGATCACAAATTCATAGAGAATATTGGATATGTTCTTTACGGAATATACAATGTCACCATGGTGGTGGTTTTACTCAACATGCTAATTGCTATGATTAATAGCTCATATCAGGAAATTGAGGTAAGTCTCTTTCCTGTCCCCTGCCGCTCTATTCTGCTAACATCTGACAACTGCCCTGGGCCCTGTGGCAGAGCCCAAGATCCCTCACAGAGGCTGCCTGCTAAGCAGAGAACCTGGCCTCCCTTGTGTTTCTCCCTAGACAGGCTATCTCACACCCCTCTGCTCTTTGGCTCACAGCAGAGGCCCCTGTGAGTTTACCACCACTCTGCTTTTTCTCAGGGTATATTTCAGAAGTTTAAGGTAATTGGCTAGAAATGCTGGCTCTGGGGAGGTTTTCATCTTCTAGGCCTGCCAACCATTGCTTCTGATAAAAGAATTGATAGATGCCTGACACACCGACAATATTCTTTCTTTCGTTTTTTCTGAGATTGGTCTCCCTGCAACCCTAGCTGGCCTGGAACTCTCTATGTAGACCAAACTGACCTTGAACTCACAGAGATCAGTCTTCCTCCCAAGTGCTGGGATTAAAGGCGTGTGCCACCTTGTCCAGCCCAGACAATATTCTTTATTCAGACAGAATGTTCGGTGTTCTGGAAAGTACTCTGCTTTTGATTTTGGATTTGATTTGGCTCAGTAGCCTTCTTCATCACTGTATATATATTTTCTTATGTCTTTTGTTTTTGAATTTAGTATCTTTGCTCAGCTGTGTGTTACTGTCATCAAATCCCTTTGTGTGGGTCTTTGCTTGGATTTTTTTTTTTTTTTTTTTTGGAAACAAGGTCTCTCTCTCTATAGTTAGGCTGTTTTGGAACTCACTATGTAGCCCAGACTGACTTTGAACTCACAATGATCTTCCTGACAGTCTTCTCAAGTGCCAGGATTACAAGCTTGCAGCCTCATACCTAGCTTCTACATGTATTTTATTAATAGACGCTCCTAATGTAGTGTACTCGAAACAGACGGTGCTATTTACTCTTCTCATTGCTCAGACAGAATACCTGACAAACACAAGAAGGGAGGTTTATTTTGGCTTGAAATTCCAGGGTACAGTCCATGGTGGCGGGGAAGTCCTGGCAGCAAGAGCATGCGGCAGCTGCTCACCCTGCATTCTCAGGAAGTAGTGAAAGATGAACGTGGGTGCTCAGCTCACTTTCTCCTTTTCATTCAGTCCTGGAACCCAGCCTATGGAATGGTGCTGCCCACATTTAGGGTAGGCCTTCCTACCTCAAATAGCGGAGTTTAAAAACTCCCTCACAGGCATGCCCAGAAATTTATCTCTTAGGGAATTCTATACCTTGCCAAGTTGCCAGTCAGTGTCAACCAGTACAGTAGATCCTAAAGAAAGGAAAGGTCCAAGATTGTAAACAATTGCTTGCGTGGCAACGCCAGTCTTGGCCTTGAGGGCTGACACAGCCAGCTTCCCTCCTGCTCCATGTCCTTGTCCAGTGACGGTGGTGAAGCCCATCACCATGGGAAGTACTGAGAACAGGTGACAGAGGACAAATCCGGGCCACTGGAGGACATATGCGGCAGACACGAAAACTTCAAAATGTAATTGATCAAGTGGAGTCTGTTGGCTCACAGCTGTAATCCTAGCACTTGGGAGGAAGACAGGAGCATTGTCATAACTCAGGCTAGCCTGAGCTATATAGTGAGTTAGTGAGTTCCTGCCTACACTATCTAATGTGAAATCCTCTTTAAAAAAAAAAAGAGAGAGAGATGAATGTAGCAAAAGAACAGTTTATCTAAATGCTATTTTTGCCTTTGCCTGTAGAGTGAGATTCATATCTAGAACCTGCTGTAGGTGGATCAGGACAGAAGGGCTGTGGTAGAGAGTGGGAGCCGGTGTTGAACATAGAGAAATGGTGGAAGTGAGGGAGGAAAACAGCGGATAATGCATTTATCTCTTTATGTGTATGACTGTATTGCCTGCGTGTATGTAAGTGCACCCATGTGGGGCAGTGTATGTAGAGGTCAGAAGGGGGCATGGGATCCTCTGGAACTCGAGTTATGGCTGCTTGTTAGCCACCAAGTGGGTGCTAGGAACCGAACCTGGCTTCTCTGCAAGAGCTGCCAGTGTTCTTACCTACTGATCCTTCTCTCTGGCCCCAAGTTTATCCTTCTTTGACTGAATTTTTCATGGCTTCTTGCTTTAGCTTGGAGCAGCAGGAAATTCTGGTTATATTTCAGTGGGTAGAAACAGAAGTATGTGGAAGATAAAGCATCTGAGTGGAAGTAATACTATATTATGTAGCCATGTAGGGACTGTGTGCAGATAAATGTAAGATATTTACTTCTTTCAAAAGTAATGTAGATTTACTGTAAGAACATACATCAGGTACTAGGATGTCTAGTTTAAGATTTAGGAACTGTGGAGCTGGAGAGATTGCTCAGGAGTTAAAAGTGCATACTGCTCCTGCAGAGACCCAAGTCTGGTTCCTGGTACCAGTGTCCAGCAGCTCACAACCACCTACCTGTAATTCTAGCTCCAGGGGGATCCAGTGCCCTCTCTGGTTCCACAGGCTCTCTCTCTGTTTCTCTCTCTCTGTTTCTCTCTCTCTCTCTGTCTCTTTCTCTTAATTAAAATAAAATAGGAGTTGCTGGGCATGGTGGCATACACTTTTAATCCCAGCACGTTGGAGATAGAGACAGAAGGATCTCTGTGAGGTTGAGGCCAGCCTGGTCTACATAGTGAATTCCATGCCAGCTAGAGCTGCAGGGAAACCCTGTCTCAAAAAGACAAAAATTAAATAAATAAATAAATAAATAAATAAATAAATATAGGGGCTGGAGAGATGACGCAGCAGTTAAGAGCACTGACTGTTCTTGCAGAGGTCATGGGTTCGATTCTCAGTACCCACATGATGGTTAACACCTGTCTGTAACTGCAGTTCCAGGGAAATCCAATACCCTCTTCTGACCTCGGTTGGCATTGTATGAAATGAATTCACCATGCAGGGCATTGCCCTCATACATATTAAATTAATTAAAAGTTTAAAAAATACTTTTTAAAAAATTAAAAAATAAAATCTTTAAAACTTAGCAACTAATTTGACAGTGCATTTCATTTTGTGGCAGGACGACAGCGATGTAGAATGGAAGTTTGCTCGTTCAAAGCTTTGGTTATCATACTTTGATGATGGGAAAACATTGCCTCCACCCTTCAGTCTAGTTCCCAGTCCAAAGTCATTCATTTATTTCATCATGCGGATCACTAATTTTTCCAAGTGCAGGAGGAGAAGGTTACAGAAGGATATGGAAGCGGGAATGGGGAACTCAAAGTCCAGGGTGGGTACTGAAAACCTACCAAGACTGTAAGATCAATGTTTTGTCTCTTTCTTCTTGTCTTTTGATGTTCGTTCAGTAATTTCCATATGTGAACTTAGAAGCCGTTGAAAGTAGCTGCCCATCCCAGGGCCTTTCATAGACTAATAGTATGTGCATAGTGTTTCAAAAAGTCACTTAGTCTATGTCCTGCTTCTCATGTGAGCTGCCACAATAAATACAGGCAAATGAAAAGCTGTTTTGGCTTGTTAAACGCAAACAAGAAAGTTACTATCAGGAAACGCTTTGTGTTCAGGTGCCCCCGACTGCTCAACCGTTACTTTGAAGTTAAATAGTCTCTACCTCACATTTTCCTCTTGGTGTGTGCATGATTCACTGTGGCCGTACTCTTCATGTTTGAGACCCTTTATCGGGTCTGTAGAGGTCTGGTGAATCCTCAAATAGCAATTAATGCCTTTTATAAAGAGGAATGGTTGGCCCTGAGTTGGCCCACTTGAGTTGTACTTTTACTAGGAAGGTAACTTTCATGGTGACATTTCATTAGTATGAACTTAGTTTTCATAGATGAAATTGGTGTGGGGACAGGAGACTGTGGGTATATTTCAACTAGTAGGGAATGAAGCAGGCAGGAATGAGTGCATGAGAATTCACACACAATTTTTGCCTAAAATTGTGAAAATGAAGCCTGGCACAGTGGCACATACCTATAACCCCAGAACTTGGTAGACTGACACAGAAAACCCCAGATTCAAGATCAGGTGGAGCTACAAGTGAGTTTGAAGCCAGCCTGAGCTATAGAGTGAGACCTTGTCTCAAACAATGAAAAAATTGTGAAGGGGCTGGAGAGTTGGCTCCACAGTTAAGAGCACTGGTTGCTCTTGCAGAGGACCAAGGTTTGAATCCCAGCACCACATGGTGGCTCACAACTGTCTGTAACTCCAACACCCTCTTCTGATCTCCTCGGGCATTGCATGACACAGGTGCACTTACATATGTGCAGGAACTATGCTCATACGCATAACAAAAAATGGGAAAGTATTCTCTAGCCATAATACTCTAAAAGCCCACAGTAATGCCATTTCTATAAAACACAGGCCTTCATGGACCAAAGAAGATGCTTTTTCTCAACTGAAGCTATGGGGAAAGGCAGCATTGATGCAACTCCATTTCTTGTTTATTAAGGTTCATTAGGAAAGTGACCTTGTGCTGGGAATGTAGATCAGTAGCACAGTGCTCCTAGCAAGACTCTTGGTCCCATCCCCAAAATTATAAAATTAAAAAAAAAGGAAAAGGCCTTTTAAGTCTTCCCTCCCTGATGTGGATTCTCGAGACTGATAGGCTCTGCAGAAGTGACTGGATGTCCACGCCTAGATTTGCATGTACAGTGAGAAGCCACTTAGTGCAGGGATGGTCGGTTGGACCTGAGCCTGGGCTCTGTCTCTTAAGACTCACTGACAAGTAATGCAGCTAAATTGGCTCACCTCTCTGAGCTCCATTTATCTCCCCTAAGAGAGGAAATAGCAGAGCTCTTGTGAGGATTAAAATGAGATGTGCTCTGGTTCAGCTTTGCCAATAGTACTGCCCTTTCTTATCTGTCTCCGCACTGCTTTGCTGTGGACTTTGTGCAATGCCAGGAGGTGAGTGTAATCCCACTTTATAGATGAGGCATGTGAAGCCATTCAAGTAACTCCCCTTTACAAGGTCACTCAGGCTAGCAGCAGCTAGCGGAAGGCAAGTGTGTTCAGGTGTTCTAGCAGCTCATAACTAGCATCAGTCATTGTAGAGAGGCTGCTTCTTAAAAGGACCAGGTTCCATGATATTGTCCTTCTCAGGGGCCCTACTACCTGAGTCTTTCTTATTAAAAGTGTAGGAGCTGGCTTTTACACTTCATAGAACATACCTTAAAGTTTTCTTTCTGAAGCAAGAGTTCATGGACTTCAAGCCTTCCGAACGCACTGTCATAGTGTCGGTGGAAGACAGGTGAGCAGAATGCTTCCAGGTGACTTTTGACTGTCTAGGCCTCACTGGAGGAGCATAAGAGAGCGTTCCTCATAGTGTCCGTGCCTGCCATGTTGGGCCATTGCCTGGAGAGGAGGTTTTCTCAGAGATGATGCTGGAGACAGAGGACGGCTGAGCACTCATTTGTGGGAGACCCTGCTTCAGCATCCCATTCTTGCCATAGATCCCTAAATGTCCAAGGTGGGCCTTAAACTTATGGTCCTTGCACCTCCCCTTCCCCTGCATCCAGGGTTCCAGGCATCCACCACTACATCTGGCTGAATCTTTTTAAATCTTACTCATAAAGAGACAGACTTGCTTCATTTAGTTGACTCTAGTAAAAAGTTGAAGAAATTCTGTTTTTCTTTTCTAGAAGAGAGGAAGGAGCTGTGAGAAATCTTTCCTGCCAACGTAGATAGCTAACCTCAGCCAGCAGTTAGATACTGACCCCCAGTGGCGGAGGGAAGGTTAACTTCATCAGCCCCTGGCTCAACAGTGGACAGTTAGGAGGGACCCTGTCTTGTTGCCTCTGTCTTCATCCGCCACACCTTCCTCAGTTGTCATGGTGGGGTCCCGGCGGTGGAGAGAACATGAACAAGGATAGATGAGGACCCTGCTTTAGAATCACATCGTGTAGGTGGCAGCTTGCCCTTGACTGACAGGAAGTCCCTGCTCTTGTTGGTGAAGTGTGGACTGGGCCAGGCACTGCTCTAGTCCTCCTCCTTCCTGCTCCAAAATCTAAGCCTTAGGAAGAAAAGCCCCATCCTTTAATCCAGTTCTCTCCAAAGTCCTGATCCTTGCTCAGGTGTTTGGAAAGAGATAATATTTTGGTTACTATTTTAGGGCTACAAAATACCTCTAGGCCCAAGCACACGCGTGTGATATGCTTCTGTTCAGTTTAGAAGAACTTGGGCTCAGCAATCAATCACATTGCTTATCAGGCACTTGGTATTCTAGATGACGGATGTACCAGGTCTCCACGAAAAATTATGTTCCATAGGAGCCAACTTCTAAAACACATTCTTAACAAACAGCTCTGTTACATACACTTTGATGAATGTGAACATGTTTCTCACATGAATGTTTACTTTTAGAAATATTTAAGCCCTCATAAAAGTCAACTTTCACAAAATAGTCCTCAGAAGAGTTCACTCTTGAAATGCCATCCAGGATAATAAAATAGACTATGTTTCTGGTTTCAAATGAATGTATTCTAATTTACTAGGTTAATTGTATTTTTTCCTAGTTAAACCTCTTCACTCAGTCTAACTCGAGAGTTTTTGAATCACACAGTTTTAACAGCATCCTCAGTCAACCAACACGTTATCAGGTAAGCATATTTAGCCTTTCTCTGTGTGTGCATGGTTCTCTGCATGTGTCTGTGAGCTTGGTAGTCCATTCTTTACATACTGAGAAAATGGAACTTGATGGTATTGAAAAATGAAACCAGTTGGAGGAAACTTCAGAAACCAGAGGCCAACGCCTTCATTTTCTTTCTTTTTTTCTAAACTGAAGAAGAAGCATTTGTTACTATTGTTTTTTTTTTTAAGTACTGAGGTTTGAACTCCAGGCCATTCCCACATTGGGCAGGCACTCGGCCACGGATCTACATGCCCGCTCTTTCATTTGTACTTTTTATTTTAAGACAGGGTCTCACTAAGTTGCCTGGTCTGACCCCAAACTCCCTCTTGCCCAAGCAGACCATGAACTTGCAATGCAGCCTCCTGAGTAGGTGGGATTACAAGTCTGCACCCAGAGGCCCAGCAAGAACAGTTTTTGCAATACTGAAATAAATTGTTACTATAAATCCCAAAGAACATTTTCATGCACCTTCTCCTGGAGAGTGGGTAAGAGATACAGTGTATCAGAATAAGAGATGCGCTCTGGGACAGCTCATACACTTCTCCAGGGCTTATTTCCAGGAAATCTGTTTTCCAAACCATTGCTAACCTGTATTATTTCAACCCTACAACTTAAAATTCTTTTGCATTTGATATTGTATGTGAATCTGCATGCTGTTCTCAGACACAGAAGAGGGTATATAGGTCTTTGTTTCATCAGGTGAACTGTTTTGATCATGAGATCTTTGGGTTCTAATGTCTAAGGTATAATGAGAGTTGAGGGATCTGTAGCATATGTTAATTAATGTGTAAAATCCAAATTTTTGAATGATACTATTTTCCAGTGTATTCCTAATACACTGTATTCCAGTGTTAACAGTTTGATCAAGTGGAAAGTGGAGATGAATCTATTATTGGTTAGTTTCGTTTTTGATACTGATTGATAAAAAAAAATCCTGGAAATTTATCTTAAAATAAAATTTTAAGTAGGGGCTAAGATTGTGAATCAATGGTAGAGTGCTTGCCTGGCATGCATAATGCTGGAGCATTCCCAGTCACTGAAAAAAAAAAAAAAACCAATAAATGTAATGATACTTCCGCATATACCGTACATGTGAGCTTCAGGGCTCTTATGTATAGTACCATCATTATTAAGAAATATTAACCAAAATAGTGAGAGTAATAGTTCTATTAACTGAGTAATTTATAGGTACTGTACATTTCCGTCATGCAGATGGAGGCACCGAGGTTCCATATCTTGTGCCGTGGGATCACAAGTCAAGTCCTTGTGGCTCATGCTTTTAACTATGTTAAGGAGAACCAGGGCTGGACACTCATGAAAGTGTTATAGGAACTATTGCAGGAAGGGAAGAAACATCAAGGAAAGACTCTGTCACTCACTCGGCACTGCCTTGAGCAGCTGGCAAGCTGCGGTGGAGTAGAACGAACACCCTTACCCTTTTCTTTGAGCTAATTACTTTGGAATTCACATGAATTATATTCCAATTCAAGCAAAACCTAGGCTCTTACCAGGTAGTCTTGTATGGGAAAACTGGTTTCAGTTCAACATCAGGTCTGTTGGCCCTCTCGAGAGGTAGTGGGGTAAGCAAGTGCATTTGAGCTGTAAAAGGTAAGATTAAAAAGGTTTGCAGGAAACATGGCAAGCTTAAAAACACAGGAAACTTTGAAGGGGAAAGCTTTATTCCTGCAACCATAATTTTCCCTGAAAGTTAGAGATTAACAAGAGACGAACATACATGTTTATTTTCTTCCATGATATTCTGTTAATGAGCAACTTTATTCAGACACTTTCTAGGGAACTTGAACTCTATATGAATTCCCAAAGCATTCTGTTTTTCCTCTCTGACAGTAAGTGTAAAACTACATAAACTTCCTAAGCATAGTTTCAGAAAACAGTATGTAAATATCTTGTACAATATTATATTAAGGACTATGATAGTCATATCATAGTCTTCAGACTTTGTTAAATAATATCAATAGTAGCTAACCTTTTCTAAGCAGGAACTATGATTTTATATGTATTTGATTATTTAATGTGTACAACTGTTTATGGGCTGAGTTTTATGACCCATTATAGAGCTGAAGAAACAAGCTTAGAGACTTTCGAGTACTATTAAAGTCACTCTTCTGGTAAAGACCTATATTCAGATTTAGAGATTTTTTTACTTCCAACACATCTGCATGTGCACATATGTTCATAGGAGTGTGGATACCAGAGATCAATGCTGTTGTCTTCCTCAGTACTGTCCACTTTATTTTTAGACAGGGTCTCTCACTGAACCTGGAGTTCACTGATTTGGTTTGACTGGCTAGCCAGTGAGCTGTAGGAATCCACCTGTCTCTCCTTCCCCAGTACGGGGATTACAGATGTGTGCCACCATGCCCAGCTTTTACATGGGTCCTAGGGATTGAACTCTGGTCCTCATTCTTATACAGCAAGCACTTTACCCACTGAGTCGTCTCCTCACTTTAATTTTTAATAAGTTTTGAGCCTCCACGTGTGGGGGTACATACCTTTAATCCTAGCACTTGAGAGGCTGAGGCAGGTGAATCCCTGTTACTTCAAGGTCATTGTGTTCTACATAGCAGGCCAACTGGGACTACATAGTGAAACCTTGACTCAAAAAACAAAACAAAACCAAAAAAAAAAAAAAACAAAAAAAGGGTCTGGAGAGATGGCTCAGTGGTTAAGAGTACGGTCTGTTCTTGAGGAGGAACAGCGTTCAGTTCCCAGTACCTACATGGGGTTAACAACCATCCTTAACTACAGTTCCAAGAGATCCATTGCGCTCCCCTGACCTCCAAGGCCATGGCATGACACAGGCACACTTATATACAGGCAGGCAATACACTCATGCACATTTAAAAAAAAAAACGTTTTAGGCCAGGCATAAAGGAACAAAACTGTAGTCCCAGTATTTTCAATCTGAGGTAGAAAGATTGCTGTGAATTTGAGTTCTGCCTGGGCTACAGAGTGAAACTCCTTCAGGGTTGGGGAAGGAAGATATATTGAACTGGGGAGATGGCTTCATGGATAAAGAGCTTGCCATCCAAGTGTATTTGGCCCTTAGAACCAACAAAATGCCAGTTGCAATGGGACTTGCACATCTGTAATCTTAACTCTTCTCCAGTGGGATAAGAGGCAAGAGAGCCCCCAGAAACTCACAGGCCAGCTAGCTTTGTATGTGTAGTGGAATCTAGGAAGAGACCCTACCTCAAACAAGGTGGAAAGCAAGGACCAGCACATGGGGTTGTCCTCTGACTTCCACATGCACACTGTGGCATGTACAAGTACACATACACACACCATCATCATCATCATATCATCGTCATCATCATCCACATAAATAAAGAAATAAAAAGATACATGATATTGAAAAGCAACATTACATCTATATAAATTTAAATCTAGGGCTCTGCATATGACAGAAAACACAATATTTAGCCTTCTGAGTCTGATTTATTTCACTTAATGTGATAATTTCCTTTTTCCTGAAAATGTCATAATTGTATTCCTCTTTCTAGCTGAATAAAATTCCATTCTGTATACATATATTTTCTTTACATATTCATCCATCGATAGACATTTAAGCTGGTTCTATTTCCTGGTTGTTATGAAGAGTGCAGCAATAAACATGGATATGCAGGTGTTTCAGTGGTGTGTTGATTTAGGGTCCTTAGCACATATTCCTAAGAGTGTCAGAGCTGAATCCTGTGATAGTTCTTAAGGAACGTCCACCCTGACTCCCATAGTGATTGTACCAGTTTCATTTCTACCAGCACTGTATAAGGTTCTTCTTTCCCTACATACTTATAAGCATTTGCTGTAATTTGTTTTCTTTCTCTTATTTGGTTTATTTTTATTTAATGTGTATGAGTGTTTTGCCCACATGTAAGTGCATCCAGCAGAGGCCAGAAGAGGGTGTTGGATCCCATGGAATTTGAGTTGCAGAAGGTTGTTAGCCATCATGTGGGTACTGGGAACCTGATCCTCTAAGAGCAGCCAGTGCTCTTAATCACTGAGCCATCTCTCCAGCCCCTGTCGTGTTTTTTTGATGATAGCCATTATAACAGGTGAGATGGAATCTCTGAGCAGTTTTCATTTGCAATTGTTTGATGACTGAGGTGTTTAACACTTTTAAAAATATTTATTGACCTTATTTCTTTTTTTGAGAACTGTGTATTCCATTCATTTATTGATTGGTGTTTTAATGCCCAATTTTTGGTGTTCATTGTAAATTCTACATACTAATCCCCTACTAGATATGTAGCTGGCAAAGGCCTTCTCCCGTTAGGTAAGCGGCCGCTTCACTCTGGTGATTGTGTCTTTTGCTGCATGGAAGCTTCTCAATTTCATGTAATCTTATTTGTCAGTTCTTGCGATTATTTCTTATGCTATTGGAGTTCTTTTCAGAAAGCTCTTGCCTATGCCTACATCTTGAAGTGTTTTACTTATGTTTTTCCTCTAGCAGTTTCAAAGTTTCAGGTCTTACATTAGAGTCTTGGATCCATTTAGAGTTGATTTTTGTGCTGGGTAGAGAAAGAGATCTAGTTTCACAAGTGCGCCCATGGCATTCAGTGCCTGTGGTGGTCAGGAGTGGGTGTTGGACACTCTGGAACCAGAGTTAACGGACAGTTGTAAGTCTCCATGTGGGTGCTGGAAACTGAACCTGGGTCCTCTGTAAGAGCAGCAACTGCTCTTAACCATTGAGCTATCACTTCAGCCCCCAAAGAGGCTGTCATTACGTGTTTTTGACATTTTTATCAAAGATTAGGTGGCTGTTGCCATGTGGGTTATTTTTGGGTCCTCTATTACACTCCATTGGTCTTTGTGTCTGTTTTTATGCCAGAACCATGCTATTTGTGTTACTGTGGTTTAGTTTGAGAACAGGTACTATGAAACTTAAAGCTTGATCTTCTCCTCAGGATTACCTTGGCTATTCAGGATCTTTGTTCTTTCATACGAATTTTAGGGTTTGTTTTTTCTATTTCTGTGAAATATGGTTTTGGAATCTGATGGGGGTTGCATTGAATTTGAAGATTGCTTTCAGCGATATAGTCATTTTCACACTACCAATTCTGTTTTCTATGAACATAGGAGATCGTTACATCTAGTGTCATCTTTAGTTTTCACCTCCTTAGCTGGGTTTATTCCTCAGTATTTTATTCTTGAAGCTATTGTGAATGGACTTTCCCCCTGATTTCCTTTTCCACAAGTTCATCACTGATATTTTCAAAGCTCATTAATTTTGTATCTTGCTGTCTTTTGGAAAGTGTGTCTCAGATCTGAGGGTTTTCTGGTACGATTTTTAAGGTCTTTTAAGAATAAGATTATAAACTGGATGTGGTGGTACATGCCTTTAATCCCAGCAAGCAGGAAGTGGAGACAGGTGAATCTCTGTGGGGTTGAGGCCAGCCTGGTCTGCATAGTCAGTTCTAGGCAAGCTGGGGCTACAGGAAGACCTTGGTCAAAAAGACCAAAAAAGGAAGAATAAGATCTAAGATCATAATAAGATCTAAGATCATAGCTGAAAATGATGGTGCATGCCTTTAATCTCAGCAATTTGGGAGGCAGAGATAGGTGAATCTCTGAGTTCAAGGCTAGCCTGGTCTACATAGTAGTTCCAGGCCAGCCAGGACTACATACTACATAGTAAAACCCTATCAAAAAAAAATTAACCATTGATTTGTCTGACTGCACTGAATCT
This sequence comes from Eospalax fontanierii, assembly GCA_035773235.1. NCBI lineage: Eukaryota > Metazoa > Chordata > Mammalia > Rodentia > Spalacidae > Eospalax > Eospalax fontanierii. The sequence goes on along the minus strand of CM069535.1, from coordinate 64,100,200 downwards.
CATGGAATTAGATGTCCACCGGATAAGGGAAGTATGCACATGCCTGCTCCTTCTTACATCTCAGGTCCTTTTCTCTCTGACCTAATCATCTGGAGCGGACCTGTAAGTCCACAGCGAATAGAGCACCAGGCTCCCTTCTCTTAGGTAACACCTGGTTTCCATGAACCATGGATTCTCCACTTCCCTCAGCTTCTGAAGGGAGGGGGAAAACATCCTCTCTTTCACACAGAACAAGGAGAAAGTAAAAGATCTGTAGGGCCCATATCCTCTTGTGTCTCAGGCCTCTCCCTTATGAATATGTAGAGTGAGCAGTAAACTCAGTACTGTTCTCTAAATCTTAGTGAGCTCTTGGAGAAAGTAATGAGGTTCCACAGTCTAGTGGAAACTTGGCAGACCTTAGACTATAAGGTAATTGGTGCACTTTGTAACCAGTTTGGAGCTTATTATTAACCCCAGGATGGCTGGAAAAATCACATTTTAGCTAACATCATGTTTCATTGGTATCCATTAGTGCATCCGGAATATTTTCCTAAAAGGTTTTAATTCACACATTTATGTCTTGAACTACTTATGCAGACCAGGCTGGCCTTGAACTCCCAGAGATCCACCAGCCTCTGCCTCCCAAGTGCTGGGATTAAAGACATGCACCACCACACCCAGCTGCCTTGTTTTTAAATATGGTGTTAGGCAGGGACCTGATTTTAACTTTCCCCTGGCAGTCCACAGTCTCTGTGCTGCTTGTTAAGTGGTCTTACCTTTTCCACTTTTTCACCTTATCTTCTAACCTCTTTGGAATTTTTTTTTTGAGACAGATCTCTCTGTAGCCCCAGCTGGCCTACAACTTAATGTGTAGACCAGGCTAGCTTCTGTCTCACAGAGATCTTCCTGCCTCTGCCTCCTGAGTGCTCAGATTAAAGGCAAGTGCCACCATGCCTGGCTTTAATTATGTTTGTGTGTGTGTGTGTGTGAGAGAGAGAGAGAGAGAGAGAGAGAGAGAGAGAGAAAGAGATTTGGCTCTCAATAAATATCTGGTGAAGAAAGTGAGTTTAAGATCTACCCAACTGTGTTTGTCCTGGGTCTAGTTTCTACACAACTTGAAAAGCTTTTACCTTTGGATTATCCTAGATTCCAACTCTTTGTTCACTTCAGCATCTACCAGATCACTTTGGTTCATAATTTCTATTGCCTTAAAATTTCCATTCTCACTATGACTGCCTTTCCCCAGCATTCTTTTTAGTCCTGTATAATAGTCCTGTGAAATTTAATACATGTGCAAGAATATGTGTAACACACACTAAGTATTGAAGCAAATAGTGAACCTGCAAAGTCACCACCTACCTGAGTGATAGCATATCAGCCCCTTGCCTCTAGTTGGTATCTCCCTACTCCACAATTCTGCCTCCTCCTAAGAGGCCTCTGCAATCCTGAAATTTGGGTTCTATTCCTCTTGTTTTGTTTTCTTTTCAGACATAGGTTTATTATATACATGAATGTTTCTGAACTATACGTGTATTACAGATTTGCCTGTTATTGATTGAGCTTTATAAGAACAGTTTCATACTTTGTGAAGTCTTCAGCAACTAGAAATTTCCATTCAACATCATGCTTCTAAGATTCATCCACAGTTGTGTGTGGCTGTGGTTCATTAATCTTATTAATGAACACAGTGAGGTTGTATTGAACAGTATACCATGACTTACTTGTCTATTCTACTGATACTTGTCTATATTGGTCCCAATTCTTTCAGTTTAGGACACATTACTGACAGTGAACTCTGCGGTCACATCTGTTGGTCACATGTGCAGCTTTGGACTCTGCAGGGAGTGAAGTCGCCACCAGTGTTGAGCTTTAGGACACCAAATTGCTTTTAAAGTCACTTGTCTATTTGTCTCAAGCCAGAAGAGTATAAATGTCCCTCTGTTCATATCATTTCCAACAGTTGTTATTACTGGATTTATATCTTGTTCATTTTCTTTATTAAATATAAAATTGTATCTCACTTTGGTCAAAATGTATGGTTCTTCAAGAAAAGACTGAGATTATTCCATAAGCTTATTACTATTCATGTTTCTATTTTTCCCTTAAACATTTTTTGCTTATTTTACTTTTCTGCATTCAAATTATTGTATTTGATTCTGAATTAGGTGTCAGGAGTAGTGATGACTATATTTCCTTCTAGTTTGCAGCTTCTCTTTCTGCTTTGTTATACTATTTTTATAAGCAAAAGTTTTAAATTATAATAAAGTTGGATTTGTCATTTTTCTATAGTAATTAGAATGTTTAGTCTCTGTTGTTGTTTGGTTGTTGTTGGTTTTTTTTGTTTTTTGTTTTTTGTTTGTTTGTTTGTTTTTGAGACAGAGTCTCTTTGCAGTCCCAACTGGCCTGGAACTCACTATGTAAACAAGGCTGACTTTGATCTCAGAAATCTACCTGCCTCTGCCTCCTGAGTGCTAGGACTGAAGATGTGCACCACCATACCTGGCCTTAATCTTATTATTTTTTTTAATGTAGTCTGAAGTAATCACATGTTATCCTATCCTTTTTTTTAAGGAGTCAAATACTTTGCCTTTCTAGGTCACCTAGAATTAATTTTTTTATCCACAGTATGAGGTTGTTATCCAAATTTAGTTTTTTCCCTATGGATAAACGATTATTCTATAAAAGGACTTCTGTGGGCTGGAGACATAGTCATGATACATCTTACTGTGAGGAAAAACATGAGTACAACAGAGTATTTGAAATCCAGAAGGCACAAAATGTCATATATACAATAACTATATATTATATATACATAAACTATGGAGGGCATTACCTACAAAGATAACACAGTGTGAAAGTGCCTCGAGATACCATTAGTTAAAAGATACACCATTCATTGAAATCTTCCAACCTAATTTTTAAAAAAAGTTTCTTTCATTCCTGAGATTAAAAAGAAAGAAGAAAAGAAAGCTGGGTGTGAGGACATACTCCTTTAATTCCAGCACTTGGGAGGCCAGGACAGGCAGATCTCTCTGAGATGGAGGCCAGCCTGATCTAAATAGCAAGTTCCAGGCCAGTGGGGGCTACAGAGAGACCCTATCTCAAAAAGACAAAAAAAAAGAAAAGAAAAAATGTGTATATGGATTGTGCAATGCAATAGGTTCCAGGAGAAAAGGGTTAAATTGTACAACATGGGTAATTCTTTGTGAACAGTCACATAAAGCTCTGCTTCCCAGCATCGTCTACCTTTATAGGCTCTTTACAAAATAGGTAGAGGGTTCTCCTGAGTACCAATAGTGATTTAATTATTTCTTTTTGCCCAACAGCAGATAATGAAAAGACTTATAAAGCGGTATGTTTTGAAAGCACAAGTAGACAAAGAAAATGATGAAGTTAATGAAGGTAAGCGTCTCCCAGTCAGGAAGCCTCTTTCTTCATAACTAACTTAGTGTACATGGGAGGCTGAGGCAGCAATCCTGTGAACAGTGAACACTAAGCCAACCACAACTACATATCAAAACACCATTTTTAAGATACATATCTCAAGAACTGTTTTTAAGCCCCCAAATAGATAAGTAAATAACTAAAGGCTGGGAGGCAGCAGCAAATCACAGATCAAGAGTAAGAACTAAATCTGGGGCTGGAGAGCAAGTGCAGAGGTTGAGTGCATGCCACTCTCTCTGGGGACCCAAGTCTGATTCTCAGCACCCATGTCTGCCTGTAACTGCAGCCACTGGGGATCTGATGCCTTTTTCTGGTTTCTGAAGACACTTTCTCTCTCTCTCTCTCTCTCTCTCTCTCTCTCTCTCTCTCACACACACACACACACACATACAAACACACACACAAACACGTAATTTTTTAAAAACTGGGAAATCCTTTCTAACACAAATAAGTTGCCACTCCATCTGTGTATCCTGTAAGAGAAAGGCTAACCTTAACAAAACTGCTGATGAATGAGCTTGAAGCCATTGCCTGATAAACCCAGTGAGTCCCTTTTAGATCTGAGTCACCCCAATGTTTGTAGAAAAGAAGTCTAAGAATATATGATGATAAACCAGAAAAAAAAAAGTTCAATTATGGTGGCCTAGAAATGTCTCAGGTAGACATGATTGGAATAAAATTGTAATGTAGAAAGCAGAAGTCTGATCGGTTGCCCCACAACTTCCCTTAGAATACAGAGGAATTACACAGCCACAATAATGCCAAAAATGATCAGCATTTGAACCCTTGTCCAAAAAAGGAAAATAGTGAGAACTGAGTTTAGAATAAAGTTCTTAAAAAACCTTTTTTAAATTTTATTTTAGTGTATGAGTGTATTGCCTGCATGTATTTAATGCACCCATGGCGTGCAATGTCTGTGGATGTGAGAAGAGGTGTCAGATCTCCTGGAACTGGAGTTAGGATGGTTGTTGGCTATCATGTGGGTGCTGGGAACCAAACCCGAATCCTCTGCAAGAGCAGCTTAACTGCTGAGCCATCTCTCCAGCTTTTGGAACAAAGTTTTTTAAGTTGAGCACACAGCTCATAAGTGTATTAGACGACATAGTTCCTCTTTACTGAGGAACCGAAATCCAGAGTTTGGATATTTTGCTGTAGGCTTTGGTGGAGCAGGTATAGCACTGTGTGGTTGTCACCAGACTCAAGAACAGGGAAAGAGGGACCAGGAAGGAAGGTGAGCATTGTGTGGCTGCATAAGGCAGAACCTTAGCCAGGTCAGTGTAGCTCAGTGATAGAGACCTGCCGAGCCGGCACAGGGTTAACCCTCCAAGCCAAAAAAAGTAAAACAGACCTAAATGTTTCAAATTTAACTCCTTTCTGCTTCTGTTTTGCTATATGCCAAAGGAAGCACATTTTTTTCTCACAAAAGAAGTTCATAAATGTTTTGTGTATATTCTTGAAGAAGCGTTAAAACTCCCTTAAATTGAAAAGATTTTCATGGACTTTTGTTTTCTGTGATGCTAGGGATTGATCTCAGAGTGCCAAACATGCTAAACACATGCTCTACCACTGAACTACAGTCCCAGCTCATCTGATTTTTATATAAAGGAACATGCATTCTGAGCATGGTAGCACTTACCTGCATTCTTAGTACTCAGGAGAGAGGTGAAATCAAGGCAAGGAGTTCGAGGCCAGCCTTAGCTATATATCAAGGTTGAGGTTAGCTTGGCTTGCATGAGACCCTGTCTCAATAATAACAATAATAATAATAATAATAAATTATATATTTATAATTATATATTATGCATTTTAAAGTACATAAAGCTATAAAGGGTTACAGTATACTGTACCCTATAAGTATATGTAATTACTATATGTCAACTGAAAGTATTAAGAAGAAAAGAAATCTCCTTAAAAATATTTTTTCATGCTGTTCTGTTTTTAAAAGATGAAATCAAAGTGCCAATAATATTCAGAACTGATTCTTAGATTCTAGGTAACATACTGCCTCTAAGTTCACTTTTAGTATCAATGACTTATCTACATAACAGTTAAATAACTCCCATGACATTCTCACTTTTAAGTGCAGTCTGTCTACGCTCAAAGTAACTGCCAAGCTAGAACTATGGGAGCAGCTGTATTTTAAGATTATACAGACAAGTTCTCACACTCTCTTAGAGAGACTAGAGTCTGCACACTGAGGGTGCTGGGTCTCTGCTTCCCTGAGCCTTGCCTGCATATGCCCCAGCCCTTTGTGCCAGACAGGCCCAACTGTTTGTTCCTTGGCTCTGTGTGCCTGACATTCCCTTCCCTAAAGAATAGGTCTCCTGTTAATCCTTCTTTTCCCTTCATCAGGTTTGACTTAAACTATACTTTGGCATATTTGTGTGTTAAACCAATTCATTTTTAGTGGTGCAATGGGAGATGATGGATGTAGGTGTCAGACCTATGCCTGAGGGGAACAAAAAGATTCCTTGTGTCTAGCTAAGGGATAGTATGATTTTACTGTTTCAGCACATCAAAATTATTTAAATTGTTTGCCTCGACATTATGCACACTGTTGCAGATTGATTAACCCTGTGCTGAAAGGCTGGGCATTGTTTCCTTTTTCTACTGGAGGGTGTGAGTTTGATCTCACACAATAAAGGGTGCTGCTTGAAGCTGAGTTTTATGTTACAGACACAGCTGGAATGTTTTCAGAGTCTTTTCAAAAGTTTGTATGCTTTTAAAGGCAGATTTTTCTTAAACATCTTAAAGGGGAATTTGAAATGACTATGTTGGTGATTTTGTGACATGAATGCATCCAGATGGTATGAATTTCACTTTATCTTTTTATCTAAAAATGAAGAGCAAATCACCAATTATGTATTTTTAATACAAATTCTATAGGTGAATTAAAAGAAATCAAGCAAGATATATCCAGCCTTCGTTATGAACTTTTGGAGGACAAGAGCCAAGCTACAGAAGAATTAGCCATCCTAATTCATAAACTCAGTGAGAAACTGAACCCCAGTGTGCTGAGGTGTGAATAAGGCAGCAGTCTGCAGTCAAGCTCCGACTAGAGCACAGATGTGGGCAATAATACTCCTGAGTATGAAATACTTGAAAAACTATGTGTGAAGTTCTAGATTAGCTACTTTTATCATGTGGATCTTTAAAGACTAGCTCATAATGATTTCCATCACATGAAATGCATTTCAGCTGTTGGCCTCAACATTACAAGCAGTGATTGTATGCCATTATATTTAAAACTGTGTTAATGTTATTGACACTTTTGTCATTTTTTCTTTGCACTATCTGTTGGCCTCCAGGAGACCATAAGTTCCTTGGGGACAGAGACCATATCATTTTCATCTTTGGGTCTCCAGCATTTAGTGCAGTGCCTAGTACATAGTAGGTGCTCAATAAATGTTGAAATCAACTGACCTGAATTTCCAGTAACATGTAAGAACGGATGAAAGGCCATCATTAGGTAGCAGCCTTCTTGTCCAAATACTAAACAGAGTTTTGTTTTTTTAAAAATAGAAACCGAAGAAGTTTTACAACCAGCTATGACTTGGTGAGATTTTCTTAGACTTTTAGGCATCACCAACAATTCTAGAACCTTTGAAACTCAAGTGAAGAATTTAACAATGAAACGAACTAATTGAAAATACACTTACACTTATATTTGTTTCATAGGATTGTTCAAAACAATGCATTAAAGGTTTTTCTAAAATATATGCGTGTGTCCCTTCTTGCGTTTGTGGTTGGACATTAAGAATTTAATCGATGGGAAAGTTTTGTGGAAGTTGATGGTTATACTCAGTTGTCTTGTTGTACTCATGTCTGCATCTCATGCTTTAATGATAAATAAGATTAACAACTGACTCTTTGTCTTGCCTTCTGCTCTGTTCTGAGTTTGGGGCTTCTGGGGAGAGCTAGGAAGGAATGATGCCATCTAGGGAGATAGGGCCAAGCCTCACCAGCTGTGCAGGCAACTCCAGCTGTCACTGCTGGTCATACCTACCTGGAAAAGGGATTTTAGCCTTTTTCCACAAACTAGCTTGTGAGGTGTCTCTGTGGAACTTGCATAACAGAGCTGAACCAGTCATATGCATAATGCCAATGACTTCTATGAGAAACAGGCAGGAGCCAGATGTCCCTGACCTCTTCATTTAAACCCCTCATGCAGTCATGGGGCATCCTGAGTGTCCCCAGCATTCCTACCAAGTCACTGGACACAATTTTGATCTCAGTGAGTTTCATTTGTCTTATAAACCAACAAAACAAACACCAGAAAGGCTTTCTAGACATTAAGACAAAACCAAATATCAAATGGACCTACCCAAAATTCTTTACAGATTACATAATTTCTACCTTGGGGGAGTTAGATGAGGAAAAGACTACATTTTTTGCTGCCACTGTAGAATTATTTCAACAATTTCTGTCGTATATTAATGGTGCTTACCTTAAATGTTTTTCAAACTTTATGCATTTTATCCCATGCATGCCTCTGAACTGAGTGAAACCGTGAATGTTTCCATTGTTAGATGTTACTCTACATTAAAACAGTAAAGACATGGAGCTTCTACAATAGGTGGTGCTTTCTTTTTCAAATCATTGTCTAAGATTTTAACTGTGGAAGTTTTTGCTTAGAACTAGAGAACAGAATACATATTTAATAATTTTCCTAATCAAGGTCAGAAAAAAAAAATGAAAGCAACCTAAGAGTCTCAGAATCTGGAGATGGCAGAAGTATTGTGTAGCCCAGGCACCCATGTTATGTGTGTCCTTATACTTTTTGTCCGTGCCTCCCTTGCAGCTAGGGAGATTCAGAGCTTATCAGACAGATTTTTCGTTTGTTTATCTCACTTGTATGAACATAGCACCTCATTGTTTGTTTTTGATTGTTGAGGTTGGCAAGGGTTTCAGGGTGGCATTTCATATTTATGTGCCATACTCTGATCTCATAGTTCTCCCTGGTACCCCTAGACCCCCTGGCAATCCTTCTTCTAGCACATTATGCTTAAAGATTTCATTTCCCCTTTCTTCATGATTTGAGTCACTCTCAAGAAATCTGCTCTCAGACAAAAGGAAGCAGTTTTCCCTGTGACTAATGACTGCAAAGCATAAAAAAGCCAGCCCTTCATATCAAGGTAGGGTTTACCTTTTTATGTACTTGGAACCTGGAAGGGATTAGGCTAAAGTGAGACTCAGGCTGATAGAAATCTTGCCTCCTTCTTTTCCTTGCTTTCTTTTCTCCATGTTTTGCCTGGAAAACACTGTACCCAAATCTTGTCAGACATACACCCTAAAGCATCAGATCAAGGTGAGGATTAAGTTAGAGAATTGCTGTCAGAATTAGTACTTCTTTTTTTGTTAAAGAGCACTCTGGCAACTGCTTGTATGGGCTTGTATGGGCATCTTACAGAAAGCAGAGTTAAATATGCAGTAGGACTGTGCAGAGAGGGACCAAGCTGGCAGGGCCCAGAACACCTGGTCTAGAAAATGACCTGTAGGTCCTAACAGTTCATTAAGAGGTTCTCACAGCACCTGACTTTCTTTTTGACCTTCTGGCTGTTCCTTGTTCTCTCAGTTACAAACAAGAAGACAATACTCAAACTACAGTTTAAGCATCCTACTTAACAAATTTGGTATTTTTGTAGAGGATTTATGGATACATTTTTTGTTGTTGATTTTTGTTTGTTTGTTTGGTTGGTTGGTTGATTGGTTTGGTTTGGTTTTTTTGATACTAGGAATTGAACCCAGGGTCTCATTTTTGTTAGACAAATATTCAAAGACTGAGCTGAATCTCCAGCTCTTATTTTACTTTATATTTCAAGACAGAGTCTTATGAAGTTACCCAGACTGGCTTTGAACTTGCCATCCTCCTGCCTTAGTTTCCTGAGAAATTCTGATTACAAGCCAGCACCCCAGGTGTGGCCGCTTAAATGCTGGTGAGGAGCTTTGGCTTCTTAGACTTAAAAGCTGGAACTGTGGAAATGCTATCCAGTGTCTTTGAGGAGTTCTACACATTATAAAAACTTCAAAAGTCAGACATAGTGATGTACATGTTGAACTTGGGAGGTAGAGGCCAGAGGATCAGGAGTTCAAGTCATTTTCAGCTCCATGGTGAGTTCAAGGACAGCCTAGACCATGTGAAACCTGTCTTAAAGAACCAAAATAGTAAAAATAGAAATAAAATAGAAATAAACAAAATTTCAAAATGATGTAAGTATTTTGTGATTATTAAAAGAAATTTAATGCATGTTTTACTTTTTAAGGCAGGGTCTCCCGTAGCCCCAACTGATCTAGACCAGGCTGGTCTCGATCTCACAGAGATCTACTTACCTTCGGCTCCCAAGTGCTGGAACTGAAGCTATGTGGCACCACACTCTGTCCACCAAAGTAGTTTTCATAAATGGCACTGTAAACTCAGGACAGAGCCTAAAAAGAATGGACATCACACCCATTGTTCTTCAGCAAATGACTTCACTTCCCTGTCTTCAGAACCCCCAGTTAAGCTGCACCCAGAATGCCTGGTCCCTGTGATCACAGAGAGCATTGGTAGGACCATTCAAGGTGGGAACAATCCCACTTTCTGTGTTATTATCTCCATCCCTCTTTCCCTCCCTCCCTTCTGCCCTCTCCCTTTTTCTTTCTCCTGCTTGTTTTGGTATGGAGTGTGTTTGGCATGGAGTGTGCTAAGTCTCATTACTCAGCTCAGGTTGGCACAGAACTCAGGATGCTCCCACCTGCACCTTCAGAGTGCTAGGTGGCAGGCACGTGCCTTCAGTCCCATATCCTCATTGCTCCTCTTATTTCTTCACTTGTGCCCTTTTCCATTTCTTCATTTCACCTTCATTTAATTTGCTTTCTTTTTCTAGTTTTCGAAGTTAGAAACTTAAATTGAGTTTATATTTTTAACTTAATATATCGCAGTCGTACATGTTTCTGCAGTACAATGTGATCTGTACTTACCTGCATACAGTGTGCACTGGCCAGATCAGCATTTCCATTTCCCTACAACATCTTTGTCTTGGAAACTTGGAGCTGTTGGCCTCAACATTACAAGCAGCGACATGCTGTTATGTTTAAAAGCCCATTGTTGGGGGCTGGAGAGCTGGCTCAGGTAAGAGTACTGGTTACTCTTGTAGAGCACCCAGGTTTGGTTCTCAGCACCCACATGGTGGCCTACGACTGTCTGTAACTCTAGTTTCGGCTGACCCAAATGTCCTCTTCTGGCCTCCACAGGTATTTTACAGACACGATGCACTTAACATGCAGACAAAACACTAATATACATAACAGATTAAAATAACATTTTTTTAAAGCTCAGTGTTCATATCTTGTTGATATTCTTGTTTTTTGAAACAGTCTCCCTGTAGTCCCAACTGGCCTGGAACTCACTGTGTAGACCAGGCCAGCCTTGAACTCACAGAGATCACCTGCCTCTGCCTCCCAAGTGCTGAAATTAAAGGCATGTGCCACCATGCCCTGCCTAAGTTTTGTCATTTTTATACTTCAGAAAATACATACCAGGTTATTGTGAACCCTCATTGTCCTACAATGTTGTAGAAAACTGGAGCTGACTGCAATCTGTTTTGATACTGATTTTCTTCTTTTTTAAAAAATATTTTATTTTTATTTTATGTGTATGAGTGTATGTATGTAAGTACACCCATGTTATGCAATGCCCAAGGAGGACAGAAAAGGGCATCAGATTCCCTGGAACTGGAGTTATGGATGGTTGTTAGCTGCCGTGTACGTACTGGGAATAGGACTGGTTCCTCTGCAAGAGGAGGTAGTGCTCTTAACCGCTGGGCCATCTCTCCAGCCCCTTGATGCCCATTTTTTTTAACCTACCTCCTCCCCACTCTTTTTAGCCCATAATAATTACTATTCTAGCAGGTAGAGCCTGTCTCTTATGCATGTGAGAGAATGTGCGGTCTCCATATCCTTCAGGCTGCTGTGAAGGACAGAAGCCTTCTTCTGGCTAACATTCCTTGTATGGGTACCACATTCTCTTAGTTCACTTAGAGTGGTGGACACTGGGCTCTTCCATATCTTGGCTCTTAGGACCAGCACTGCAGCAAACACTGAGGGACCAGATGTCAGTTTGTTCTGTCATTTTCATTTCCTGTGGCTCCCAAACAGGGTTGTTTGGGTGATTTTGTTTTAGTGTTCTGAGGAGCTGCCACACTGTTCTCCATCATGACTGTACTAACTCATAATCCTACCCTCGGTGCTGGGGGTCTCTTTCCTACATCCTCATGGCAGTTATTTTTTGCTCTTGTTTCTTTTGTTGTTGTTGTTTGAGACAGTTTGAGACTTTGTAGCTCAGTCTGGCTCGCAATTTACCATGTAGCCTAGGACGGTCTTATTTCAATCCTGTGGTAATTCTGCTGCACCCTCTTGAGTGCTGGAATTACAGGTCTGAGTCAATCCTGTGGTAATTCTGCTGCACCCTCTTGAGTGCTGGAATTACAGGTCTGAGTTAAGATACCTAGCTATTTTGTGCTGTTGCTGTTTGTTTGTGAGACAGGGTCTCCCTGTAGCCCCAGCTGGCCTGGAACTTGCTATGTAGACCATTTTGGCCTCGATCTCACAGTGATCTGCCTGCCTCTGCCTCCCTAGTGGATCATCACAACTGACTCCTCTTTAATGTTTTTTTGATAATAGCCATTTTTGACTGGGATAAGATGATATGTTACTGTAGTTTTGAATTTCATTTCTGTTTTTTACCTTGTTTCAAAAACTTTCTATTCAGATGCTCTTGCCCATTTTAAAATAGAATATTAAGACTTTGTTTTTGAGGGGTTTTGTTTTGATTTTTGTGTGCTCTTTATATTGTTGATGTGATCAGCTCAAGAGAATAAAAGATAGTTTATTCTGCCAAGTATGAGTGACCATGATCTGGGAACATGGATTCAGGTGTCTCAGAAGACATGCTATAGGAAGAGGTTACATGAACTTTACAGTCCCAGGACAAAAGAAAAGTCACAAGCCAAGGCATTTGCAAATATGTTGTTGTGGACATCAGGTAGGTGGGTTACAGATACTGTCTGCTGACAGTCTTAGGTTTGGGTTTGATGGGTGCTAGTGCTCTGTTATGGTAATACATTTCAAAGGTTTTAACTGATAGTTATATGGGTACCAGGTCAGACACAGAGGTAGGAACAAATGGCTATTCAGAGGACTAAAGATGACTGACCCCAAACAATTTTGGCTGTATATCTGCAATATTCCAGGAAATTCTAATCAGTCAGCTTTGCAGAAATATAGGTTGTTCCCCCCGCCCCGGGAACTTCAGTTCACAATATATTCTGGATATTAACCCTTTGTCAGATTAATACTTTGCAGATACTTCCTCCCATTCTGTAAGTTGTCTCTACTCTCCTGGTTGTTTCTTTTGCTGTGCAGAGGCTTCTTGGCTTGACATAATCCCATTTGTCTATTTTTGCTTTTGTATCCTTTGGTTTTTGGGATATATGTGTGTGTGTGTGTGTGTGTGTGTGTGTGTGTGTGTGTGTATATATATATATATATATATATATATATATATATATATATATTCACCTGTGCCAAAGTCTTGACACATTTCCCTTATGTTTCTTCCTGTAGCTTTAGTTTCAGATACTGCATTCATGTGTTTGATGGTTTTGAGTTGGTTTGTGTGTGTGTAGAGTTAGGGAGTCAGGTTTCATTCAGTTTGTTTAGCATCGCTTATTAAAGAGGCTGCCTTTTCTCTAGTGCTGTTTTTACAATTTTGTGTAGGATCAATTGGCTTTAGATCCTTGGGTTATTTCCGAGTCCTTTATTCTGTCCAGTTGATCTATTTGTAGGTTTCAGGCCAGTTCTATGCTGGCGCTGTCACTGCCGAGCTGTGATGATCTTGAGATCAGGCATTATAATGGCCCTAGTGGTGGTCCTTTTGCTGAAAATAGTTTTGGTATTTGGGATCTTTTATATTTCCATATAAATTTTAGGATTATTTTTTAGGTCTGAGAAAAATGCTATTGGTATTTTATGGAATTGCACTGAATCTATACAGGGTAGCTGGGGTATTTAACAGCATTCTTCCAACTCAAGAACACAGGGCGATAGATTCCGTGTGTGTGTGTGTGTGTGTGTGTGTGTGTGTGTGTGTGTGTTCTTCAATTCTTTCATTACTGTTATTCACATCCTTAGTAAAATTTATTCCTAGTCTGTGCATTTGCACCCATTTTAATCAAGGGTGGGGCCTGAACCTAGGGCTTCGTGCATACAAAGCAATCAGCATTCTACCAACTAAGCCATATCCCCCTTGGCGATTTTTTTTTTTGGTAACTATTATGATGGGATCACTTTCATAATTTCTCAAAAGTTTGTTAGTGCTGTGTTAAAATGATGATTTTTGTCTATTGATTTTGTATACCTCAATTTTACTAAATTCATTTATTAGTTCTAACACTTGGTGGAAGTTAGTTTTTTTCTATGTATAGACCATATCATCTGTAAACAGAGATATTTTAACTTCTTTTCCTCTTCATATTTCTTTATTTCACTGTATTCCAAATTGCTATGTAATTCTAGTACTGTACTAAAATTGACAGAAGTGGACCTTCTTATGTTCCAGATCTTAGAGGAAATACTTTCAGATTGTCCTCCTTTAGTGTGATGTCAATTGTGGGCTTCTGTTATAATATAGCTTTTATTATATTGCTAATATAACTATAGTTTATAGTAATTTGTTCAGAGTTTTTGTCATGAAAGAATGTTGAATTAAATTTTTTTTATTATGTACTTATTTATTTTTAAGACAGGGCCTCACCATATAACCTTGGCAGTCCTCATCCCCACTCTATAGATTAGGTTGTCCTCCAAATTAAAAAAAAAAAAATCTGCCTGTCTCTGCCTCCGGAGTGCATACCAGCTTCACTTTGTGTTTTTGTTTTTTGTTTGTCTCTGTGTAGCTCCAGCTGGTCAGGTTGACCTTGATCTCACAGAGGCATGTGCAACCGTGCCTGATTCAGGTCTTTCTTTGGGATGGTGGGGTGGGGCTGGAGAGATGGCTCAGCAGTTAGGAGCTAGCTGCTCTTGCAGAAGACCTGGGTTCAGTTCCTAACACCCACACAGAGGCTAACAGTCATCTGTAATTCCAGTTCCAGGGGATCTGACCTCCTCTTCTGGCCTCTGTGGGCATTGCACAACACAGATGTATTTACCTACATGCAGGCAAAACACTCGTACACATAAAAGTAAATTTTAAAAAACCACACACACCACAAACTACTATTTGGGTTCAGCTGATAGAGGGGTTGCCCTAGCATTCAGGATGTTCTGGATTCTATTCCGAAATAAACTGGTCCTGATTGTTGATAGTGGTGGTGATTGCCTAGCAGGCAAGATGTTTTGGGTTCTATTCCAGAGTAAACGAGGTAAGGTGGTATACACCTGTAATCCTATCATTTAGGAAGTGGAGACAGAGGAACAGAAGTTCAAGGTCATCTTTGATTACAAGTGAATTTGATACCTGTGCCTGGCTACATGGAACCCTGTCTCAAAACAAAACAAACCTTCTACTTGTTAAGTTTGAACCAAATTTTTTTAGAAACTTAAACAACATATAACAGTAGACTGAATACAGAAACAAATCCAGGACGCCTATCTGGTACTACTAGGGTGGAATATGAATAGATAAGCACACAATGCCAATCATCCTATTATTTCTTAATTTTGAAAAAAAATATAAATTTTAAGAAATTTATGTAATGGAATTTATTTATATTTAAAAAATTTATTTTATGTGTCTGAGTTATGAGTGCATGAATGTACGTGCACATGTGTCATGCATTGCCCACAGAGGTCAGAAGATGGCGTTAGATTCCCCTGAAACTGGAGTTATGGACGATTGTTAGCCACTATGTAGGTGCTGGGAATCTAACCCAAGTCCTTTGCAAGAGCAGCCAGTGTTCTTAACCGATGAGTTATCTCTCCAGCCCAATCTTTTTCTATTTTAATGTCCAATACAGTAAATGCTAATATTAACCCAGAAACAAAAAATCCTTTGACTCCAGGTTTTTGTTTGTTTGAAACAAGGTCTAACTGTGTAGCCCTGAAACTCGTTTTGTAGACGAAGCTGGTCTTGAACTCACAGAGATCCGCTTGCCTCTGCGTCTCGAGTGCTAAGATTAAAGGCGTGTACCACCACTCTCCTGCATCTTCAGGTTTTAAGACTGAGCCTGAGGTCAAAGTTTGCTAGCATGGAAGAACCAAGAGTGGAACCCATCGAAATCTCAGTCTCTTGGGAGCGTTGCACAAAGTTGAGGACTTGGGGATGCTGGCAGCAGAGGACCCTGGTTGCCCTGGAAACCGCGCCCGGGTCAGGGGCCGCCCTCTCCTCTCCGCTCCCTCTGATTGGAGCACCCTCTCATGGGGGCGGGTTTCAGGGAGGGGCCAGGCTTAAGCATTGGCCCGGTCTGGTCACGTAGCGCGTAACGTCACTCAGCGCGGTTGGCTGCACACCCGCTGCTGGGCCCTGGAGCTGAGCGGCGCCCGCAGTGAGGGACGCCGGCTGCTGTGCGGGGCAGGCTGCTGTGAGCCTACTGCCTCGCAGGGTGCGGCGCCATGGAGCTGACTTTAAGCCGGGCGGATTATCTCCAGGTAAAGACGCGGCGGTGGGACCTGGACCCTGCGTCCCCGCCGCTCAGTCCCGCCGGCGCCAGGCCCCACGCAGACCGCACAACTGGAGCCCAGTGAACCATCGCAGCCCTGTTGAGCAAACTTGGTCGTCGCAGAATTTTACATAGTAGAGAGTCAAAAGGAGATGCAGCGGCCCAGAGTAGATGGCCCAGAGTAAATAAAATGATACAAATGGAGATCCTGGGCCCAGAGCAGATAGATGGTGCGCTTGAAGATTCAGGGCCCAGAGAAAGTAAATAATTAACACCATAGCTAAAAATTATGTAGCTGCTCTTTGAACCAATGGCTGCGACTCCAGAGCTGGAGTCCTTTCTGTGACTGGACTTCTAGCTGTAGAGTCATCTCTTCCAGTTCTCATGTCCTCCCTTCCTCTAGCTGATGCTACAGACGTTTGCTTAGTTTCCCCAGAGAATTAGGCTATGTACTTTATTATCTTCCATACCTAGCTGATTACACACCTATTGCTTTTGTCCCCAAATATCTCTTAAATCTGTTCATTAGTCACCATCTCCTTGACTTTGAGTTTGGACTCCCATCTGTGCTTGGGTAATTACATTCGTCTCCTGACAGGGCCTGCAGCCTCCCTGTTCAGTTTTCTCCAAGTCATCATTCATATCACTTGGTTGATACATTAAAAATGCTTGGTTGTATTGAAATGAATACTACTAGACATATAGAATAAAATCCTATCTGTAGTATATCCAGGTTCTTCGACGATTGGCTATTCAACTTCTGTTCAGCTAGTCCCATCCCTCTCTGTAGTGACAGGTTCCCTTTTGTTATCTCAGGAAAAATCCGATGTGCTGCATTTTCAATCAGTAATGTGTTTCAACATATGAAATTGGGAAGGGCTTCTAAAATAGATTCTGAAACACCTTCTGAGTAATGTTACATAATAATAATATATAACATAGTTCAAAGCCTGGAACTCACTATGTAGGCCAGACCAACCTTGAACTCAGATCTTCCTGCCTCTGCAAGTGCTGATTTTAAAGATACATGCCACCAAACCTGGCCCTTATATAATTTTTTTTTTTTTTACTTAGTAAGATACATTTTGCTAAATTTATTTCCTGTTTTTCACTTGTGACATTTTGTTAGAATGTAAGTTCATCGATAAATTCAGTGAAAAACAATCAAAGCTCACTGGTTTGATCTGTTGCTCTTTTTAAATATTTGATGTAACTTCATATTAAAGTGTGTCAGAAAATCTTCACTAATTGAAGTCTGTTTCCTTAGGTGGGAGTCACCTCTCAGAAGACTATGAAGCTACTTCCTGCCTCACGACAAAGAGCTACACAAAAGGTGCTGCAGACTCTGATTTTACCACCGCTTCTGTTTCTTTTTCAGTAACTTCGTGTGTAAAGCATATTAATGTTAAAATGAAAATGAACTTCTCTTAATTTGAATAGAAGTTGGAATATGAACATTTATAGATAGTTATTTTCTTGGATATTAAAATTGTATAAAATCTGGGACTGGAGAGATTGCTCAGTGGTTAAGAGTACCGATTGTTCTTGCAGAGGACCTCGGCTTGAATTTCAGCACCCACATTCAGGCTAACGTCCATCAGTAACTCCAGTTCCACAGAATCTGATGCCCTCTTCTGAACTACAGCATCGCTCCAACATTGGTGCACTCACATGCATGCAGGCAATACCCTCATATACATAAAATTTTTAAAAAATTAAAAAATCATGTCAGATTCGTGTATAAGAAAACTTAAAAATCATACATTTTGGGCCTTGGTTGTAGCTTAATGGTAGAGGCTTGTCTGCAACCCTAAAGTCAGTCCCTAGAACTACAAACACCAGTCAAGACAATGGCAATAATTTACTCTCTGTATACCACACAGTGCATGAATGTGAAAAAGAAATACAAACTACAGCAGAATGTGAGGAGAGCATTTAAACTTTCTCCTTTGTTATTTTCTTTTTCTGAGGCAGGGTTTCATGTACTTGTGTAGCTGAGGCTAGAATCTCCCTATGGCCCCAGCTGGCCTGGAACTCATTATGTAGACCAGGCTGACCTTGATCTCACAGAGATGCACCTACCTCCTAGTTGTTGGAATTAAAGCCAGGCTTCACCATGCCAAGTTAACCTTGAACTCTTAATCTTCCCTGTCTCAGCCTCAAAAGTGCAAGGATTATAGGTGTATGCAACTTAATGTTTCTCTTATTTCTTAAAAGTTAATGTCTTTATGTTGAATTTTGTATTAATTACTGTCTTTTCCTAGACATAAAACAATTATTATTTTTTAGGCTAGAGGGATATTTTAATAGCTACAAAGTAAATGTCATCTGGATATATTAATATTTTATCAGGATGAATCAATAATTTTTTTCTTTTTTAAAAACTTTATTTGTGCAAGTGTTTTTTCCTTGTTTGTATACAGCTGTATGTATAGTGGCCTCAAAAGCTGGAAGAGGGCAACAGAGACATCATGTGGGTATTGGGAACTGAACCTGGGTCCTCTTGAAGAACAGTAAGTGTTCTTAACCTCTAAGCCACCTCTCCAGCCCAATAATTTTTTTCTTGACAAATCAACTTTAAATTTGATCACATTTTTTAAGTAATTTCAATAAGGGCAGTTTTTATAAATAGGATATTTAAATGTGTGAGGGAAATCTGACATCTTAAACAGAATTCCAAGGGAATCAACAGATTTCTGGTTATCATTTATTATAGTCAATCTACTATATCAGCACATCTCAAAAGAATTTTTAAATTTTTTTATTTATTTTATGTGTATTTTATATGTATCTAAGTGCACCCATGTCATACAGTGCCCACAGAAACCAGAAGAGGGTGCTAGATTGCCTAGAACTGGAGTTATGGATGATTAGCTGCCATGTGGGTCCTAGGAAGTGAACCTCTGTCTTCTACAGGAGCAGCCAGTACTCTTAAATGCTGAGCCGTTGCTCCAGACCAAAAATTTTATTCATTTAAATTGTTGAGGATCTCAAAGAACTTATTTATGTAAGTTTATCAATATTTACTATATTAAAATTAAAGCTAAGAAAAATTTTAAATATTAAAAATCATAAACCATGTTTACTGAGATAGCATAGTTATATTAAAAGTGTATTTTTGAAAGTAGAATTTAGAGATAATGTTGATATTATGTTATATGTTGACAAATTCTTCAAGGTCTGGCAGAAATAAAGGTGGATGGATTCGTGTGTCTGCTCTTTGCATTCAGTCTGTTGTGATGTTTTGTTTAGATTGAAGTACATGAAAAAAATGCAGCAGATCCAGCTTACACAGACACACGGTTGAAAATATCTAAGTAGCTCTTTCAGAAAACTGTAACTCTTTGATACTCTTCTTCCTTAGACCTTGGTGCCCTGTGTAGTTTGAAACTGTCTTGAGGAAGTTTTCACAGTAATAGTAAATGTGAACTCATCAATCTGTTACAGGTGGTTGTTGGAGATCAAGATGGGGTAGTTATGTGCTTTGGCATGAAGAAAGGAGAAGCAGTGGTAAGTGTAGCTTTTTTATGGGGGGGGGATCACCAGAAGATTTATTGAATACTCCTAAATTTAAATTTCCCTAAAATATAGAAATGGGTACTGAATTATAATATTTGGTAAATTTAAAATGGTAAAGGGAAAATGTTTACAATATAGTAACTTGCATACTTAACTTTCCCCCCAATTGATTTTGCAGGCAGTATTTAAGACTTTGCCATGGCAGAGGATTGCCAGGCTGGAACTCGGAGGAGTTCTTAACACACCTCAGGAGAAAATTTTCATTGCTGCAGGATCTGAGATTAGAGGCTTCACGAAGAGAGGAAAACAGTTTCTCTCTTTTGAAACAAACCTGACGGAAAGCATTAAAGCTATGTATGTTTTATTCTCTTTTCAGTTTTTATATATCTATAAATTATATCTGATAGGTCTTCTGGAAAATCAAATTGACTACAGGTATTTTGACTTAGAATCAATAAAAAGTTATTGGCTGTTGAAAGTTGTTCTTTTTGGTCTTCTTGAGATGGGGGTCTCTGTAGTCCCAGCTGTCCTGGAACTCACTATGTAGACCAGACTGGCCTTGAACTTCAGAGATCTGCTTGCCTCTACATCCCGAGTGCTGGGATTAAAGGCATGTACCAGCACACCCGGCTTGAAAGTTGTTCTTGATACCTTCATATTTTATGTATTTGCATACCTGTGTGTATATATATAAATAAGAAGTCACTTTTGGGGGCGGATTTCTAAATATGTTTTGGATTTTTCATGGACACTTAGAAACTGTGTGCATTATGGGGCACAGAGTGACATTTGGTACATTTAGGAGCTGAGATAGGAGGATTGCTGTGATTTTGAGGCCAGACTGGGCTGTATAATGACTTCAAGGTTAGTCTAGGCTACAGAACGAGACACTGTCTCCAAACACCAAAAGACAAAAACAAAAGGCTGGTCGTTAAAGTTGATGACGACTAATAGGTTATAATTTCAAGTAAATTGGATCAGACTAAGTGAAAAAAATCAATGGCTTCCTGATATGTGAAATTTTGCAATTAAAGTTTTAGGCTTGTTTTCCTGTGTGTGTGTGTGTGTGTGTGAGAGAGAGAGAGAGAGAGAGAGAGAGAGAGAGAGAGAGAGAGAGAGAAACAGAGAGAGATAGAGAGAAAGAGGCATGTGCTATGATTCAAGAGTCAGAAGGCAACTTTGTGGAGTCAGTCTTCTTCCACCTTTATGTTGGTTTTGGGCAGTGAATTCAGATCCTCAGGCTTGCATAGCAAACTCTTTAACCCCTCAATATCATTTGAATCATGGGGCTAAAGAGGCTTTGAAGTTTACCTAATCTTAATAATCTCTTAAACTCCTAACCCACACCCCTCTGGAAGCCTAAACAATTGGTATCCAACTTCACACCGCTGAATCAGGAGTGGTGCTTTAGAACTTCTTCCTTCAATCTGATGCAGCTAAGTTGTACTTGCAGCGAGAGCACTGGTCTGGAAACTACTGGTTCAGTCTGTACTTATGTGTAGTAGACAAATGTTTTGTGTCGTATGCATTGCATAAGTGCCTTCTGATTTGTGGGCTTTAAAACTTTGGCTTGGTGAGATGAGACTTCACCAGTGACAGATGAAGTCCTCTTTTTGACTTTTAAATTAAACAATGCAATTTCCTAAGATCCAAAATTAATTAAGAATATCTGAGTCAAACAAAACAATGATATTTTATTTAGGGCAATTGAATTGTATCTAATAACTGTTTACCATTTGGAGGCCAGTGCACGGAGATCTTTGGTATACAAGAGTTACGTTTTTGTATTCTATAAAGAAATACTATCAATAAAAAAGGAAATTAAAAAATAAGAATTCAACAGTGGCAAGAGAATGAACATGTTTTAAATGCCTTTGTGGATAAAGACAGCCACTGATCATTTTGAAATGCTAAAATCAAGTAAAATAATACCTTTTCAGAGAGGTAATATGGATGGAGGGTGAGAAAGGCAGGAGGCCCTAGTGAGTCTTTCTCAACAGCTTCTTAAATGTTTTAACTGGAATAGCAGAGATGGGCAGAGAAAGTTCATTATCCAATGTTTACAAGTTTATTTTCTGAATTCTCATATTTATATGACTACATAGGAAAACAAAGACTATAACTTCAAAATATTTAATTAGGAAACTACTTATAAATTGATCAGCCCAGTAATAACTTTCTCTACTTAACACTGTATGTGACCCATCTCTACTCTGTTCAGTAGTGACTGCTAAATTGTACTGAGGCCAGTGTAATGCAATTATAATACAGATTGATTGGAATAAGATGGAATTATAAATCTTGGAAAAGATACAGACTTTCATGAAGTTAATAAAAATATTCTTTGAATATACAGAGCTACGAAGTAAGGCTACTTAATTTAATATCTAAAGATCATTGTAGGGTAAGCTCTTTAGAGAATAATATTAGCCTCAAAAATTCTTTGAATCAACCTTAGCAGTGGAGAAATGGATGAAACCTTCAAACCAAATTGCTCTTTTCATGATTACGTGAAGATAGCAATGTAGGAATAAACGATATCCAGACTTAGTTTCTCCTCCAAGATATACTCAGGACCAGAGAGTTCCATGACTTGACGTTTTTGAACTTTAGAATATTTGCAAAGATTTTGTCAGCTGAGCATTCCTAATCCAAAATCCTGAAATCTGATGTATTCCCAAGAATAAAAGCCTTTGAGTCCCACATTAGCACTCAAATGTTCGGGTTGGGTTAGCTCAACTTGTATTACACTACTTTGTAGATACTTTAATAGTATATATATATTTTTTTCAAAGATGTTCAGCTCCACCAAAATAAAAAGAAGAGAGAAAAGAAACTATATCCAACCCAAGAACTAAAAAATTGTTTATAGCAAAATTTTGTTAAAAAAAAACAAAACAATTTGATGCAAACTTGTTTTATTTCTACTTTCAAGACCTTCTGTTTATCATTTACTTTAGAGTACGTTCACTTCAAACAGACTTTTCTAGGCAATTTAGTATGGTGGTAAGGAAGCTAATTCTAGGGCTAAACTACCTAAGCTACTGTATGCCTTTTACTCGGAGCCATCAGACCTGTTAGTGTCGTGTCATCAATTTATAAAAGGAATAATAATACTCTATACAGAGTTATGAGCCTTAATGACACTAATTTGGGTGTGTCAATGAAGATGGTGCTTAGCACATTATGTACATTAAAAAGTTTTTTTCAATTATAGACAAATTAACATACTTGATTTTTGTTTAATTAGGCTTTTTATTGAGATGCCTAAGACCTTTTCAGCTTTCAAAACAAAAAAAGTATTACAGAAAAAAGGGTAGAAATTAAAGCTGTATAACTTATACTATGATATCCACACTTGGGAGGAAGCAGCAGGAAGATCAGGAGTTCAGGGTCATCTTTATCTATAGAGTGAGTTCAAGGCTAGCCTAAAAACAACTGTATGTGGTGGTTTATACCTTTAATCCAGGCACTTGGGAGGCAGAGGCACACAGATCTTGAGGCCAGCCTTGTCTACATAGGGAGTTCCAGGCCAGCTATGGCTACAGGGAGACCTTGTTTCAATAAGACTTAAGAAGAAAAAGAGGATAGAAATTAACTGGGGAAAACACACACACACATACACACACACACACATACACATACACACACACATACACACATACACACACACATACACACACACATATACACATACACACACAACCTATGTGATAAAATGATAGTAAGTAAAGTGTAAACTATTTTCACCTATGAAATATAATTACCTGTGCTTTAAAATAAGGATTTTTTATAAAACAATGACTGTTTTAATATTCTCAGGTACATATCTGGATCTGACCTCTTTGTCAGTGCAAGTTACATCTATAACCATTATTGTGACTGCAAAGACCAACATTATTACCTCTCTGGAGACAAAATCAATGATGTCGTCTGCCTTCCAGTGGAAAGGTTACCTCGAATGATGCCAGTGCTGGCCTGCCAGGACAGAGTGCTCCGCGTTTTACAGGTCCATGTTCTCTGCATTTTTATAGCTTTCAATATTTAGGCAGATAAATGAGTGTTGTATACTTCAGATAAAATCCTTTTAGTGATTACTCCTTTTAAGTGTCCTATATAAAGTTGTATATGAAAAAAGAGTCTTACATTTAATTGGTAATTTCTTTTTCACTTGAGGTGTTGAGATCTTTTGAAAGTTTTTAGAAAGCTTATATACAGGAAAAAGGATCTCTCTACCTCTCTGTCCTCAGTTCCTGAAAAAGTCTGGTGAGAATATTTTGATATAAGAATGGTTGGCAGCACTTCCCTCCCTTTTCTTCTCTCTTCCAGTCCCCCAGAATTCAAATTAAAGGAAGAAGTTGGGTAGAAGAGAGTGAAGAAATAATTGTAATTTTTTTGACCGTTTTATCATAAAATGTAGAATTAAGTACTCAGTAAGTAATTTGTTGAATAAACAAATGGTAGAGTACTTACCTAACTTGCATGAGTTCTAGAAATTGAGCCCCAGCACTACTTAAACCTGGTGCTACAGACCTGTAATCTCAGCACTCAGGTTAGAGGCAAGAGGATGAGGTGTTTGAGATCATGGCCAGCTATATAAGGATTTTGAGACTAGCCTGGTTATATGAGATCCTCTCTGAAACAAACAATGAAACAGGAGTGGCAGTAAACATCCTTTGACTGAATTCTGGGATTCTGCTTTGTTTTACAAGACAGCATCCATATTTCTTTTTCCAAAATTTAAATTTATATTAATTTATTTTTGAGACAGGGTCTCATTGTGAAGCTGTGGCTAGCCTAGAACTTACTGTGTAGACCAGGCTGGCCAATTCACAGAGATCTGTCTGCCTTTACCTCCTTGTGCTGGAATTAAAGGTGTGCTACCACGCCTGGACATATTCTTATTGTAAACATAAATCACAAGGGCTAGAAAGAAGGCTAAGTAGTTAAGAGCATTTGCTGTTCTTCTGGAGGACCCAAGTTTGATTCCCAGCACCCACATAAGGCAGCTTATAGCTGCCTTTAATTCTAGTTTCAGGGGACTTGATGCCGTCTTTTGGCCTGTACACCTGCACATACATGGCATATACTCACAAAGACATATATACATCAAAAATGAATATAATCTTTTTGAAAAATCACTAAGGATTTGTGGAAAGGAAATTGCTGAACTCTTCTGCTTTGCTGATTTCCCCGTCTATTTGCCTTCGAGACTAATCCATTCCCAAGCTTGCTTCTTTTACAATTTTGTGCTTTTGTTTATGTACAAATACTTGTCATTTTAGAAAGATAAGGATATGGCTATTTTCTGTGTTCTACCTAAGTGTTAAAATTTTGTAAGTGGTGTATCTTTTGAACTATATTAGTGGCAAAAAATCTTCTAATGGTAAATACAAGGACCTACTTTATTTTCTGATCTAAGTAGTAGATGGTTCTGCCTTTAATTGGAGTGGGTTTGGGGACTACCAAAAGGCAAGACCAGAATTTTCCTTAGAAAGTAACTTTGGGTCTTCTCAGAGTTTTGAATGCACACGTGTGTTAACCCCCAGTTAACACTAGAGAACACGGAAGAAATGAAACTTGTTCCTGGGAAGTTTCAGAAGGAGTTCACCAATGTGAGGTCTTCAGAAAACATATTAAAAATGAGAACTGTTGAAGATAAAGAATATTTTTCCTTGGTATTTATGTATTTCATTTTCAAATGTGTTAACATTTGTAAGATTAACAAATACAGGCTGATTTCTATGACTTACTTTGTTTATGCAGTTTTATTTTAAATGTTATTGAGAGTACTATATTTGAATGTTGATGTCATTCATGATTGCCCATATTCTTTCAGATTTGCTTCAGTTCAACTTTTAAATTCTTGTTCTCCTTCAGGGATCTGATGTGCTTTATGAAATTGAAGTTCCTGGGCCACCTACTGTCTTAGCCCTACACAATGGAGATGGCGGTAATCAGATTTCAGTTTTCACAGCGAAACTGTGTGCACAAAAATTACTGTGAAAATAGGAGCTTGTATACAGAATGTACTAGAATTTAGGCTTCTTTTCTGATTGTGAGTTACTGAATTTTCGTCATCTTGAAATTAGATGATGGGGAACAGGCACCTCCTACGACTGTGTAGTTCTGAGAATATATAACAATTTCCCCAAATGAATGTTTCTTCTGTGTCCGATTTTTAAAATGAGATTGTTACATGAATATCTTTTATTTTAAAAGAGATAGTACTATTCATATGTTCACTTTCATTTTAACTAGGTGACTCAGGAGAAGATCTTTTGTTTGGCACATCAGATGGAAAACTTGGGCTTATTCAAATCACTGCATCTAAACCAGTACACAAGTGGGAAATTCGAAATGACAAGAAGAGGGGAGGTATGCTTTTGATACAGTTCAGATTCTGAAGTTTAAATGATTATTTAGTAATATATAGCATACAATTCATTTTGCTTTGTTTATTTGTATTATAAAGCAGACTTAGTGATTCACAGAGCCACTTGTCTACTATTTGTTCGTCAGATCTATTTTACTATAGACATAATTTTTTAAATAAATGCTTCTTTTAATTTGGGATAGACCTATAGTTTAACATCCAATATTCTGTGCTAAACTACACTTTTATTTGGGATAAGAGAATTAATTGGAATCTGAGAGTGTAAAGAAGTGTAGTTGTGGGTCAAGGGAATATTCATATTTTTAAAGAATTTATGTTTCTCATTTATATTGAGATGACTATTGGTAAGTACAGGACATTTATTCATGTTTCTTTAATAAATACTTGTTAGAAGAGACAAAGAGTAAATGAATGTGTACATGAGATAGCTTCACCTGGTCATCTGAAGGTGATGCAGCAGTACGGTGTGGTGGAGGTGGTAGCAGCAGCTGCTTTTAGACTGAGTGGTCAGAAGAAGTAACTCGGAAGAGACGAATTTAAGCCAAGCAGATCTGGGAGAAAGACTATTCCAAAAGGAGGGAAAAATAACTGCAAAGCACTTGAGGTATAGGTAAGCTTGACTCATTGGTGGATCAGCAGGAAGACCGGTGTGACTTGGTAAATTAACATAGGGTGAAAAGACATCATAGATGTGGAGTAGGGCCAAACTGCACAGGTGTTTGTAAGCCTTGGAAGTGTAGATTTTAATTAAGTATAGTAGGAAGTCTTAGGAGAATTTTATGTGGGAGGTGTGACATCAAATTCACTAAAAAGAAGCCAAATACGTTGAATAGAGAATGGATTTGGGGAGAAACTAGTCAACATTGGAAACATAGGAACCACTTAGAAGTTGTTTTTTATAGTTAATGTGGTTTATTCTACTCCAGAGTGCCCTAGTCCTAACTGTTGTTGGAAATAGAAGAGAAATTCAGTATGTGTGTGGAGGTGTGATGGACTGTGGGGAGTGGAAAGATTGGCGTTAGAAACAGTTTACCTGGTGTGGAGGAAGATCGGAGGTCGAGACTGACGGGGCAAAGAGGAGAATGAAGACTTTCGCCTGGGCACGAAAAGTTCGAGATGTTATGTGAACAGGAAGATGCCAGAGTGAACATATGAGTCTGGGACTTACAGAGAAGCCAGAGCTAAAGGGAAAGATAAGCATGGGTGCAGCGTAAATGATATATAAAGCCTTGTAAACAGATGAATGTGGATGGAAAAAGAAAAGCACCCAACTGTGTGCCAAGTGGCTCTTTTACGCCACCCAGTTCCAAGTCTTCGTTCCTGTGTGGCGTGTACTTTACTGCAACTATCGGTTTTCTAATTCATGACTTAACACTTTTTTAAAAAACAGGTATCTTGTGTATTGATAGCTTTGATATTTTGGGTGATGGAGTTAAAGATTTGCTTGTTGGGAGAGACGATGGAATGGTGGAAGTGTACAGTTTGGATAATTCCAGTGAACCTGTGCTCCGATCTGATCAGGTAAGTTAACTTAGACAGATTTACGTGGGGACTGGGGTTGTAGCTCAGCGGTGGGGGTCTTGCCAAGTGTGTCTGAATGGGTTCCATTCCTAGCACTGCAAATCAGAAACAAAACAAAACTATAACTATTATTTGATGGTTATTACAGAGATAGCTGATAGTTTAGAATTTTAATAAATGAAAATATAGTAAAATCTTATGTTTTTAAAACAAAATATTTCTATTTTAACCAGGCCTGGTGGTGAGGCCTCTAAATTCTAGCGACTGAGGAGGCCGAGGCAGGAGGATGACAGTTTCAAGGTCTGCTTAGACTTCAGAGTGAGCAATTTAGTGGGTCTCTGTCTCGAAATAGAAAAAAGAGGGCTAGAATACAGGTCAGTGTAAAGTGCTTTCCTAGTATGTGTGAGGCCCTAGGTTCAGCCACAGTACAAACTACTTAATTAGAATATTGCTAATTGTCAAAATCATTTGTGTACTCTTGTATTTGAATAACATATTGTTGCCTGTAAGCTGAATAATCACTTTTTCATTATAACTTTTAAATATGGTTTTAAATTTCTTAGGCATTAAATATTTTGACCTTGTTTCTGTAATGTATAGCTCATTATAGTTGTAACATGTATGTGTTTGGCTGTCATGAACAAAATTGTTGTTTTAAGGTAAAGTGAGCATACACAAAAACTTCATATTGTTAAGACAGGAAAAGAAATATCCTGAAGCAAAAAGGAATGAGTACGTTTTTACTGCTAGACCCTTAAGGACCAGCTATAAAAGAAGAAATACTAGGTCAAGTAATTTTAGTTCAGAAACTTTAAATATAATTAAAAAGTATAGAGTCACATAGACAGCATTCTGGCACACGTGGAATCTTATTTTTCCTATTTATTTTTATTTAATTTGTTAATATTTTATTTATTATTTTTATTTTGTGTGTATGAGTGTATTGCCTATATGTATATAAGTACACCCAAGTTGTGCAATGTCCTCAGAGGTCAGAAGAGGGCATTGGATCCCCTGGAACTGGAGTTCTGAATAGTTGTTAGCCATTCTGTGGGTACTGGGAACTGAACCCAGGTCCTCTGCAAGAGCAGCCAGTGCTCTTAATTGTGGGGCCAACTCTCTAGCCTCCGGCTTTTTATTTTTTATTGACTAAATTATTTTCCTGACACATAAAAACAGAAACTGTACATATGAATGGGGTATTATATGCTGTTGATACATGTGCACCAAAAACGCTTTTTTCCTTTAAACAATTTAAATTTTATTTATTTTGTGTTTATGTATGGGTACATTTATATGTGCATGTAGTGTGTTAGTACACCTAACAGTGCATATGTGGAGGTCAGATGACAACTTGTAGGAGTTGATTCTCTCCCAACTTTAATTATGTGGGTCCCAGGCATCAACTGAGGTTGTCAGGCTTGGTAATAAGTCTCTTTACCCACTGGCTGGCCTCTAAGTATAATGTTTAAATGAGGATAAGCGGTATTTATCTTTTAAAAATATTTTATTTATTATTTTTATTTTATGTGTATGAGTGTATTGCCTGCATGTGTGTAAGTGCACCCATGTCTTGCAATGATTGCAGAGTCAGAAGAGGGCATTGGATTCCCTAGAATTGAAGTTATGGACAGTTATTAACTGCCATGTGGGTGCCAGGAATAGAACCTGGGTCCTCTGCAAAAGCAGCCAGTACTCTTAATTTCTGAGCCATCTCTCCAGCCCCAAACAGTATTTCTTTATGGTGAAAATAAAAATTCCTCCTTCTAGCCTTTTGAAATACATGATACAAAATTGGTATCTATAGTCACTTTACAGTAGCAAGTGCCATTTCTTTTTATCATGATTCAATACCAGAACTTCAACAAATAATAATAAAACAAAAAATCAAACACCAGAACTTCATACTTACCTGTGTAAAGTAATATTCACGAGCTACAGAGATGGCTCAGCAGTTAAGAGCACTGACTACTCTTGCAGAGGACCTGGGTTCGAATCCCAGCACCCAGTGGCAGCTATCAGCCGTCCATAACTCCAGTTCCCAGGGAAGCTGACAGCCAATTCTGACCTCCTTGGGCATTGCATGACATGAAAAGGGTGTACTTACATGCAGGCAATACACTCATGCATGTAAAATAAAAATAAGTAAAATATAAAAAATTAATGTTCATTAATCAACTTTTTTCTTTCACAAGTAAAGTACCTACCATTCTATTCTTACTGTGAGAGCAACGTTTTATATTTCCCCTATGAGTCATATCATTTGGGGCTTGCCTTTCTGTCCCTGGCTTGTTTCATTTAGCATGATTTCCAGTTCCATCTATGTTGTCACAAAAGACAGGATTTCATTCTTTTTATGTCTTAAGTTGTATTCTTTTTTGTACCTAAAGTCTTTCATTTTAATAATCTGGGGTTAGAACTATTGCTTTTCATTACTATTATGAAATCTCTGAAGGCAAGCTGCTTTGAAGAGGTTTAATGTGGCTAGTGGTTCTGAAGTAAAAGCACCAAGAAGCTTCACCTGGTGATCTCCCTGTTGCTGCAGAGTCCCACAGACACTGGATTGGTCTGCATGCCTTTTTGTTCTCTCTTCCTCTGTATCCAATCATGAGGCTACACTCTAATGACTTTATTTAATTTAATCTCTTTCCAAAACCTTCTTCTCTGAAAACTGTAGCTGGATTAGTCCAGTATGAGACTTTGGGATTAAACTTCCATTGTGTGTGCAAGTCGGGTTTGGGCATTCAAAGTCCTTCCAGGCTTCTCCACGCTGTTTAAAAATAATGGCGCCCACAAAGTGTGTTACAGAGACAATATGGACATTCAAATGTTGTGCAGTTGAGTTTATTTTACAGATTTGGCTCAGTCTTGGTGTAGAAAAATCTTGCTAAGTAAGATTCAAGAAATAGTTCAGGCTTAAAAGCATATAATACACTGTTGACAATCTGATTTTTCTTATCAGCCCCTGAAAAATGTTTCCTATTCAGACCTCCTGTCTTTCTCCAACTTCTGTCCTAAACCTCAGTGAATAGCATAGTATTTACTTGCTCACTAGCACTAAGAACCCTTCTCCACAGCTATTTTTTCTGTTTTCTAGTGGCAGAGGGACTGTTCTCATAGCTTATATCAGTAAAAATGAAAAACTAGAGTAGCAGTGATGTTGAACTCAGTCTTATTTTTGTAATACATAGTATCAGTTTGCAGTTCATGAATAATTTTGGAGGAAATAAAGTATTTTTTAAAATACTTATTCTTAAGTATGTGTGTGTGAATGTGGGTATTTGCACATGTTACAGGTGTCTGAGAAGCCAGAGAATTGGATCCTTTAGAGCTGAGTTAATAGGAACTTGTGAACCACCTGAAGAGGGTGCTGGGAATTGAACCTGGATCCTCTGCAAGAGCAGTATGCACTCTTAACCACTGAGCCATCTATACAGCCCCTGTATATTAGTTTTGGTCAGATATGTAATACTAATAATGGTAGAATTTCTAATCTTTAGAGCTTCATGATTACAGAAGGTAATTTCAATGTATAGTTCTAGGTTGTAGAAAAGTAAAGTTGTAAAAGAATTCCATATGAATATATTATATTAAAATACATGTGAATATATTACAATAAGATGAAAGTTTGTGGGGAAAAGGAATGAAAATAAAAATTGACAAACACACTTACTGTACAAACACACTTAATAATTAAATAATAAAGAACAGCTGGTAAGATGACTCAGTGGATAAAGGTGCCACACAAGCCTGGCGACCTGAGTTCAATCCTCAGAACCCACATAAAAGTGGAGAGAGATAACCAACTCCTCAGGGTTGGCTTCTGGCCCCAACATTTACCCAGTGGGATGCATGCCCACACACATACACATATACATACATACATACATTCACACAATAATAAACTAAAAAGGTAAAAAAATGAAAAAAGTCTAAGGAGAAAAGGGAAAAATATCACATTTTTATTATCAGTTATACTGATTTATTTCTCACTTTTAAAGTCAATGATTGCTTATATAAATTTTTCTTGTTATTTAGATTCATTGTATGTGATTAAAAGATGTTAGGAATATAATTTACCAAACCTTTCTTCTTTCTTTCTGACTGTCTGTCTTTCTGTCTGTTTGGTTGGCTGACTGTCTTTTTGAGACAGTGTCTTCCTGTAGCCACAGGCCGGCTTGGAACTCACTCCCAGAGATCTGCCTGCCTCTACTTCCCAGTGCTTGGATTAAAGCGGTGTGCCACCCCACCTGGCCACCTTCCTTTTTTATATGAATAAATTTTTGCTTACAAGATGATTATACTGAGGTGCTGGAGTTATTTTAGAATGCTGGGATTTTCTGGATTTTGTTCTCTTAACCTCACTGTCTTGCCACTTGCCACCAAGTAAATGTATTCAGTAAATGTATGTTGAGCATCTGGTGACACTTACTTGTCACCAGTGTGGCTTATTTTAACATATCTTTGAAATGTTTAGATATTAATGAAGTGGTTTGTCTTAAATTTATTTTAGATGCTGTCTGAAAGTATTACGTCAATCCAAGGTGGCTGTGTAGGGAAAGATGGTTATGATGAAATTGTGTTGTCCACATATTCAGGTAATGATAATCAGTAGTTGAAAAATAACAAAACTCAATGTTTAAGAAATGTATTCTTATGACGACTTTTAGTTTATTATTTTTTATTATTACATTTGTTTACTTATTTATTTATAAACAGGGTCTCACTCTGTAGCCGTGGCTGGACTGGACCTCACTATGTAGACCAGGCTGACCTCAAATTCACAGAGATCTGCCTACCTCTGCTTCCTAAGCACTGGGATTAAAGGCCTACATCATCATGTATTATGTTTATGTGTGTGTTATTTGATACATATGTACTCACATGCCATACACATGCAACAGCGTCCATGTAGGTCAGAAGACAACTCATTAGAGTTGGTTCTTTCCTTCTGCCATGTGAGTCCTGGGGATTAAATTCAATTCGTCAGCCTTGGTGGCAAATGTCTTCACCTGCTGAGCCATCTCTCTGACCCACGGTGACTAAAATAATTATTATAGAAACTCACTCTTATTTTGAATGTTATAAACTTTATTGATTAAAAAATAAGGCAAAATGGGACCAGCAAGATGGTTCAGTGGGTAAGGGCACTTGCCAAGCCTAGCAACCTGAGTTCAATCCCCATGACCCACATGGTGCAGACAGAGAACCAACTCCCACAAGTTGTCCTCTGATCTCCTTCATGTATGTGCTCTAACACATCTGCCCTCCCCCACAAATAAATGTAATTATTTTTCTAAGAAAAGGAAAAATGGGGATATAGTTCAGTGGTAGAGCATTTGCCTGGCATGTGTGCAGCCCACAGTAGGATCTCTAGCCCTAAGAGAGAAAAAGGTGGGAGGACTAGACTTGTTGATTTATAAAATGGTTAACACTTGAGTAATATTTTAAAGAGTGCATGGTGTGTCTCTAGTACCTTTGAAATTTGAATTGTATTCTTTGCTTTAAAGAGAAGTCTTTGAGTAGGCCGTGGTGGCACAGGCCTTTAATCCCAGCACTCTGGAGGCAGAGACAGGTGGATCTCTGTGAGTTTAAGGCTAGCCTGGTCTGTATAGCGAGTTACAGGCCAGCCAGGACTACAGAGAGTCCCTGTCTCAAAAAGATAAATAAACAAATAAAAACTAACTAAATAAAAGGGAAGTATTTACTGCAATTGAAACTTTTGGCCTAATGTATTTCTTATAAAAATTTAGCTTGGAGGAGATAGTCTTTGTATTCTCACAGGAGTCTTGTGAGTTTAAATTCCATGAAAATAATTTGTAACAGCCAATTCTGGTATTTCAGCTACTTTTGAATTTGTTTGAATGTGCTGACATATTTACGTACTTGAAAACTGAAGTTTTTAAGAATTGAGATTCTAGTACTTCAGACAAAGAATAGTGTCACAAAATGCTTAAGTGCTTCCTTTATGGTGTGAATAGTTTTTGTTTGGTTTTCTAAGAAGTCCTGGGGCTAAATTAGGTTGCTGGTAGTGGGCAAAGCAGAGTATAATTTGGGGTTCTGTTGTCCTCCTTCACACTCACAGCACTGAGTCTTCTGTGATTATAATTCATCTTTACAGGCTGGGTTACAGGTCTGACAACAGAGCCCACACATAAGGAAAGTGGGCCAGGAGAAGAACTAAAGCTTAATCAGGAAATGCAGAATAAAATTGCTTCTTTACGGTAATGTCAGTTTTTTTCTTCACTGTTTTCATCTCATGAAAATATGTAGTTGTCCCTTTTTGTTAGTCACAGAAGCACTTTCTGTATTTTATGGGTAGGAATGGTACTCTTCATTTCTCACGGCTTAAAATGAAACTTTATGGATGTGAGAAAGTCAGCAGTAAGTGCTGATTAATATTTGGAGTTTAAAATCTACCTTTCCTATGCATTATGCATTTTTTTTTTCATTTCTGAGACAGACTGTCTGTAGCTCTAACAGGTGGCTTGGAACTCACTACGTAGACCAGGCTGGACTTGATCTCACAGAGTTCCACCGCCTCCCAGGTGCTGGGTTTAAAGGCGTGCACCACCATGTCCAGCTTTGTTTTTTTGGCTGTAACACCATTTAGATCCTGTGCATTATTCTTTATTGACTTTTTCTTAGATCCAAAATGGCATTTTTCCTCCACTTAGGTATAGGTAGTTATAATAAGTTTGCCTTTTCACATGGATTTCAAAGAAATGAATACAAATGGCTAAATGTTTTATTAATTTTGATGTTCACTGTTCCTGTAAGCAATTCTGATGGTAACTTCGACTTACAGATTGCTGAATCTGAATAATGTCTGCTCGTAGATCTGAGATTACTTTCATGGTCTGCTCTAATTTGACATGTCCTGTGAAAAGTTGACTCTCTATTCACATACATTTAGGAAATGGGAGTTGCTAAAACTTTTAATGACTGTGCACCCCCTGACAACTGTTGCTAACTTCTTAGGGGAGTGAGAGCTCCCCTTTTGTAGCTGAAGGCTCCAAGAACTTTTAAGGCAGCAGATGCCACAAGTACTAGTAGCATGAGCGTGTTTATAAAGGCCACAAGAACAAGCTGTAATGTTTATAAAACTACTAGGCTAGATTCATCCAGGGTATCCCAGTTCCCACAATCAGAATCCAAAGTAGGGCTCCGGAGATGGCTTAGTGGATAAAGCACTTCCACAAAACTGTGAAGACCTGAGTTTGGATCCCGGGACTCATAATAAAAGCTCAGCAGGCATGTGGGCTTCCTGTAATCCCAGCACTTGGGAAACAGCACTGGGATCTCAGGGGCATGCTCTATAACTTGACTGGCCACCGCTTGCAAGCTCCAGGATCAGTGAGAAACTGTGCCTCCAAAAATAAAGTGGAGAGTGATTGAAGAAGACACCCAGCACCAACCTCAGGCCTCCATACACATGTGCACACATGAGTAGATGCACCCATGCACAGTGCACCCAAATGTGTTCAAACATGCAAACACACATGCACACCCACACATTTTTTAAAAAGATTATCAAGTAGAGTATGACTGACTACCATGTCATATCCTCTATAATATCTTTTTAATAACTAGGTCTTCCCCCTCTTGATTACACTGGAAGTTCCAGTACACATTTATATTATTGTATTCATTTAGCGCATTCAGGCAAATATATAACATCGATTAATAAATATTTCTTGGACAAATGAATATTTTCTTTTATTTATTGCGTACATCCCATTCAGGTTCCTCCTCAGACCTTT
This sequence comes from Eospalax fontanierii, assembly GCA_035773235.1. NCBI lineage: Eukaryota > Metazoa > Chordata > Mammalia > Rodentia > Spalacidae > Eospalax > Eospalax fontanierii. Next base: position 64,064,942 of record CM069535.1, on the reverse strand, counting down.
TCCCCTAAGCTTGAGCTAGCTAAACATTCTGCCTCAATTACTTTTTACTTCATTTGCATGTAGCCTCTCCCCTTAACTGGAACATCTCTTGCAATGCTCTAACATTTGATGGAACTCAAATACTGGTTCATGATTATATTTGTGGTTCCCAGAATGTTAATATTCTGCAGCCCTCTCAGTTTTTAGTGTTTGCCTGATGTCTTACATGTATACTAGTTTCATATTTTTCTCATTTGGTATGCATTTCTTCTGTATTAGTTTCTCTTCTGATTAGTGTTGTGTACAGCTGTCACCATGTCATTGTGGTGGGGTTGATAATTTGCAGTCTGCCTTAATGCAGTTCTATTAATAATACTTGGACTGAGTAGATGTTTTAATTTTTGGATCAGTGGTAAATGATATGGAATCACTTGGTCAGTCATAGAAGCAAAAAGTGATCCTGTTGGTGTCATATATATAATTATACTAGCTAAACCACTAAAATCTCATTTGCAGAAGGGAGTGTATAAGATTTTGTACACATTATAAGGATCTCAAATGTTTGTGGGTGATAAGATTGTGTGTATTTTCCTATAGGAGTGAGTTAGAACATCTGCAGTATAAGGTACTGCAGGAAAGAGAAAATTACCAGCAGTCTTCACAGTCAAGCAAAGCAAAGTCAACAGTTCCTTCATTTAGTATAAATGACAAGTTTACATTGAATAAAGATGATGCCAGCTACAGCCTTATCTTAGAAGTACAGACTGCAATAGATAATGTCTTAATACAGGTAAGCAGGATGCCGAATTTCTTAGTTTTATAACTGGATCTGTTTTTGCAAACCAGTCACATGCACTTACTATTGAGTACTTTTAATTTTAGAGAGTAATTTAAATATTTATGACTTAGTCTTTGGTTGGATAATCAGTTTAATTACGGGTTGAGTATATCCTTACCTTATATCACATAACAGTAATCAAACAAAATGTGTGTGAACTTGAGTGTCAAGAAGAGATAGGACACCCTGTGGAGGAATCTTAATAATGATATGGTTTAGAAAACTTCAATATTTGCTACATGTCATGTCTGTGATTGCAGCACTTTGGAGGCTGAGGCAGGAGGATTGCTGCAAGTTTGAGGCAAAACTGACAAATAGAGTGAGATTACCTCAAAAAAACAAAGAACACAAGTGGGGGAAAAGCTCCAGCCGTTAATTCTTTTGTTGGATCTTTAAAAACATCTCCAAATGCTAAGATGATAGGTGGCAATATAGCTTACTCACCAGCCCTGTAGTTTCTAGATAGGTGGATAATCTCAAAGGGTGAAATTTAGGAATAATAACGGATAACTTCCAATTTTTTGATTCATTTCTTTAATTGGAAGATATTCAAGAAATAGAAAGGGCTGAATGGAAAACCCCATAAGAAATGTGAAAATAGTAAACTGGAGGAAGAAGACAAGACATCTTTCTAAAAGATGCCATAGAGAGGCTAGAGAGATGGCTCGGAGATTAAGAGCACCAGCTACTCTGCCAGGGGACCAAGGTTCGAATCCCAGGACCCACATGGCAGCTAACTGGTAACTCCAGTTCCAGGGGATCCAACACCTTCTTCTGACTTTCGAGTTTACATACATACAAGCAAAGCACCAAACACAAAATAAAGAATTAAAAAATTTTAAACATGCAATAGAAAGCTCAGGTTATTAATTAAACGGTAGGAAACCCTCTTCAGTTCTAGCTCGCTTGTTCTTGCTTTGATAAAACATTGGCCCATCCCAACTTGGGTGGGGAAAAGCTTTATCTAAGATTACATGTTACAGGCCATCATTAAGGGGAACCAAAGCAGGAGCTTGAAGCAGAAAGTGGAGGAATGCAACTTACTGGCTTGTTTCCCCTGGCTTGCTCAGCTACTTTTCTTATATAGCCCATGCCCAGCTGCTCAAGAATGGCATTACCCACAGTGGGCTGGGCCCTTCTCTATCAATTAGTAACTAAGAAAATGCCTCACAGACATGGCCACATGCCAATCTGATAGAGGAAATTCCTCAACTGGGATTTTGTCTTCCTAGGTGTCCATACATTGTGTCAAATTGGCAAAAACTAACAAGCACATAAGTTGTGTGAGCTCACAGGCTGCCACACTGAACCACTCTAGGAGCCCCAGGCCTGTATACTATAGGACTACAGCTTTTACCTCCACTGCTCTGCTCAGGAGATCACAGAGGCTTGTCCATGTAACAGAGGGAATTCAGCTTTTCAAAAATGAATTTATATGAGCTAAGGAGTCAGCTCAGTTGGTAAAGTGCTTGCTATACAAGCATGGAGAATTGAGTTTGGATCCCTAGCACCCACATAAAAAGCTAGGCACAGCTGTGTGTATCTATAACTGAGCACTAGGCAGAGACAGGTGAATCCCTGGAGTTTATTGACGAGCTACCCTAGCTAGTTGGTGAGCTTCAGGTCCAGTGAGAGACCACCTCCTCTGCCCCATCTTAAAAAAATAAGGTGGAGCCTGACATGGTGGCACTGGCCTTTATTCCTAGAACTCAGGAGGCTCAGGCAGGTGGATCTCTGTGAGTTTGCTCTGTAGGGGGTTCCAGGCCAACCAGGGATACTTAGTGAGACCTTGTCTCAAAACAAGCAAACAAACAAAAAACCAAACAGTGGGGAAATCAAGCAAGTATAAACTATAAAGTATAAATTAAAAGTATTCACACTCAGATTTCAAGACAATTAGGATCTAGAACTAAAGAGAATCCTCAGAGAAAACATTTGTGTATATTTTTAGGTTTTTCCATCTGAACCTTTCTCATTTTTTTATATTTACTATAGAGTGATGTTCCAATAGATTTACTTGATGTGGATAAGAACTCTGCTGTCGTTAGCTTTAGCAGCTGTGACACAGAGGTAAGTTAAAAATATGACAAGTCTTCATTGTCGTGCCGCTTTGAGTGAAGTCTGGAGGCGTGTTGGATTCTGCCGCTGCTGCCATTCCTTTCCTAGCTTTCTCTTCAAACCTGCTTGTATCCTTTCCTATCTCAGTCCTGGCCCTGACCTCCTGTCCGGTATTTCCTGGATCCCCTGGGGCTATCTCTCATCTCTACACTCAGCTTCCCTTCCTCCCCTTTAGCTATCTCATTCTAGGCCCTGCACACCCTGCTATACAACTTACTCCTAGAGCTTCTCTGCCTCCATTAAGTCTACTGGACGCTGCCACCAGAGGTCTTAAGACCCAAACATCACTGAGTCATTTCTCATAATCTTTTAAATATTACTATTTCCTGCTGGATATAAACATCTAGACCTTCATTGTATAGAGAAAACTGTCCATGATTCAGCTCTTAATTATGTCTCCAACATACTGTCAGCAGGTGCTACGTCTCTTCCCATGCACATTATTTCTATAAACCGAGACTCTTAAAAAACGACTTAAATGCTATAGTTTTACAGTAGCTGCATTGGAACACAATATATTACTTCCCCTGCTCTTTTTGACACATTCTGGACTTGGAATTTACTTAAAGCCTTCCTTCAGCAGGCTCGTTGAACACCTACAAAGTACCTGTAACTAGATAGTGTTGGTGCCTTGTACATTGTTACCACATAACTCATTCCTCTGTCTAGTTAGTCTCAGAGCAAAGTCTGGCTCCTGAAGAGAACTCAGGGGAAAGATAAATCCCAGATTAGATGCACTAGAGAAGGCAAACTGGAGCAGAAGAGATGGTGAGCAAATTTGGTACTTATGTGCCCACTTTAAAAAGGAGAAATAGAGATATGGAGCTCAATGGTAGACTACTTCTGCGCAGCACCTCCAAAGGAAACAAGAAAAGGAATTTTAAAAATGGATAAAGAAAAAAGTTGATAGCTGCATGAGTTATGAAGGGCTTATTATTATTATTGCTATTATTCATTTTTTAAGATAGGGTCTCCCTGTAGCCCCAGCTGGCCTTGAACTCACTATGTATACCAGGCTGGCCTCTTATCTCACAGAGATCCATGTGCCTCTGCCTTCCAAGTGCTGGGATGTATGTCCTACCATACCCAGCCTGAGGGGGCATAAGTATTTTCTTTTGATGATCATTTGAAAAATCAAATTAAGTAGACATGATTGCTTATGCTTATAATCCCAGTACTTGGAGCTGGCACGAGTTCAAGGTCATTCTTGGCTATCTAGTGGTTACCTTGTCCTAACCCCGCTCTGCCCCCAAAAAGACCAAGTAGTGTAAATTTTAAATTTTTGAATCTTAGGTTACTCTGATAAAGTTACTTGTCTGGGGGCCAGGAATGTAACTCAGATGGTAAAGTGCTTGCTTTCCGTGCAGAAAGCCCTGGGTTTCATACCCAGTACCACATAACCATGGCATGATGGCACACACCTGTAATTCCAGCACTCTGGAGGTAGATACAGGAAGATCATCCTCTGTTACATAGCTAAGTCTAGCCCAGCCAGCCTGGGATACACAATACCGTGTCTCAAACAAAAAGAAATTGATTTATTTACAGCACTGCAGAATTCTTTGAAATGATTATTTTATGCTAATTTGTTTCTAGGACAGTGACTTCTTAAGACAGATAACTTATTGTGGAGATTTGAAATACAAAAGTAGAAAAACAAATATAGCTACCTCCACACATCTGTTATTAAGTTTTCAACATATGGCTCTTCACCCTTTCCTTTGCTGCTCCTAAACCTTTTTATTTTTAAAGTAGTTAGCCCAAGTGACAGGTATTGAAGTAAATGAATGAAAACATTCATATTATTGATAATGTTTATATTGTTTCTCAACTTTGAATTCTTCCCAGTCAAATGACAACTTTCTTCTCGCCACTTATCGGTGCCAGGCAAATACCACCAGGCTGGAACTCAAGGTAAAAATGCTAGAAATTACTTTTACTTTTGAATGTTTGAAATTTCTCACTCTCTTTTTTAAATCTTACATGTGTTGTCATTTCCTTGCCTTGACTTTCTCTGTGAAATGAATCATTTTAAGTGTGGCTTTCAGAATGATCAGCCAATTGTATCTGCTGTTAGCACTCACTTACCCTCTCTAAAATTATTTGTTGCTCTTAAGGTTTCCTCCAACTGGAAATTTAAAAAATAATTTTCTTTTCTTTTTAGTGGGGAGGAGGAAGGGTAGGAAATTTGAGACTGGATCTCACTCTCTAGCCCAGGCTGACCTGGAACTCATGATACTCTTAGCTGAGTGCAGGTATTACAGATGTGTACCACCATGTATACTTTGCTAGTTTTCTATTTCGAAAATTTCAAACATTCATGAGAGCTCTGAGTGCCCATGTGCTTATCACAGACTTCAGCACAGACCCATGGCAACCCTGTTTATACGTTGCTGCCAACCAAAGTCATTTGAAGCAAATATCAAATGTTGATGATTCCATTGGAAAATATTTAACATCTCAATACTCTTTTAAAAACCATAATGATAATACTAATAATCAAACCAACCTAAACTGACAATAATCCCTTACTACTAGCAGGCATTTAACAGTTAAATTCTATTGATTAGGTTTATGTGTCCATCCATTCATGAACTGAATAACTGGTTGAAGTTGTGTGGACATTGTCTTTTCTTACTGTTTAGATTTTGTTGACTACATTCTAATCCATTTAATTTATTACCTTCTATTCCAGATAAAACGTTTTAAAGTTATCATTTTGTTGTTTTTTTGTATGTTTTGTTTCTTTGTTTTGTGATGATAGGGATGGAACCCAGGGCTTTGTGCATAGCAGATGAGTATTTTACCATGGAACTACATCCTTAGCCATATACATTTCCTGAGAATAGAATGACATAATCATTTTAATAAATATTGAGCGTAGCACACAGCTAACACTTTTATAGTGTAAGACTTTTACAGGTTTTGGTTTTGACATCCGCCTATGATCTGAATTGAGGACTGCAGCCCTTTTTTCCTGGTTTTGAAACTTTGTAGTTTTTAAAGCATTCTGCTGCTACACAATACTTTTATACCCTGGGTTTGAAGTCCCTCTGAAATGTTTTACCCCTAAAATATTTTTTAAATTTATTTTTATTCATTTTTAATTAATTAATTAATTGTTTTTGTTTTGAGATAGGGTCTCCCAGTAGCCCCAACTGGCTTGGAACTCGATATGCAGAACACGTTCACCTCTATCTCACAGAGATCTGCCCGCCTCTGCTTCCTGAATGCTGGTATGAAAGGCTTGCAATTATTTTGATCTATATAAGTTCCCATTTACAAATTCTGAAAGAAAAATTGAAAAATAGGTACATTTATTTCTAAAATAATATATTTAAGCACATTTTGTGAGTGTCCTATTAATCAAACTATATTACATATTACCGAGCAAGGTTGAACTAGTAAATAGGAAAAAGCAGTGTTCTTTTTTAAACAAGTTGGACATATAAATTTAAGTTCAAAGAGGGAAAAAGCCAGATGCCTGAAAAAGCCAAAAGAATTATGAAAAAGCAAAAAGGAAGCTAGGTGTGGTGATGTACATCTGTAATCCCAGCACTACGGAGGCTGAGGCTGGAGGATTACCACAAGTTTGAGGCCAGCCTGGGCTACAATAGTGAGTTCAAGGCTATCTTGGGTTACAGAGTGACACTCTGCTTCAAAAAAAAAAGGCAGAGGAGAAGGAGGAAGAGATAAATGGAGAAAAGGAAGGAAGGAAACGAGGAGGAAGAAGAAAAATGGTTCCATATGCTATTTATCTTAGCATATGAGAAAAGAGCACAGTGACAATAATAGATGGTATTGCTAAACTGGGTAAATAAGTGATACAGCAGCATGGAATCCAGAAATAGAACTCACTACCACCTTTATTAATTCGTATCACTGGGTGTGGTAGCACATGTCTTTAATCCCATCACTTTAATCCACAGGTGGGTCTCTGTGAGTTCCAGGCCATTCTGGTCTATATAGCCAGTTCCAGGCCTGCTGGGACTACAGGGAGATCTGGTCTCAAAAAGACAAAAAGCAAAACAAAACAAAATAAAGACCTCAGGGCTAGAGAGATGGCTCATTGGTTAAGAGCACTGGCTGCTCTTGCAGAGCACCCGGGCTTAATTCCCAGCACCTACATGGCAGTTAACAACTTCTTATAACTCCAATTCCAGAAGATCTGATGCCATCGTCTGATCTATAGGCATTGTACCACTCAGGGGCACTTACAGACACACAGGCAATACACATTAAAAAAACAACAACAAAAAAGATTGGTGTTGTCATAGTTGGCATTCATCTGGAAGAATATTAAATGAATTCTTTTTTTTTTTTTTCCAGTACAGGGAATTGAACCTAGAGCTGTATATATGGCCTTTATATATAAGAAATTACTTTCTAGCCCTTGTTTTACTCTTTTTTAGAAACAAAGTTGATCAGATTATCCTTGAACTCATTCTTTAGCATAGGCTGTTCTGGAATTTGAGATTTTTGGGCCTTCTTAGCCTCCTAAATGCTGATATTACAGATCTGAGCCACTGGGTCTGACCCTAGTATATTCGTTATCTTATGCTATATATAGTAAATAAGTACCTAGTTTTAAAAAATGAAGAAAATTGAATTATCTTCCATATAATAGGTGTCAACAAAATATAAAGAAAACCTCTGTTGTGAAGACCAATGAATAGGAGATAGACAATTCATAGAAGGAATCAAAATAACTAATAAAAGCTCTTCCTCATTATTGTGAAATTTCAAATTATAAAGAGCCATTTCTACTTATCTGTTTGTCAAAAAGTAAAGAACAATATCACTAGATGACACGAATGAGTAGAAAGACACTATGGCTGGTGGGAAAGTAATTGTTACAACCACTTTGTAAAACAGGTAATAGCAGAGCCACAAAAGGTGGTGTACCCCTTTTGTCCCAGCACTCAGGAAGCAGAGTTAGAGTGATCTCTGTGAGTTCGAGGCCATCCTGGTCTACATAGAAAGTTCCAGCCACTGGGGGCTACAGAGAGAGACCGTATCTCAAACAAACCAAGCCAAACAAACAAAAAGAATATGGTGGCTAAAACTATCCCTAATTCCATTTCCAGTAGATCTTGGCATCGTTTTCTGGCCTCCATAGCATTACACACATGTGGTGCACTTACAAATATGCAGGCAGAACACTCACACACATAAGATAAAAAATAAAATAAGTAATAGCAACAGTTAGGAGGATCTTTAAATCTAACAGCAATAAAGCCAAAGCAGTGTACTCACAATGTGTGGTGGGCAGGACATGGGAGAACACAGCAGCTCACCTCATGGTAGCCAGGAGTACAGCAACCAGCAGACACCTGGCTGGGCCAGGATGTAACCCCAGAGACCTCACCTGAAGTGAGGTACTTCCTTTAACAAAGCCCTACCTCCAACAGTTTTTACCACTTGCCAGTAATGTGGTCAGATTAGGAGTCCACCAAGGGATTAATCTGTTGATTAGGTCAGAATGCTCAGGATCCAGTCACTTCCCAAAGGCCCCAGTACATGAGCCTGTGGGGGACATTTCGTATTCAAACTATTACAATGCATGTTGGCATGGAGGGGATTCGCAAAATGGAGATAAATACACACACACACACACACACACACACATACACGCATGTGTACACATGGACATGTGAACATTTAGTGGTTTTAATTCTTAACAGATCCAGCCTGGCTATATTCAAATTCTGGAAGAATTTTCCAGTTCAGATATAATTAGTTTGTGATGTGCTTATCTGTTTTCACAGAAACTTCAAAATTAACTTCTTGGAAACATTTCTGTGAATAGTTTTATAACAACTACTCTGGCATAATCCCCAATTCTGAGAAAATGAAGTTTTAGGTATTTCAGAACTTCATTTTTCTATTTAGCAAAATGTCTAGATTCTGTCACATTTTTTATTGCAAATCTTAAAGTATATGATACACCCATCTTTTGAGATACACAGAGTAGTATTTGATAGTGATTGTTTTACCTTGAAATGGCAGAAGACTGGTAAATATGGACAAATCACCTGAAAATATACTGTAGGAATCACTTAAAGAACAATTCATTTTATTGCAGACTGTCAATCATTTTAAGCTTTGCTCTACTCTGGTGGCAAATAGTGTTGAGTAGGTGCCTTTGTATCCTTCAGATACTGTAGTGGAGATTAAGACACAAGTATTTGATTCCAAGTTGAATATTAAAAAATGGACTTACGCTGCTAGTTATTCTTGTTTTCTTTTTCTCTTACGTTTCCTCAGATTCGCTCAATTGAAGGCCAGTATGGCACGCTTCAGGCATATGTGACTCCCAGAATTCAACCAAAAACCTGTCAGGTCCGCCAGTACCACATCAAGCCTCTTTCACTTCATCAGAGGACTCATTTCATTGATCATGACAGGTAGGATGTAGGAGAGACTGGTTTATTTTTTAGTTGCTACATTATTCAGACAAGCCTGCTTTTATTTTTATATTAAAAACTATGGTAGCTGTTCTACATTTAAGAAATTAAATACCTTACAGGTTTAATAATTAGCTGTGGGTTTAATATTTCTAATAAAAGCAAAATTGTCTTGTTTTGGAAGCGTATTAAATTGAACTTCCCTGTCATCTTTTACCATTTTGAAATCATTGTCCTAGCAGCTTCCTTAAACACCTGTTTATGAGCAAATAGTGTTCGGCATTTAGATGGCATGGGGCTCCTTGGGAACAGGCTTCATGTATTGGCCTCAACATCATATTTCCGTTCTGCCACACCTCAGAGAATACAGATAGATTATTATAGTTTCTGATATTCCTGACTTCCATTTCAGTGTAAGCATCTTAATGTTGATAGTTTGGGGAACCAGATAATATGGGATTAAGCAAAAGAAAAGGAAAGAGATGAACAATTACTTAGTACTTTGTGACATGTAATGTGCTAGGCGTGTATCTCAATTATTATTTTTTAATAATTTATTATCTTTACTTTATGTGTATGAGTGTATTACCTGCATGTATCTAAGTGCACCTATGTCATGTAATGCCTATGGAGGTCAGAAGAGGGTATCAGATCTCCTGGAACAGGAGTTACAATTTTAGCCTCCATGTGGGTGCTGGGATTTAGACCCCGGTCCTCTACAAGAGCAGCTGGTGCTCTCAACTGCTGAGCCATCTCTCTAGCCCCTGTCTCTATTATTTTTAATAAATATTTTTACCAACACATTTCTTTTACCTAATAGGGCTTAATTATAAGATTCTCAGACATATGTGTAATGTATTTTAATCCTATTCCCACACATTGCCGTCTCTTGTCCCACCCTGCTAATCCCCTTCCTCTTCGCAGCTGTTCCACCCTTTACCCCCATTCTACTTTCATATCTTTGTGTGTGAGGAGGGCGGGGGTCCCAAAGAGTTTCATTAGGATTGTTTACAGGAGCACGGGCATCCATCAACCTTTAACTTTGTGTGTATCCTTAGGGATGAGCATATGAGCACCTCCTTGTTCTGTGAAAGAGTGTTGATGGCCCAGTCTTGTAGAGGTAATCTTAGCCACTGTGAGTTCAAGAGTGCAACAGCTATGACATGTCCAAAACTATTATCACTTAATTCTTAAAGCAAGACAAATTATATCTCTATTTTGTAAATGAGAAATAAAGATTCGGAAAAGTAAGCCACTTTTTGATAAAACTACCAGGGCTATGATTTGAGCCAAAGCTCATGTTCTTTCTAATGCATCTTGCAGTTAAAGGATATATAATTTGAATAAGACATGAGAAGAAGATTTCTTAGGAAATTTTCTAGAAAACATTAAAGAGGATTCCTGCCAGGCATGGTGATCCATACCTTTAATCCCAGCACTCTGAACTCAGAGGCAGGTGGATCTCTGTAAATTCAAGGCCAACTTGGGTTTTACATAGCAAGTTCCAGGCCAGCTGGGACTCATAGTAAGGCCTTGTTTCAAAAAAACGGGGTGGGAGTGGTATTCAATTTCTTCAATTCTTTTTTTGTTTATTTTTGTTTTAGATTAAACCTACAGTCTCCTATATGGTAGACAATCTATTACAGAGCTGCCCTGTTTTTATCCTTTGAGACCCAGGCTGACCTTGAATTTGCTACAATCCTCCTGTCTTAGCCTCTCCGATTGCTGGAATTATAGGTGCTGCCACCAGGCCTGAGTGAGTAAGAGATTCTTTTGGGGTACTTTGGTCTTGGTTAGCGTTGATGGAGGATCATGGGGTGCTAGAAGAAGCAGTAAACACCGGGACTCAGCAGCTTGGATTATTATTATGTTCCTATGTGATTTATTGTTTAATTTTTCTGACTTTTGGGTTTTTATCTGCAAATAAGAGGACTACTCTGAAAGATCTCAAAAGTTTCTTCTAGCTTTTCAATTGCTAAATTCTTTAATTCTGTATCCTATTAAAGTTCCTTGTGAACTTTTCCTTTTTGTATGAGTTGCATTTTCTTAACTTCTCGTAATTATCCTTTAATTTTATTTTATATTTTGTTTTATTGAATTGAGATAGGGTCTCACTGTGTAACCATGCTGGCCTGGAACTCCCTTTGTAGACCAAGCTAGCCTTGAACTCACAGGGAAACACTTGCCTCTACCTCCCAAGTAGGGGTTAAAGGTATGCAGCACCACACCTGGACCCATTTGTTTTATTTTGAACTTATATTGTTGGTGATTGATAATTATGCATTTTTTGTTTGTTTGCTTTTGAGACAGAGTCTCCTTGTAGTCTCAGTTGGCCTGGAACCAGCCATGTAGACCAAACTGGCCTCTTATCTCACAGGATTCACCCTGCTTCTGCCTCCGGAATGTTGGGTTCAAAGGCATGTGCCACCACGCCTGGCTGATAGCTTTTAAGACAAGCCTACTCACTAGGTATACAGCTGGCCTTGAGTTCATAGTCTTCTTGCCTCAGGCTCCTGAGTTCTGGGATTACATATATGGGTTACCTCTCTTGTCCTTGATTTTCTTTTCAACCTTTCCCCCATTTACTTTATTGCAATACATTTTAGAAAATATTTAATTAAATCCATGCAAGATAGAAGATGCTATTTTCTAACTTGCTACTGGGACACAGCTTTTAAAGAAAAAAGCAAGGATTCAAATCTGTCTTATCTTAAAGCCCAGTGTTTGATTTTTACAGCATGTTGATTCTTTCCCTAAGGTGATTCATGTGTAGTCTATTGTAATATACATACTAAATGAACCTTTAAACAATCAAATGTATCTGAATAAGCTCAAGTTTATTTATAAAGCACATTACAAAGAAATAAAAACTATTTGTGTTACTTAACACAAGAAAAGGTATAGACGGACACACATTTTTTGTCATAAAATTAAAATGTTCATTTGTTTGATATGTAAGATTAATTTCAGGAAACTAATTTTTAAACGTTTGTTGAAAACTCAGCATGATGGCTCATATCTAATCCCAGTATTGGGAGACTAAGGCAGGAAGATTGACATGTATTTAAGACCAGCCAGTGGTACATAGTGAGTTCCTGGGCTGTAGGGAGACCATATCTAAAAATTTTTAAATTAATAACATACTGTTTAGCTGTATTTGAAATTCTGCTTCTAAATGTACATGTATAATAATTTTGTTGATCACCACACAAATGCACCTCTACTATTAAATTGCAGACCCATGAATACATTGACTCTAATAGGCCAGTTCAGTTTTGCTGAAGTTCACTCGTGGGTGGTGTTTTGCTTGCCTGAAGTTCCTGAAAAACCTCCAGCAGGAGAATGTGCAACATTTTACTTTCAGAACACCTTTCTGGATACACAACTTGAGTGTATGTACAGGTAAATCAAATTTATTACTTGATAACAAATCATTATATAGAGATTATACATTTAAAAGACAGGAATAATTTCCAAATCATATGACCTAAAACCTATATTACTCAGCAGAAACTGTTAAATGTAATTCATGAGTGCAGAAGGGACATTAATAAAGATGATTATTCAAAGACATATTCAGTAGTGCTTTCTTCTTCCCTGTGGCCCTGTGGATGTGTTTGTGTTTCTCCTCAGTCAGAGGAGAGTTGGCTTAGAGATCATGAATTGCTTAAACCTGTTTTAATAATGGAAAGTTTTCCTTTCTCCTTTAGTTATGATTGATAACTTTGTTGTGAATAGTAGTCTGGGTTAGCAGTTGTTATCTTTCAAAACTTGAAAAATACTGAAAATTCCAAACTTTCCTTGCTTTTAAAGTTTCTTTTGAAAAACTACTGTTATAGGTGGTCTGCCTTTATATGTGACTTGGTGATTCTCTTCCTCTTTCAATGCTTTTTGTTGTTGTAATACGGTGAGGGCACATTCTTGTTGGTCTATGTGTTTGGTATTCTAAATGCCTCCTGTTTCTACAAAGACATTTCTTTGGCTAACAGGGAAATTTTCTGCTATGTTGAAAACATTTTCATGTTTTTGAAAAGGAATTCTTTCAAGAGTTATAGTCATCCATATGAAGGTACTATAAAGAGTGTCTCGTCCCATACTGATTGGATACAAATTTCACTTGAATTTCTTTGTACAAAAATATTCTATGCTTAGAACATGCAAGCTCTTTGAAGCTATCATGTTCCACTGTAGAATACATGTCCCTTGCATTTTTCTGTGTTCATCTCACAGTCCTAACAGCAGTCTGCCCCCTTCACCGGCACTTTCCCACAATCACTGTCTCTTAGCATGCTTTCTGTTATTTGCTTGAGTACTTAACTTCCAGAAATGGGTATGGAGACTTGGGTCTTGTGCATGCTAGGCAAGCACTCTACCACTGACCTACATCCCCAGCCAGTTCTCATTTTTCTCCATATGGAACAGACTAGACTTTTTCCTTCTCTCCCTTTTCCTATCTCTGAATGTAAAGGCCTTCTGGCTTATGCAGAGTTTTTTCTCTGTATCTGCTCTTTGCCCTTGGACTGTCTTGTTCTTCAGGGTCTTGCGTTCTCAGTGCTGCTCACGTCTCCAGTATGTTTTGCTCTGTCTAGTTGGTGGCAGGGGCTTATTGCCTGTCTCTACCTCTTAGGGATTCTTTCCTTAAGCAGATCTTTGATACACTCTAATGAACTTCCCACATTAGGCCTTCCACATCATGTTCTAGAAATAGCAGAAAAACATAATTTTACCCCACAGTGCAGTGACCAAAAATACTTCCTAAGTCTAAGTGGTTTTCACTCAGTTCTGTGGAGGCCTTTCACTGAAGTATGCTTCAGGAAACTTATCTATGCCTAAACTGTACTGATTTTTCCCATAGTGAATCACCACAAAAATCTCACCTGACTATTCAGCATTGCCCTAGCATATTGTATGTTTTTATAATAATGTAGTTTTCCTCGTTTCCATTTGGTATCTTTAAGTATTCTTTCCTTTAAGACCCAACTTAGTAGATTAATAGAAGGTCTGAAGCTTGACTTTCTCTGTCCTTAAACTGTTTTTTTCTGTGCTTGCTTTCTTCTTTCTTTTCCTTTTTTGACAGTGTTTTGCTATAGCTGTGATTGGCCTAGAACTAATTATATAGCCCAAGCTGGCCTTGAACCAACTATTCTCCAGCCCTAGCCTCTCCTGAGTGCCATTATTAATAGGCATGTGGCATGCCTGGCTCACCAGAATCTGTTTTTTTAAATATTTTATTTGTATTTTATGTGTATGAATGCTTCACCTGCATGTATGTAAGTGTACCTGTGTGTGCAGTGCCCACAGAGGCCAGAAGAGAGCGCTGGATTCCCTGGAACTGGAATTACGGACAGTTTTAACTGCCACGTGGGTGCTAGGAACTGAACCTGGGACCTCTGGAGGAACAACCAGTGCTCTCAACCACTGAGCCATCTCTCCAGCTCTCAGAATCTGTTTTTAAGTGTTTTTATATATTTCCTCCAAGTACCTAATGCATATATTCGCCCATAGTGGACGCTCATGTTTTTCAGAGTATTGAATGAAATGCATGTATTTAGAGGTAGTACAGATCTATTTGGAAGCAGCTATAGTTAGGTTTGAACTTCACCTCTGGGCACTCAGCTGTTTTAACCCTTTGAGCGTTCAGTTGTTTGTTGTTTTTCTCCTGAGGAATAGAAATAACCAGCATTTATTTTATTGAGCTGTTGTGAATAATAATAAAAAAGATAGATTATATATGTTATTCTTCATTAATTGGCACCATGTACTTACTAAATATCATCTGTTAAGAGGAAAGACTAAGCCAGGCCTGGCAGCTTATGCCTGCAAGTCCCAGCTACTGGTGATGCTGAGACAGAATAATCAAGAGTTCAAGGCCTGACAGGAATACAAAGTAAATTCAAAGGCCAGCCTGGGCCCATCTCAAAAAGTGAAAAAGAGAGTTACTGATGTAGTTCAATCATAGAGCATTTGCCTAGCATGTGGAAGGTCCTAGGTTCAATTACCAGTACTACAACTAGAACAAAATAAAAGAAAACTGAGTGGAAATGTCATGATTTCTAAAACATAGCTGGCATAAAAATAGTACAGTTGTATCATTAATCTTTTTAGAAAAAACAATTAGCATTTGCATGAAGCCATTCAATATAAATGGTACGTATGTGGTGGGGGTGTGCCCATGTGAAAACCTAATGATAGGCAACATGGAGCACATGAAAGATAGGGTGCATTCATTAAGAAAATGCTAGTTATTTTAAAGAGAAACCAAGTCGCTTCATCCAAATAAAGGGAAATTTTCAGCTCAAGTAACTTAAAAGCGTAACATTTACTTGTATCAGGCACAACCCGGTGAGAGGCAGGAGAGAAGCTAGGTTTTTGTTTTCATTTGATTGTTGGGACAGGGTCTTTGTATAGCCCAGACTGGTCTTGTACTTGCAGTATATGGAGGGTGACCTTGAACTCCTGATCTTTCTGCTTCCATTTCTGGATTCCTGGGATTGCAAGTATGCTCCATTTCCCTGGCATGGGAAGCAGAGTTTCTTAAAGAAAAATAAGGATCACAGTAAATAGTAGCAGTGAATGCTAGTCCCCAAAACAATAGGTGTCCTTATTTCAGATTTTTCTTATTTTCAAATGTGCATTTCTTATTGAATTTTGGTGCATTTCATACATTGCATCTTAATCATGTTTAGAGCACCTCCCCACTGGATTTCATGCATTCTATCATATGTGTGAAGGCCTATTGAGTCAAGTTTGTGTGCCCAGATGTCCCTTGATACAAGTCATCCACTGGAGTCTAGTAAGCCTATCTAGAGTCACTCCCTTAAAGAAGATCAACTTTCCCTCACCCAAAAGTTATCAGCTGCCAGTAGTTCCTCAGCTAAAGTTAGGGCCTCTTACCCATTTCTCCAGTTTTGTGCTGATTGAGTTTGCATGGGTTTTGTGCATACTGTCATCGTTGCTATAAGTTCATATGAGCAAGTTCCCAGAGGCCTGGAAGACTCTGTTTCCTTATGCTTATGCACCAACCTTGGCTCTTATAACCTTTCCAGCCCCTCTACCACAATAGACCCTGAGCCGTGGATGGGTGAGGTTTGATATGGGAGTCCTATCCAGGGACATTCACTCTGCAATCTTTTATTCTCTATACTTTGGCCAGTTGTGGCCTTCTGTGTGCATTGCCCTCTGTTGCATGAAGAAGCTTCCCTGGTAAGAGTTAAGAGATATATTAGGATTCCTTCTAAACACCCACCTTGCCCCATTCTACCATGTTCCATGAGCCTTAGGTATAGATATTCCATTGTAGATGTGTCACTACTAAGTGGGCATCTCACAGGCATTCTCTGTATTTGGCCAGTTGTGCAACTAGGTAATAGTCTCCATCTGTTAGTCTTTGATGAATGGTGAATGGTGTACTTGTCTGTAAATATAAGGATCCATATTTAGCATACAGTAAGAAATTACATTTGTCTAGGGACATGACAGAGGTAGGGTTTTCTCTAGGTTTTATGACCCTCTAGCCATGTGTATGTGGTTAAATTTACAGTGCTAATCATTGTTGAGGTTATTAGGCTTTAAAGCTGGGGTTGGACCATTGATTAATGTTCTCCCTTAGCAGCTTGCATAGTATCCTCCGAAACTATGAGATATGAGAGCTGGTCTCCAGGGAGGAGGCTTGCAGGTCACTTCCAGCTCCATCACTCCAAGTCCTGTGTTAGAAGTATGTCCTCTCTTCAGCAATAGGGTCTTACTTTGAGGTTCTGAGAAGCAGTCAAGGGCTGTAGTAGTAGCCTGTGTCATTTTTGGAGTCTCTTGGACTACTCTGATCAAGAACTTGAAGGGAGGTGTCTCCTATCCAGCACTGTATTTCTTCTTATACAGCCTTCAGGTATACACATGCATTCATATTCAGATATTGTATATGTATTTTTATGAAGAAAAAAAACCAGAAATGTTTTTTGAGCCAAAACCTTTCTGTTCTGGTTTTCTCATATCACCTAAACTATTCTCTCTCTCTCTCTCTCTCTCTCTCTCTCTCTCTCTCTCTCTGGTATCCCCATTCTCCTCTTGATAATACCTGTCTCCTATTATCCCTCCTCTCTTGAGCTTTTTCTTCCCCTTCACCCTTGTATACCCTTCCCTCCCCCCTTCCCAGTTGAATACCTGCATTTCCCCATGTCCCCCTTGGTAATATCTATTTTCTACTCTTTCCCTCTCTTGGACTCTTTCTCCCCGTCCCCCCTGGCTTCCTCTTTTCCATTTTCCTGGCTTCTGTGATTACATCAGGATATATACTTACATACAAGGATTTGGTGCTAAAATCCACAAATGAAGGAGAATACATGCCACTTGCTTTTTCTGAGTCTTTGTTATTTCACTTAGTATAACAGTTTCTAGTTCTATCCATTTACCTGCAAATTTCATGATGTCATCATTCTCTACTGCTGATTAGAACTCCATTGTATAAATGTACCACATTTTCATTATCCATTTATCTGTTGAGGGACATTTAGGGTGTTTCCATTTCTTAGTGATTGTGAAAAAAGCAGCAACAAACATGAATGTATAAGTATCTCTACAGTAGAATGAGTCCTTTATGTATATGCCAAGGAGTGATATAACTGAATCATATGGTCGATTCATTTTTAATTTAAGAGTTTTCTACACTGCTTCCATAGTGGTTGCACAAGTTTGCATTCCCACCAACAGTGAATGAGTGAATGAGTTCTCCTGCCCCACATCTTCTCCAGTGTTTGGTGTCATTTGTTCTCTTGATCTTAGTCATTCTGATGGGGTAAGAGTAAGTACTGAAGTGGTTTTGATTTGCATTTCCCTAATTACCAAGGATGTTTAAAACCTTTTAACAGTGTTTCTTAGCCATTGTTTCCTTTGAGAACTCTGTTCAGGTCCATAGCCCACCTTTTATTTGGGTCATTTGTTTTCTTATTTCTTTGGTTTCTGAATTCCTTGTATTCCTGGCTATTAATCTTCTGGCAGATGTGTAGCTGGTGAAGATTTTCTCCTATTCTGTGGGTTTTCTCTCCACTTTCTTGGCTGTTTATTTTGCTTTACAAAACCTTTTTAGTTTAATGAGGTTCCACTTGTCATTGTTGACCTTAATTCCTGAGCTACTGATGTCCAATTTAGAAAGTCGTTTCTTAGACCTGTGTCTTGTTAGGGTATCTATGTTTCCTTCTAACAGTTTCAGATTTCACCTTGAGATCTTTGATCCATTTGAAGTTGACTTTTGTGCAGGGTAAAAGATAGAGTCTAATTTCATTCTTCTACAGATGAAGGTCCAGTACCATTTGCCGAAGATGCTGTCTTTCCTCCAGTGAGTGTTCTTGGCCCCTTTGTCAAATGTCAGGTGGCTGAAATTGCATGTGCTCATGTTTTGGTCTTCTATTATGTTTCTTTGATCCATGTGTCTGTTTTTGTGCTATGCTATGTTGTTTTTATGACTGTCTCTGTAATATACTTTGAGATCTGGTATGGTGATCCTCCCCAGAATTGTTCCTTGTGCTCAGCATTTCTTGGCTATCTGGGGTCTTCTGTGATTTCATATAAATTTTTGGATGATTTTTTCCAGTTCTGTGAAGAATGTCATGGAGATTTTGATTGGCATTACATTGGATCTATATATTGCTTTTGGTAGGATGATCATTTTCACCATATTAATTCTACCAATCCATGAGTTCAAGAGGTCTTTCCAATTCTTTTGTTTTCCTCAATCTCTTTCTTCAAGATTTAAAATTTTATTGTACAGATTTTTAGTGTCTTTGGCTAGGTTTATTTCTAGTTTTTTTTAGGCTATTGTGAATGTAAAGGTTTCCATGTATGCTTTTTCCAGTTGCTTGTTATTGGATTGAAAGGCTACTGATTTTTGTAAAATGATTTTGTAACCTGTTACTTACCTGGAAGTGTTACTAGATTTCTTTCTTTCCTTTTTTTTTTGGAGACAGGTTCTCTGTAGCCCTAGCTGGCCTAGAACTCCCTATGTAGACCAGGCTGGCCTTGAACTCACAGAGATCCACCTGCCTCTGTTTCCGAAATGCTGAGATTAAAAGTATGCAATACCATGTCCAACGATGATAACAGATTTCTTTTAAGGATAAAGCAAATAGTCATAATTGTCCAGTTATGTCAAAGTGAATCATACTTACCTACATATGCAAATAAACAATTCTAAGTTAATTTTATAGATGAAGTTAGCTATTGAAATATTAATTTCAATGGAGAAAAAAGTTTTAAATGAAGTACATAAACGTTCTTGCATCTCAAAAGGTATGTGTCTAATAGGATCTTTAGTTTTATGAGTTCAGAAGCTAGATTGGTATGGCAATGGACCAGTTACATGTTTAAGTATGTTTTATATTAAATCAAAATATTAATCTAAATACTAGCCAAAATATGTATTTATGGTCTACTTCCTTCTACAGCTTTTTAAAAAAATATATTGATTTTATAGGAAAGGAGAAGGAGTTTTTAAATCTGACAATATTTCTACAATATCCATCCTAAAAGATGTGCTTTCTAAAGAAGCTACAAAAAGGAAAATTAACCTCAACATATCATACGGTAAAAATAAAGCATTCATTCTGATGTTTTACAGTTGTTGTTACAATAGCAGTGTTTCTGATGATAGTGACTTACCTCATTGTGCCTGACCACCTTCTTCTAGAAATAAATGAAGTATCAGTCAAACATACTCTAAAGCTAATCCACCCAAAGCTGGAGTATCAGTTGCTTCTGGCTAAGAAAGTGCAGTTAATTGATGCCTTAAAAGTAAGTATATTGTGTCATTATAAAAAAGGAGGGGGGTGCTGGAGAGATGATTCAACAGTTAAGAGCACTGACTGTTCTTGCAGAGGATCTAGGTTTGATTCCCGGCATCCACAAGGCAGCTAACAACCATCCCTAACTCCGGTTCCAGGGAATCCGACACCCTCAGGCATTGCCAACAAGGGTGCACTTATACACACGCAGGCAATACATTCATACGCATAAAATAATAATAAATAAGATATATATTTTTTAAAAGTATATATGTCATGGAATCACAATCATTATTGTAAGCACTGGGATTTCTAAAATCAAAATATTTCAATGTTAGGCTAGACTGAATTTTGAATATTAAGACACCTTTTTGTTTTTTTTCATTTTAAATAAGGAATTGCAGGTTCATGAAGGAAATACGAACTTTCTGATTCCAGAATATCGCTGCATTCTTGAAGAGGCTGATCACCTACAAGAAGAGTACAAAAAGCAGCCTGCACATCTTGAAAGACTTTATGGTAAGTGGATGTTTCTAGAACAACTTGCTGGACTTCTTTTCACTGGTTGTTTGCCAAGAATCTTGTGAAAGAATCTAGACATAGAGAGCCAGACAAAGGTCATAGTAGTCATGAGCCAGTGGCAGCCAACTTATTGTACCGATAAACATTTAACTAGTTCTTTACTATACCAATCGAGCTTCTGAACTCATAAAACTAAAGATCCTACTAGACACGTGCCTCTTTAAGATGCAAGAACTTTTATGTACTTCATTTAAAACTTTTTCTCCATTGACATTAATATATCAATAGCTAACCTCATGTATAAAATTCATTTAGAATTGTTTATTTGCATATGTAGATTTGCTTTGACATAATCACACAATTATGTCTTTTGCCAAGATTACCTATATCTTATCTTTTTTACTTTAAAAATGCTAGTAAATGTAAAAGTGAAATTATACTTTGATACGTAATACATGTATAGTGAAGAAGCATTGCAGAGCATACAGCACAGGAGTCCATGCTGTGATTCACAAAAATCATTTTCAGGTTCTGCTGCTATGTTGTAAAATACAAAAATTTAGGATTTAATTTATTTAGGCAAAATTGAATAGGAGTATTTATGTGTTGTTTCATTTTCCAGTTTCAAACTTGTTTTGCTTTGGTCTGAGAAGTTATATATTTTGCAGATTGTTTTGAAAGAAAAAGAGCAAGGAAAGTGAGGAAGGAAATGGAGGGATGGGGGGAAGAAAGAACAGATTAAGGAAAAGTTGTGTCGCAGTCTCCTTTTGAGACCTCTGTGTACCGCACACTACACACCTTCATACTCAGGTGAGAGGCCTAGAGAGACCTTTGCAACAGATCTACAAGGTAGATGGTCTTATCTTCATTTTCATATTCTTTAGCTGAACTATGAGACTAAAGTTTGCTGTCACATACCTACTTAGTGGCAAAGCTTTCATTAGGCCCTCACCTTGTACCATTGTCATTTGGTATCATCAGTCCACACTGATCCATAAACCTGCCTGCAAAATACTTTATGTACCCAGGGACTTTCTCACAGACGAACAGTAATACTGTCTTAACACGTACTACATGGCAAGCACAGAACCTCTTTATCCTTTCAATAAATATCCTTAAGAGACTCAGTTGCAGATCTACCATCTTTATTGGTGATTCCAAACTCCAGAAAAAAACAAAGCTTTTTTGTTCCTGTTGTTAATCAAGTGGCAGCAAAATCTCCCTTAAATCTGATTGATTTCATGAAAATTTAACTTAAACTGACATAAGGGTATTTCTAATTTTTTTATTCCACTTTGTACAAATATTCATCTACTTTTTTTATTGCAAAAGTTTTGCCATTTTGTTATTGCTACTTAGTCCCATGGGATAATGGCATACATGGCATATTCCTTTCCTCCTCTCCCTTCCTAAAATATACCTGCCTCAAGGGTTCTGGAGAAAGTACTGACATCTGGAATTATTCCTATTTTACATCTAGAAAAACCTAAAATTAAAAATAATTTGTTCAGTGGGCTAGAGAGATGACTCCAGGGTTAAGAATAGTGGCTGTCCTTACAGAGGACTCAGGTTCTGTTCCTAGTACACCCACACGGAGGTTAACAACTATTGAGAACTCCAGTTCCAGGGGATCTGACACCCTCTTCTGTCCTCCATAGGCATTGCATGACATGGGTGCACTTACATACATGCAGGCATAACACTAAAACTAAAAAAAATCAGTCACTAAAAAAAATTGTCCAGACCTATAAGCCTGGGGTTTTGGTTTTCAAGTCACATCTTGAGAATGGCCAACAGAAAGATGGAATATTTTCATTTAGACAAAGCTGCTTGATGGAGCAATAACCACTGTGACCCACATGTACAGACAGTAATTAAAAGAATGGCTGGCTGTTGATCATCTGAATTAATAGCAGTAACCAGTTATTAGAAAGGTTATTAAATATTTATGTCTTAAAAGTTGCCTTAAATTCTTTCCCAAGTAAACATGTTTTAAAGCACCAGGCCTTTCAGGCTTTTGTATATTGAATAATTGAATTTCAGGTGTTTATAAATAGAACACTAACTGTCTATTAAGAGAATTAATCAATGACAGGAAATAACATTTTTCTTTATAGGTATGATTACTGATCTTTTCATAGATAAATTTAAGTTCAAAGGCACTAATGTAAAAACCAAAGTACCTGTTCTATTGGAGATTCTTGACAGCTATGACCAAAATGCATTGATTTCTTTCTTTGATGCAGCATGAAAGATAAACAAGGTAAGGGCCAAACAAAGTGGTCTGTTTAACCAAAAAAAAAAAAAAAAATTAAAGCAGAATCACACTTTTAATAGGTAAAATATTTGTGATGTAATGACTTTAAATGAAGCTACTATTCCTTGTAACTGTTTAAAAGTGAAGAAAATTTTTATTTTTAAAACACAAGTGGAGCTTGGTATGGGGGCTCATGCCTTATAATCTCAGTGCTCAGAAGGCAGAGGAAAGAGGATTCTCTTGAGTTCAAAGCTAGCCTGTGCCACAGAGTAAGTTCCCAGCCAGCCTGGGCTTCAGCAGGAGACCCTGTCTCAAAATTCCAAACAGGATCTGGGGAGATGGCTCAGAAGACTGCTCTTTCAGAGGACCTGGGTTCCATTCTCAGCACCCTATGGCAGCGAGCAACCATCCATAATTCTAGTTCCAGGGGATCTAACACCCTTTTCTCGTCTCCATGGGCATTGCACTCACACACATAAGATCAAAACAAAATAATAAAATCCAAACAAACCAAATATAAGTGGAATGACTATAAGAGATATTAATGAATTTTTGACAAGTGGTATTTTAATTTAAAGCTTGAGAATAATTGGAAAATAAAAGTAATTAAATTTTTTATAAAATACATGCATGTAAATTACATTTCATAATGTACTTTTAACATTTACGTATTATCTTACTTGAGCTTTATAACTGTTCTATAAGTTTGTCAACTCTGCAAGTGACACTAATATAATTAAGAGGCTGGGCTAATATTTTTGAAGCTGGGACAAGCTTGTATTTGTATTCTGGCTCCTCTGTGTCATCAACCAGTGGAAATAACCTTCCAATTATTTCTTTTTAGGAGTTGGAACTGATTTACATCTGATATCTTTATTGCTTGGTTACATACGCTCCTGCTGGAATTTTGTGAAACATTTGACTTAGTGCTGTAGATTGTGGCCAGGGAAAGTAAGAACTTGCTCAGACTGGAGGTATCTTACCTTGATGTACCCTGCCTGGCTATAGATCTACACAAGTTAAGACTTTACTAGGTTCCTTTTTATTGTATATGAAAGAAAAGATGACTTTCAAGCTATGGGTTTATCCATTCATTTCAGGAAAATATTGTATTGAAAGTTTTAAAATAAAGATAATGGAACATAAAAATGTTCAATAAAGTTATTAATTTCATTAAATTTTTATGTGCTGTTCTTAAATATGCAATCTAAATAAGTAGACACAATCAAGATATTTAGCAAAATCATCTGTTTACGGGGAAGGGTTGCTGGGGATTGAATACAGGGATTTACATGCTAAGTATGTGCTGTCCCGTGCAGCCACCGCTCCAATCCGTTTTTCTTATAAACACTCATTTCCTTTACTTTCTTGTTTTTAATATTTCATTTATTGTTTTTGTTTTTCTGTTTATGAGTGTAATTGCCTACATTGTACTTACATTTATGTAAGTACACCCATGTTCTATAATGCCAGGGAGGGCATCAGATCTCCTGGAACTGGAATTACTGACGGTTTTTAGCAGGCCATGTGGGTGCTAGGAAACAAACCCTGGTTCCATGCAAGAACAGACCAGTGCTCTTCACCGCTCAGCCATCTCCCCGGCCCCTTATTTTTATTTTTTTAATTAATTATTTGAGAATTTCACACAACGTATTTTGATCATATTTCCCTTCCCCCAACTCCTCCCAGATCCTCCCCACCTATCTTTGTGGTTTCTCCCTCCCACCCCTCCAGTCCAATTTGTGTTGCCCAAATACTCTTGAGTGTGGAACCAGTCCTGGGGTGTTGTCACCTACCAGGGACCATATGCCTTTAATGAAAACAGACTTCCTTGTCCAGCACAGCTATCATATGCCACTACTTTCTTAGCTGGGTGGGACACCCTGTCGGTGCACCTCCCTACCTGCATGCTGAGAATTTGCCTGGTTTCAGCTTGAGCAGGTCTTGTGCACGTTGCCACAACTGCTGTGAGCTCCTATATCCAATTGTCCTGCTGTCTGGAAAAGTTTCCTTGTAGTTAAACTATTAAAATCTTTCTGCTCCAACCCTCATCTGTGAATGTCCCTGAGGCGGGGGTTGTATGATATAGATGTCCAATTTAGGGCTGAGAACTCTGGAGCCTCTTACTCTACACGTAGACCAGTTGTGGGTCTCTGTAGTAATTGTCTATTACTGCAAGAAGCTTCTCTGATAAGGGCTGAGAGATGCCCTAATCTGTGGGTATAGTGATAAATTGTAATACCATGCCAATTTTGTAGAATATTAGTAGCAGGTTCTCCTGTTTTTGAGGCAGGTCACACAATGTAAACCTGGCGGGCCACGAACTCACAAGATCGGCCTGCCTCTGCCTTGGAACTGAAGACTTGTGCCACCACTCCCAGGCAACATTTCATTTCTAAATGCAACCTTGGGTCACTGGGACTTAATGGTGTACTTGTTTTGTTAGATGCAACATTCAGGAATAAGAAAAAAATAAGTTTGAATTTATTATAATGCATCATTTTGCTACTGTTAAC
This sequence comes from Eospalax fontanierii, assembly GCA_035773235.1. Lineage (NCBI taxonomy): Eukaryota > Metazoa > Chordata > Mammalia > Rodentia > Spalacidae > Eospalax > Eospalax fontanierii. Next base: position 64,039,536 of record CM069535.1, on the reverse strand, counting down.
AGTAGCTCAGGTTGGCACCTTAAGTTGATTGCATCTTTGTTAGGAAAAGAAAAGGCATACAGGAGATATAAAGCAGCAGTAAAGACCATGAGGCTCCTTGTGTTCGGACACAAAACAGCTCTGCTCGGAATGATGATGAAGGGCTAGGTCACCACTTAGGTGAGCAGTGTGTCCGCTATGTTCTGGACATTCCATCCGAACAACCACCCTACGACGTGTGGACATTTGGGGCCTCGGGAAAGAGGCTGGCCTCGGGGAGGGCAGGCCGCTGCTCTGGCGGGATCCCGGGCCTCAGGCGGCCGCACCGCCTACAGCCACCTGAGCCCGCGGCTGGCGCCTCCCCGCCCTTCCCGCGCAGGCGCGTTCCCCGAGGCGCCCGCTCCGCTCGATTCCCGTCGGGCCTCTGCTCCCTGCGGCCCGTCGCTCCCGCTGACGTCATATACTCAGCGCGCCCTCATTGGTCCATTTCAATAGTCGCGGGATACTTGAACTGCAAGAACAGCCGGCGGCCGGCGCGCTGCTCGCGGCATCTGGGGTCCGCGCTCCTCCCGCCCGCCGCTGCGCTCCTGGCGGGCGCCGTACACGCCGTGCCGCCGCCGATCCCGCCCCGAGCAGCGATGCTGGGCAGCGCGAGGCCCGCGGCGCGCGAGGCGGGCTCGGCCCAGCTCTCGCTGCAGCAGGAGGACCAGGAGAACGTCAACCCCGAGAAGGCGGCGCCCGCCCAGCCGCCGCGGGCGCTGAGGGCCGGGAACGCTCGGGGTGCGGCACCGCAGCAGAGGCTCAAGACGCGGCGGGTAAAGGGGCTGAGGGGCGGAGGGCCCGCAGGGGGTGAGCAGGGTCCGGGAGGCAGCAGAGACCCGCAGAGCACGCTCTGGCTTCCCAGAGAGGCTCCGGTTGCAGTCTGCGCGGTCCCGGGCTTCTGGTGTTGGAATGCCGCGGTTAGTCGCTTCCATTCTCAGCCTTACCAGCCCTGCGGACCGCGCACGCTGCCCACCCGCGCTGCTGGAGGCCTTTCTGTAGAAATGCCGGGGTCTGACCAGGAGCTAAACTGCGTGTCGACTTTGCCCAGCTCTGTGTCTTTCCTTCCACTTTTGAAGCCAGGCATTACTAGGATCCAGATCCTTCCCCCTCCCTCACAATCTGCTTCAGAAATTACCTGTACTTTAGGAAAAATTATAAAAAAGGTAATTTTTTGCTTTGGTAAATTCGGCCATTTTAGCCTTACTTGCTCTTTTGCTCCACCCTGGGGCAGAGTGGTGAATCGATACCTTTTCCCAAACTTGTCATCTAGTGGCCTGACAGTCCACACTACTTGTAGCCTTGGTTAGTTTGTAATTCTAGGGAGTTATATTCATAGTCTTTGTAGGAATATCTGTGACAAACTGGTCATCCTTTTATCTTGGATTAGTCAAACTATTCTTTGGGGTTTGCCTTATCAAGTTTAATTTTTCTGGTAGAGTGGGCATAAAAGTAAAGGCTGAGGCCCACCGGGGAAGAAGGCAAAATTCTACACAATAAGCTCAAAGCCATCACTGCTCTTCAGGTTGCACCTCTTAAGGATCTTCCTTTAAATGATGAGCATGTCACAACTGTTCCTCCGTGGAAAGCAAACAGTAAACAGCCTGCCTTCACCATTCATGTGGATGAAGCAGAAGAGACTCAGAAGAGGCCAGCTGAGTGTAAAGAAACAGAGTCTGAAGATGTCCTGGCTTTTAATGCAGCTGTTGCTTTACCTGGAACAAGAAAACCACTGGTACCTCTTGATTATCCAATGGATGGTAGTTTTGGTAAGGTTTTTGTTTTGTTTGGGTTTTTTGTTTTGTTTTTGTTGAGACAGGGTCTCTTAATCCAGGCTAGCCTGGAACTCACAAAGAAGGGCCTGCTTCTAGCTCCTAAATGCTGGGGATTAAAGCCTTCACTGCAACTGGAGGCTACATTTTGTTTTTTTGTTTTTTTTTCCAAATCATTTTCTTAGTCCAACTGTACAAAAGATCCTGTAACCACATCTCTCCCGATCTACTTTCTTCCAAAAAGTATCAGAGAGGGACACTGGAACCGACCCTCCCCAGGAGCATTTTACATTAATGGAGAGGGAGAGGGGCTACAGTTTTAAACACTGTAATCTCTGCCATCCCTTTAAAACCAGTCTGATGTCAGTGATACATCCTTTGGCAGGTCAGTAGCTCTTGCTATGGCTGTTTCCCCTTACCCACATGGAAGGCAGAGTATCTGTTATGGTGTCTCAGTCAATTCACTGGATCTTGCCTGTGGCACATGCAGAGACCAGAGGTTGACATTGGGATGTCTTCGGTCACTTTCCCAACTTAATTCTTGAGATAGGCTTTTCCTCTGAATCTGGAGCTCACCAGTTCAGCTACACTGGCTAGCCAGCAAGCTCCCACAATCTGCCTGTCTCCACCACCTAACACTGGGGTTACAGACACCCTTTAGAATCTTGGTAACTTTACTAACATTTGTTACAAGCCATTCACCTGATTATACTTATTGCTTGATTGTGCTCTGAATATGTCGATTTATGGGGTCTGCAATCTATTAAGGCAAAAAGCATGTCAAAACTTGGGTAAGTACTCTGTTCTAATAGAACCACTAGTACCATCTACTTCTTTCTCATGAAAGATGACTGATTATACTTTAAGGTAATTCTTAGTCACCTTAGTAGCCTATCAGTGTGTTTCGTTTTTGTCACTCAGATCATTCTAAAGCTATATGGGCAGAAATACTAAAACCAAAATAAGTTATTCTATGTGCTTTGTCATGGAAAGTTCTTTGGCTTTAATATCATATACAGAATCACCACATACTATGGACATATCTATTGTCTTGGAAGATGAAAAGCCAGTGAGTGTTAATGAAGTACCAGACTACCATGAGGATATTCACACATACCTTAGGGAAATGGAGGTAAGTAAGGGTCTCTGGTCATTAAAAATGGCTAAGTGAAATTGAGAGAATAATGTTGAGTTTGTTCATTACTAATGAGTTACTGTAGTGCTATACTTAAACCTATAGCATGTATCATTAGCATCTTTATTAATGTATCATAGCCTAATTGTAATTTTAACAGTAGAGTTTTTCTCCACAGGTTAAATGTAAACCTAAAGTGGGTTATATGAAGAAACAGCCAGATATCACTAACAGTATGCGGGCCATCCTTGTGGACTGGCTAGTTGAAGTGGGAGAAGAGTATAAGCTGCAGAATGAGACCCTGCATTTGGCTGTGAACTACATTGACCGATTCCTCTCTTCCATGTCTGTGTTGAGAGGAAAGCTTCAGCTTGTGGGCACTGCTGCTATGCTGCTCGCTTCGTAAGTCCAGCTTGATGGGTTTGGTTCATATAACTACTTTTTAGTATCAGGAGGAAATTGTGGCTTCCACCTCTTAACATTTTAATACTATACAGAAAAAACAACCATTACTTTAGGGATGCTGGGGGCTAAGGCGAGTAGAGAGGATGAAACTTACCTTCTAAAAAAGCGTTCTAGATCTGGATTGTAGGTACCTTGAATGAACATAGACTGGCTACATTTTAGAATATTGGATTACAAAGTGGCTCCTATAATGTGCTTTGGGTACCTAGTTTTCAGCTACTTGGTAAATTGGTATCATTTCCATTTTGGAAGTCTTCCATATCCCTTCTATAAATTTCCCTTGACTGGGAAGATATCAGAAGTTCCTTAACAGATAGATGTCTTTTTGTTTATTTTTTGAGACAGGGTCTCCCTATAGCCTTAGCTGCCCTAGAACTCACTATGTAGACCAGGTTGGCTTCAGACTCACAGAGATCTGCCTGTCTCTGCCTCCCAAGTGCTGGAATCAAAGGTGTGCACCACCATAACTGGCTTTATATGGGCCGTTTAATTAGTGGTTAATCATCTCTGCTAGAAAAGATGGTCAAGTGTCAGGAGAAATGTGGTTGGTGGGAAGTGGGTTTTGAAGTCCATATAGTCTAAAGGATTTTAGAATGAGAACAAAGAAGCTTGCTTCTCTTATGAAGAAACTTATTTAAAGCTCTTTTCATTGTAGAAAATTTGAAGAAATATACCCCCCAGAAGTAGCAGAGTTTGTGTATATCACAGATGACACCTATTCCAAGAAGCAAGTTCTGAGAATGGAGCACCTGGTGCTCAAGGTCCTTGCTTTTGACTTAGCTGCACCAACAGTAAATCAGTTTCTTACTCAATACTTTCTACATCAGCAGCCTGCAAACTGCAAAGTTGAAAGTTTAGCAATGGTAAGTTAACTTTCTAGATTACTCTAAGGTAGTAATTAGGGACAAGCCCTGGTTTCATTGTATAGCTTTGCTTAAGAGATTTAAGGACAATTAATATTACAATACAGAGAAACCCTGCTGCTAGAAAAAGATAATACACAGTTGGCCCTCTAGATTTGTGGATTCAACCAACAGGCATTAAAAATATTCAGAGAAAATTAACTGCCTGTCTACTGAAAATGCATAGATGTTTTCCTTGTTAGTCTCTGTAAACACACATACATACATGGTATTGTAAGTAATTTAGAGATATTCAAAGTATATAGGAGCAAATATGTATAGTTTTGTGAAAATGATACCTCTTTTATATTTAAGGAACTTGAATATCTGGTGTCTGGGTATGAGAGACCCAGGGGTGACTGTCAGAAAAGCACTAACTAGTAGTTTGAAGAGAACATCTCAACAGATAGTAATAGTCCAAAGACATGTTTTAAATGTTGCTAGAGAAATACAAGATAACATATCTACTGTCTATTGTTAAAGATGCCGGTATAATTTTCTCAGGGCTCATACATAGCCAGTATCAAAGATAGAAATATCAGGTCAGAAAGAACGAACCTGAAATTTGAATTATAGAGCTCTTGTGATTATAATAATTTCTCGTTCCAGTTTTTGGGAGAATTAAGTTTGATAGACGCTGATCCATACCTAAAGTATTTGCCATCACTTATTGCTGGAGCTGCCTTTCATTTAGCACTCTACACAGTCACAGGACAAAGCTGGGTACGTATTACAATTGCCTTAGCAAGGGTTGGTGTCAAGTACTTTAACTTAGAATTGTCCTGGAACTAATGGTTGTGTGGATGCTCTTGGAAAAACTGTTCCAATATAGTATCTGTTGGGCAGAAAGCTTAGTTGTAAATGTTCATTGAAAAATATGCTTCAAGAATCAGGGCTGTCTACCCCTACCTAGCAGAGGAAGTAGTAAAGCAACCAGGATAACTGTGGTTTAAATAAAGCACAAAGTGTTGAAGATTAGTGTAACATTTAATATAGCTTAAGGCCCACTGTGAACTCGTTGTTTAGTGCCCAGAGCTGTTAACAAAACTCATGGTTCTCTACTCCCTTTTCTAGCCTGAATCATTGGTACAAAAGACTGGATATACCCTGGAAAGTCTTAAGCCCTGTCTCATGGATCTTCACCAGACCTACCTCAAAGCACCACAGCATGCTCAACAGTCAATAAGAGAAAAGTACAAAAATTCAAAGTAAGAATACCTAATCTTAACGGATACCGTAACCTGCCATAGTCTCCTTCATAAGATATTAACAAATCGTGTTAGATTTTTCCCCCTTTGCATCTGGTAGGAGATGCAAATCTCCTCGATCAAATCAGACAAAAAGCTTTTTTTCTGGTTTCTTATGCATCTCTTCTGTGGCTTTCATCTAATGAATATTCACTAAAAAATGGTTCTTTTTCTACTTACAGGTATCATAGTGTTTCTCTCCTCAACCCTCCAGAGACACTAAATGTGTAGAGTGAAGGACTGCCTTTGTTGTCTAAAATGGGGATTCACTCACTTCGAGCTGTACAGTTTTAATCTCATAATCATTTCTGAATGTAGATGTTATGGCCACGGACAAAATTATGGTATCCATTGCTTTTTAAATGGTTTTAATTTGTATATCTTTTGTACATGTGTCTATCTTAGATTTTGGCTAATTTTAAGTGGTTTTGTTAAAGTATTAATGATGCCAGCCGTCAGGATAATAATAAGAATAAATTGATTTGGAAACCCTTGCAAGTCAATAATGAATTTGAGGTAAAAATGAGACTGGTGATGCCACTCACAAAAGCTAACTTGGTTTATGTTTTATTATTCAGTGGGGGTAGGAAGCCTTCTTAAACATGGAAATATTTCAGTGAAACAGATTTTTATATTCTGGCATTGATTATCCTAAGCAAACAAACCAAATTGTCGACCTGGTAATGAAAAAAGCAAAACCTGGAACAAATCTTGTTTATTTTCAGTACAGTGGAGACCCTCAGTTTCATTTTAGCTCCACATGTAACATCTTATGAAAACATGAAATATTTTATTTATCAACCTTTACAAATGTGAACTTATAGATGGGCTGGGAAACTTTTGTGCAGGGACATTCTCCACAAAGTTTATTTTGAAGCATAATGCTAAAAAACATTTAAAAATCTCTGTAGCTTTTATAATGGATTTTTGAATAAAAAATACCCAGGGCTGTAGCACTGAATAAATACCCTTTTAATAGTTATATATACAAATATACAACCATTTTAGCTTTAATGAGCAGTTCTCTTCTTTTTCCTCTTTTTCACTTGATTTTTACTTGGTGCTTTTTCTTGTTTTGCACTGATGGCTTGAGCTCTGTGAATAAAGTAATTTTAACAGCTAATTGAGTTTTTGGACCAGATCACCGAAATGGACCCTCTTTACCATAACTCTGAAAGGCACCCCAGTTTATAGCTATTTTTTAATGTATATATGAAAGAAACCAGAACTTTGTTACCTTATTTTCTTTGGATTCTTATCTGGTTCCAAGATGATCATTTCTTCTTCTTCACTATCTGACAGTACTATAGCGGCACCTATAGGAAAACGTCAAAAAAGTAATAAATCTAACTTCCTGAAATTTCCACTTTATCCACATCCACACCAGAGGTCCTAAAACTCCTGTTTCCATGCTAACAGCTCAAGCTGTGCTCCTCCAAATGTTTCCTTCTCTGAAGTAGCTCCTTAGAGCTCTGGAAAATTCTTGTTTTCTGTAAACTTAAAGAGAAGGACTCATGTAGCCTAGTGTGACCATTTATAAACAGCTGACCATGAAAAATGTAAACAAGCTGTATTTTGAGAACTGTTTTGTATGCCCATTTTTCTCTTGAATATTAATTATATATGTGTGTAAATAAAACATGTGAATTAACCCCTTGCCCAGTTGTCTGTGTACTCTTTGGTTCTTAGTTTCAAAGTTCTTCACATATTTTAGAAGGCTTTATTTGGATATTGCATTCATTACTCAATTGAAAAACATTACTCTCCAAACTAGAATCGGAATGTAAAGAAGCTGGAGAGATGGCTCAGCAGTTAAGAGCTGACTGCTCTTGCAAAGGATCTGGATTTGGTTCCTAGCATCCACTTAGTGGCCAACAAACATCTGTAATTTGTAACTCTAGTTGCAGGGATACAATGCCTTCTACTCTTTGCCGGCACTGCATGAACAGGTGTATGTACTTAGAAACATGCATGCAAAACAAACAGAAAAAATACATTAAAAAATAGAACAGCTATGAATATTTAGACAAAAATAGATAATTTTTGCAAAGACACTAACACAGTAATAGTGATGAAATGAAAGCTTAGTTCTATCAAGGGTTAAACTAGATATGGTAACAGTACACAATTTAGCAATATTTAATATTCCCAATTAAGGTTTTTCTTTTTCCTCATCTAACTAAACCACCCCATCTCCCAATGTAGCAGGCTATCCATACTACTCATAAACAATTTCCTCCTATGAAGGTAGGTAATATATGCATTTGTCTTAAGAATCACTATCCCCTTGTTCTGAAAATCCTTTTATTTTTGTCACAGAAAGTTCTATTGGGCAAGACTGTGTCATTGTATATGAGCATCTGTGAGTGTGTAACATGTATATGTGGGTGCTAGCAGAGGAGGACGTCAGATCCCTTGGCGCTGGAGTTACAGTGGGTTGAGAGCCACCCAACAAGGGTACTGAGATCCAAACTGGTCTGCTGATATAATGCTCTACAATCTTCATACAGACATCTCTTTGCACATGTTATATCTATAGTTTATATATTTCAACTACAGATATCTATATAATAATGCACATAAAAAGCCGAAAGTATCACCTACCTTGGCTTCCAGTATCAGGAACTTCTACTCCAGTTTCCATTTTAGTATCAAGAATAACAGCTTCATCAATGCTATCTTCCTCCTCCTCTTTCTCAGAATCTTCAAGATGACGCCAGGAGTTTTCTATTCCCTCTCCAATCTGGGCAGTTCCAGGAGTCCACAACACAGGTTTAGAAACACTTACCAAGTTAAGAAAACAATAGCATAAACACTGCTATTTGACTATAAAAGATTTGTTTCATGTGCTCCACAAATTTTTAGAATAAAACTTCAGCTCTATTAAAGATTGCTGAATAATAAAGAAGGAAAACATAACAAATAATATTAAGTATATCGCCAATGACCAACTTTGTATTTGTTGAGTAAATAGTTTCAAGAATATATACTAGAAGGGCTTGGCCATGTCATCAATATTAAAAGCACTTTTTTTCTTTTTTTGATCTTTCTGAGAGATGGTCTCCCTACAGCCCCAGCAAGCCTGGAATTCACCATGTATACCAGACTGTCCTTGACCTCACAGAGATCTGTCTGCCTCTACCTCCCAAGTGCTGGGATCAAAGGTGTCCACTACCACACCGAGCTAAAAGCAAAAATTTTGAAAGGAAAAGGAATGCTGCATTTTGTACTTCCACGGTGCTAAGATGGATGGTACCCAGAGCCTTACACTAGTAAAGTGCACTTCTACAGAGCTACATCCCTAGCTCTATCTAAGCTGGCTCCTAAAATAGAAAATTTTACAATTTTTGAATAACAGAGAAGTTAAATGTTCTATCAACATTTTTTTTTGTTTTCTTACAGCACTATATTTCAAAAAACAAGTTTCAGTATGCACACATAGCCTTAATAAAGCAAAAAAATGCTATGATTCTTGTCACTGAAAAACCACCTAATAAAGATACACTTCTGAAGGAGGTTCAGCCTCAGCAATGATTTCTTCTGCTTTCTCCTCTATGTCAGTGGTATCAACAGGGGCTTTCTCCATTTTAAATGCTGTGATCCTTTGATTTGCTATGGATTCTGCAAAGCCAAACTTTCCACCTTCTTTCCTGTATGTAGATTTTGATGGTGGGTGTTTTGGAGATGACCAATGAGAGAAAAGAAAAAAAAAATTATTATTTTGTCCTTTGGCAGGTAAAGAAATAGAGCTAGTTTGACTTAACTTTCATCACCTGACCTAGTTAGCATTAACTATCAACCTGACACAGTCTAGAGTCACGTGGGAAGGGAATCTCAGTTGGATTTCCCAGATCAGACTGCCTGATGGAAATGTCTGTGGAGGATGATCTGGATTGTTAACTGATGCAAGAGGGCCCAGCCCACTGTGGGAGATGCCATTCCCTGGGTAGGTGGTCCTGGGCTATATTAAAAAGCTAGCAAAGCATGAGACTGAGGGTGCCTCTAATTTCTGCTATATTTCTTGGCTGTCAGTTCCCTGGTTAGACTGCTGGGTGGAACTGCAAACAGTCCTGCTTTCAGGTTTCTCAATGATGGACTGTGATCTGGAAGTATAAGCCAAATAAATCCTTTCCTCCCCTAAGCTGCTTTTGGTCAGAGTTTTATCATAGCAACAAAATTCAAACTAGAACACTAGCTCTCAGAAATTAGTCACCATAATTACTTATTGAACCCGTGCTATACATATGCTAGTTACTTGAAATATATTCTCTAATCCTCAAGTCAGCCAGACCAGGAAGGCACAAAGCCTTCTACGGGACAGGTTCTGGGTATATGCTCTGAAAGGTAAGGAAAGCTGTGAACCAACCTGTTTGTTCTTTCCATTAATTTACTTTTAAAGAAAAAAGTTCTGTGACTTTTTAGGATAAAATTGAATCAGCTTTCAAAAACCACTAGTATATTCAATGAAATCAACAAAGGTGAAACCAAGCATGAAATTATGTGGCTGCCCGTGTATGAGAAAAGCCCTTAGAAAATAGATTATAGACCATTTAGTTCTGAAAAGCTAAACTTACCTAACTTTCTGGTCACTCTCCAAAGCTTTCTGTATCAGCTCAGTAGTTTCTGCTACTTTTACACCAGCTATTTTACTGCATCTCAAAACCTGTTTGTAAATGTGAACTGTTACTTAAGGATAACTCAAATCATGAGATCAAAATTTTTCTACCTATGTAATTTAAGTCTTTCTTTTCCAAATATGAAATTAAGGCTCTGTAAATACAAATTAGGACAAAATGTGAGAGCCATTTAACACATTAAGGGAACGAACTACAGAATTTTCTTATGTAACTGTAGGATTCTCAAGGGAGGCCATTGATAAACATATGCTTGGGAAGGCAGATTTCCTTTCTAGTCAGTAATGCATAGAAACGAGTCAAATGTATTTGTGACACCAACAGTGGTACCCACTGACAACAATGGAAAGTGACATTCTTTGAACACTTCACGCATTCCTGACACCTTACAATTGTCTGCACATATTTATCCTTTAAACCCTTCTACTAAGGTGTCAACAGTATAATCATTCCTACTTTACAGATAAGACAGAGACCAGAGATAAGTCATTTGCCTACAGGTGGTTAATAAAAAGTCCGGTTAGAATATGGTCTAGAGCAGCTCCCTTGCTCCTGTTGCTTACAGGGTATGTTACGGCACTTTAGTTTCTGAAAGCTTTCATGCTGATATTTGAAGTAACTGGGTTTGAGTATCACCACTGGCTTTATCCAAAAGTAAAATTATTTTTCCCTTAATTTCTATATTTGATGCTTAAAAAAAAATTAATGATGATAGGAATTTTTCTTCACTAGAAGAAAAAAAAGTATCCCTCCAGTTACACGGGTTAGATTCTGGAGGGCAAGGCAAAGGAGGAGCAAGGGGAAAAAAGATACCCCATGGCCAGCTATCAGCAAACTAATGACTGGACTGAAATCAGATTTTAACATATCTTAGGCTCAATCATCTAAGATATCCTTGTGGCTTTTGGTTACAAGATAATCTCTAAAACTTCTGAAAAGAGACCTGTCAAAGCACTAACCTGGTCTTTTAGCAGCATTATTCCACCACTGGACTGAATGGTACAAATTTCTCGATGTTTGTTCATGGCAATCACTAGTAAGCCATCCATCACTCGTTCTTCTCGCTCATTGGGATCCACCAATAAATATGTTCTGAAATGAATGTTAAATGATCATGAACAAATCTGAAGCTGAATGCTAACTGTTCTTAAGACAACGGATTTTTTTTTTTAAAACCTAGAATCAATAAAGTCAACACAGTGAAGGTCTAAGCCTGTGGATCTGAGTCACTTTACAAGGGAAGAGTCAAAAGAATTGTTTTCATGAACACAAATGGATGTTGAAAGGGGTGTCTCTCCGGAAGTGTAAGCCAAATAAATCCTTTCCTCTCCTAGGCTGCTTCTGGTCAGAGTTTATCACAGCAAAAGACATCAAACTAGAACACCATGATAGCTATCAAAAGAAATAAAAAGTCACCATAATTATTCGTCGAATATGAAGGAAATCACATTAAGTTCGGACTGAGATTTTAAAAATCTGTAACCTAAAACTAATGCTATCTATTTGATTAAATGGCTTCTGGCTCATTAATAAAGGCTGAGATAATATTGATTTGGTTCATTTTAAAGTGGCCCCAAAGCTCCGTCCTTTACTTGTAGGTTCTCCTGATGGCATATAAGAAAAGGACTGCCTATTTCTGAACTGCCCACTGCATTGGCTGACACTAGTGGGTACTTGAGCTAGTCTAAACAAAGGGTGTAAAATTTTGGATTTCAATGATGGGCATGGTGGTGTACACCTTTAATGCCAGGACTCAGGAGGCAGAGGCAAGCAGGTCTCTGTCAGTTCACACTGGTCTATATAGTGAGTTGGTAGCTAGTGCTACCCTGTCTCAAAACATTAGAAAAAAAAGTTTTAGAAAACTGATTTCAAATACTCAGTGGAAAAAAACGTGGAGGTCCTGAATAATTTTTAAAATATTGAATACATAGCAAAATATTTTGTAAATATTAGATTAAATACAATATTAAAGAATAAATTTTACCTGTTCTGGTTTTGGACAGGGTCTGTTTCCGAGGTTGGCCTAGAGTTTACTGTGTAGCTTAGTCTGGCCTGACACTGAGGTCTTCGTGTCTCAGCCTGCCCATTGCTGGTATTACAAGGCTGTTACTAGTTTCTTTTCACCCTTTAACTTCAATTACTGGAATTTTTAAAATCACTTCTGTGCTTTACATACTTTGTTTCTATTGGACAATGCAGGTCCATTCTCCTGGTATAAAATTTACACTGCAACGAATAAAAGCTGAAATCTTTTCTCTAACTTTTGTGCAAGAAAGTCCCTTTTTTTCCTGAAGATTTAAGGATCAAGTTTCACTCAGAAGCACCATTATGTGGATATATTAGCCTCCCAGTAATATACTATATATTTTTTATATAATTTACTACTATATCACAGTAAATTAGTAATTTGAAAGTATGCTATGAGGAGAAAAATGATGGGAAGTGTAATCATCACAGCTTAATTTTGCCACTTCTGTAAACTGCTTTGCAAAAGATAGGAAAGAACTATCAGATGTTCTAATATTAAAGAAGAAGTGTCTATTACACATTTGAACAAAATAATAAAGTTCTGAGGATGTAGCTCAGTTGGTACAGTGTTGCTTAACATGCACAAAGCCCTGGGTTTGATCCTAGCACCACATAAACCAGGCATGGTAGTTCATGCTTGTAATCCCAGCACCTGGGAGATGGAGGCAGGACCAGAAGAAGTTCAAGGTCATTACTGGTTATGTAGCAAGTCTGAAACCAGCCTAAGATACATGAGACTCTGTCTCAAAAAAATAAAATACAATAAAATTCCCAGCTGTACTTCTAATTTCAGGCCATGACAAAGCGACACTTACCCTTTCTGGAAGAAAGCAAAGCTGACACAAATGGGCATGTGGTGGATGCTCAAGGGCACAGGATCGCGCTCTTCAGGTGTATACTGTTTCAGAAGAAAGAAGGGTCAAATCCTTAAAGTCAGTAAGTCAGAAAAATACAAACACACAGAGAAAATCACCTTGAGAATCAAACACTAAAATAAGATCTGTAATTCTTTAACTCTCAGTGAGTAGCTAAGTAATGTCTCTTACAATTATGAATGAAATTGTATGACTGGCACTATGCTCCTCAAAACTGTATACCTTTTTCAAAGACTTTTCTTGGAATATAATTTACATCCCATAAAGTCCATTCACTATAAGTCAGTTTTCAGAACTATATGTTTGTAACCATTGCAACCATCCAGAATTTTTAAATTAATTTTATGTTTATGAGTAGTTTTGTCTGCATGTATGTAAGTGAACCTGTGTATGCAATCCCAACAGAGGCCAGAAGAGGGTGTTGGATCTCCTGGAACTGTAGTTACAGATGCTTGTTAGCCTCCATGTGAATGCTGGGAATTGAACCCCGGTCCTCTGCAAGAGCACCAGTGCTCTTAAACAGTGGGCCATCTCTCTAGGCCCCATCCAGGGTTTTTGAGACAGAATGTCATATTATAGTCCTGCTGGTTTCCAATATCCAACAGTGTTCCTGGAACTCATAATGTAGCCCAGATTGGCTTTGAATTTGCAGCCATCTTTCTGCTTCAGGCTCCTAATGTTTTGATTTTAAGTGTGAGCCACCACTTCCAACTTTATCCTTAACCTTTTAAGAAACATGATTGTACCAGTTAACATTCCCACCAGCAAGAACATATTTTTAGGTGATTTCATTTTTAAGTCTACAAATCATGTTCTACTTCTTTTTTACCACCTTATCCTTTCTCTGCAGGAGCACTGTCCTTACCTCTGAATCCTCAGTCTGTCTTGACACAGTGTCTCAAAGCAGCATTATGAACGACTGTCCAGAAAACTTGGGCATTTGAAGGCTCCCTTTGCAACTCAGGGCTCAAGCTAAGTGTACTTTCACTATTCTAGCATGTAATTTATGAATAAAAATTGATCTCCTTGGTAAAGAGAGAATGACAACACAAACCACTGGTTTTCACAATGGTCCCTGGACCAGCAATATCAGGAGGATACAAGCAGTCTTAGAAGTGCATGTTCTTAGATCCTACTTCTGTCCTCCACTACAAGTAGAGCCTAGAATTGTATTGTAACAAACCTCCAGGCATTTCTTTTTTCATTAAAATTTTATTTATTTATTTTTTATGTGTATGAGTGTACTGCCTACATGTATATAAGTGTACCAATGTCATGCAATGCCTGTGGAGGTCAGAAGAGGGCGTCAGAGCCCTGGAACTGGAATTATGGAAAGTTGTTGGCTACCATGTGGGTGCTGAGATTCAAACCCAGGTCTTCTATAATAGCCAGTGTTCTTAACCTCTGAGCCATCTCTCCAACCCACCTCCAGGCATTTCTGATGGACATCTGTCATCTACTTTGCTTAATGAACAAAAGGCCTGAAGAAAATGTAAATTTGGTGAGCCACAGTCCTTTTTCAGTACTATAGACCCCTCAAGATAAGCATCTCATGGTAACCCTAAACAGAAACCAATCATTTCATCTAATATTCAGTTCAAACAAGAGTCCAGTTCTAGTCTGGAAAACCAAGCTAGAGTCTGTTCTTATTAAGAGATATTTCTGTAAAGGAAACTTTGGCAATTTCTAGGGCAGTTTTGACCATTTGCAGTTTTTGTCTTACGAACAAATTATGAATAAATTCCTAACGGCCAGCTACAACATGACTCCTCTAATAATTATCTGTCTGCACAATCAGAATACCCATTCTTTCATAGGAACCATCTTGGCTTGAACCTTGAAAGCTCACCAGTGTTACTTCCTCTCCTTGGACAGAGACATCAGGTCTTCGGAAGTGACACAAGGCCACAACTGCAGCGATGCTGGCAGCATCAATAATATTTCCATCATGATTTAATAAATGTAGGTCTACTCGGATCTGCCAAACCTGAAAGTGAATTTAAGATTTTAAATTTATTTATGAGTCTATATGAGTCACTTGTGAACATGAAAATGTGCAAATAAATTAAGTCATTCCAACTCTTGAAACTTAATTGTTTTTATTGTCTGCTAACTTACAACACATCAATGGTAATTCATTGTTAGGAATTTGGGTCATATTTCTCACCTTTTCACCAGCAACGACACAGAGAGATTCAGTGTCTATACATTTTGAATTTCTTAGACATTTTTCCAAGAGTCGATTCAACTTTACCAAGAGATCTGACTGCCTATAGAAACCAGAACATGGAGCAAATGTCAGAAATACAATCCTGTGCATTAAAACAATAGCTCACTGCTGCTAAGCTTTTCTATGGCTAAGTCAGCTTAAGAAACACTGAAATACCTGCCAGGTTCAAAAGCTGGAGCAGCCATCTGAGAGAGTTCAAGGTTAAAAAACAGAATACCTTCTGTTGCCCTATTGAGTTTTGGAGAAACAAGTTCACAGGAAACCTGTCCAAGAACTCTGCAAAAATAAAGGTACAAAGTAGTCAAGAAAACAGTTCCCTTTCAATTAAAAAAAATTTTTTTAAAGAAATCTAAAACAGATAAAATCAAGTTTCAATCCTTCTGAAAAATAATAAAATGTGACTTAAGAGGCAGAAATCACACACAGGATACACTAGTAGACTGGGTCTGGAAAGAAGGCTCCATGGGTAAAGATGCCCATGTATCAAAACCTGAGTTTGACCCCCAGAATCTATTTAAATGAAAGAGACAACTGACTCCACAACGTTTCCCTCCCCAACATACATCATGTGTGCATGTGTGTATGCACACACAATAATAGTAAAGTTAAAATATACATTACATTACATGCAAAAATAAATACTGTGATACCTAAAAAATGTCAGAAAATCTTATTACAGTATTTATTATTCCACAGACTTATAGAAAATTAATCATCCTTTAAAAAAAAAACAGAACAAACAAGATGACAAGAAAACTTGAACTTTCGTAAAGTTTTCATATGACATGGTTTACCATTATCTGATTAAAGCAATTCTAATGTCATTCACGAATAAAAGGAAAAGTAGAACTCATTAACGACAAGCTGTCCAAGATCTGTGTTCCCACACATTAGAATGTGAGACATTCGGTTAGTAACAAATTCAATGAAATCAATGTTAGCTATCTACATGATTTATAAAGGTCATAAATAGGTCAAAGAGAAGAAAGAAAATTTATGGTTAAAACTAAATTGTGAGCCCAAAGCTAAAAAATTTTTGCACGAAACAAAATTTTTGTGGGTTTTTTGAGACATGGTCTCCCTGAAGCCCCAGCTGGCCTGGAACACAATGTATAGACCAAGCTGGTCTCGAACTCACAGAGATCTGCCTTCCTCTGCTTCCAGAGTGCTGGAATTGAAGGCTTGCACCATGACCCTTGGCATGAAACAAAATATTTTTTCTGAAGCTAAACAAAGCACAGTCTGAACTTTTGACCTTTTTGGTAAACCACCAAGTCGGTATGCTATTTTCACACCTCCCTTTGTTGCATTATCTAACAAGAATCCCATTACCTTGTTTTCCCCAGCTCCACAATACAGCATCCATAATCTGTTCCAAATGAGATCCTGATGTTCCTGTAATCATAGGTTTGTCTGCCATCCAACCGCTGTAAACAAACATTTTTCTTTTAACACATAGTTAATGGCAACAGCTATGATTCTCTGGCCCTGCCTGGACTTAATACCTGGAGCAAAGTGGTGTGTGCAAGGCACCTCAACCCAGGGCCCAGGGCCCTGACAAGCTGGTGGTGAGGCTCAAAAGAACTGGCCAGGGCACAATACTGGGGGAGTTTACAGAAGCCTCGCAGGGGGACGCCATAGTCCACACCACGACCACCCTGCGGAGCACACGGGATTGGCAATGAATCTACACCATGGTTCTGTCCCCCGAGTCCACCCCACAGACCACCTGAATCCCCACCACAAGGCCCCGTGTCCCCACAGGTCCCTCACCTTCTTCTCCTCGATGGCTCGGAGCAGGAAGCGGCGCTCGCAGTTGGAGAGAGGCGTTTCCTTCATACTGTCTGCTCACGCACGGTCCAGCTTTGGAATCCCCGGTAAGAAACGCGCCAGATCGCCGTGCACACCCGTTTGTTCCGGGCGCGCAGAATCTACGTCATCCAGGCGCCGGGTTGGTGGACAGGAAGCTGCTGGAGGCCGGAAGAGTGCAGGCTCTAAGCGCAGCATGGGCGGGGCTAGCGGGCCTGGAGGGCGTGGCCAGGCGAACTGTGCTAGGAAAGCCTGGGCGGCAGGTGGGGATTGGAGTCTGCACCCCTGCTGGGCAGAAGGTGGTCAAGTGTTGCCTTCTGCGGAGGATGACCTTGACCTTTGTCAGGGAAAGCCGACAGGGTGTGGGCGGGTCCGTGGAGAAGCCTCGGAAGGGCTTGGGCGGATGCGGGGCGCCGCGGTGGGTGGACGGGGCATGCTGGAGGTGCGTTCGTGTGGGATCTGAGGCTGTAACCAGCAGTGAGGCGTAACTACCCTACCACCGTGGACTAAAATTTCTTTTACAGCTTGCTTCTCATTTTGCGTCGACGGGCTTATTTTTTCAGAAATGTTACCGTCTGCTAGCCGGTGTCCTGGTCTACCCACATGTTCATAAAAGCTCTTCGGAAGAGTTGCAGCTCTTGGTCAAGAGTCTCGGACTCTGCCCCAAAGACCTCACAGTTCTCTGGAACATTTCAGTGACTAGAGCCCAGCGACCTTTGCATCACCACTGCTCTGCTGTCTCAGCTGCTTTTGACGTTACCCCTTCAGCCTGCAATACAGAAAATAGGCAAGAAAAGACCGCTTGAGAAAAGACTTCTAGTATGCCTATTATTGCAACACCAGAGAAGACAGCACAGCAGAGTGTTGCCCAAGCAATTCTCTGAGTGAGCCTGAGCAGCCTACTTGTGTGACCCCAAGGAAGGGCGTTTGTTCCTAATCATAGCCTTACCTCTATAGAGCCAGTCACTGCAGTCCCTCTGCAAGGGCACCAAGTGAAGGAAGTCTCCTCCAGCCTAGATGAAAATAGTTACAAGGCCATCTAAAGCTCAGCTTCTTAAAATGAATCGTGAGCCCTTATAGGATCCTGTATACGTGGGAGCTAGGAAAAATTTGGCAACAGTAAAAGGTTTCTGAGCCGGTGATGACCAAATTCAAAAGCAAATGTATAATGTATCTCAAGTGTTCCTGGCAGTGGCATCTGCAACCTCAGAGTCTCACTGCAGCCTTGGTTCAGAACATACAACTTATGCTGTGCACTGAGCATGACCTTCCATAATGCCAGCCAAACCTGCCTGAAACACTTCATTCAAGACTGTTGTATGTTGTGAATCATACTGTTTTTACTGACATAAAAAAGTTTTGGCTCTTACAAAAATTGGTTTAAGTACAGAAAGCAAAGACTTTCGATATTTTCTCATCGTCATTCCTCAGTATGTATTAATTTCTCTTTGGATTGTATTGTGTTATAATGTTTGATTTTTAAAATTGCAGTTTGAGTTGGTGACTTGAATTTCATTTAAAAAAATCATTCAATGAATTTGACCTGGGATTAGGACAGAATTTGCAACAATGTCTAAAATGATTCTAACCATATTTCTGCCATTTCATAACATTTTATTTGTGCATGTGTGTGTGTTGATTCGCTCCTTCTACCACACGGACTCTGGGCATCAAACTCAAGTCATCAGACTTGGCAGAAGAGGCCTTTACCCACTGAGCCATCTTTGCAGCCACATTTCTACCCTTTTATGTTGCTTATTTTTACATGAAACAGCATCCTCAGCATTGGTAATTATAAATCAAAATATCCATCAATTCTGAAACATCAAGATGTTCTGTGTTCAGCAGTATTAAATAAATATTTAGTCAAGAGTTTTTTCTTCTTCTTTTTTCTTTCCTTTTTTTTCAAGACAGGATCTCACTATGTAGCCCCAGCTGGCCTGGAACTCGCTATGTAAATCTCAAAGTCAGAGATTAAAGGCATGCACCACCACACCCAGGCTAGCCAAGAGTTTTCTTTATGTAAGTGAACACATATGTCCATGTTAGTAATATGCAACTTTACTTTTATCTTTAATAAATGATAAAATTATGTGTATACCAAAGAATTGTTTTGAAATAAACTTTCTTATGATTTGTTAGCAATAAACATTTGATTTGCATGCCTATTTTGTACACCTGCTGTTTGGAGGCACATACAAATTTCTGAAAAGGAGCTAGAGTTCACTGAGTCTTGTGATACTAAAGAATCTGGTGTAAATACTCCTAACCCAGGAGTAGCCCTGAACCCAGGAACCCAGGCTACGATGGTGTGTAGTTTTCTCAGGGTGTTGATGGAGTGTTCAGGAAGGCTGGTGCTTGTATACAGAAACAGCTGGCTGTTTCTGTGATGAAGTACTGCCCGACACTCAGCTTTTTGGAGTGGCAATGTGAAGTAACTAGACGCAGGAGCTCAAACTTGCCTGGGCTCAGATCTCACTCTGTCATTGACTGTTTCTGGGAAAATTACATAGACTGTGTGTATCACATCATCCATCTTCTGTGTAATAAGGGTAGCTAACCTTCTGTGAGGAATAAAGAACACTCAGAACACTGTCTTGTGGAAGTACCATGCTAGAACTTTTCACTGCTAATATATTTTACTCTGTTTGTAAAGCTTCCTGCGATTCATGTACTCAGTATGTAAAGAGTTGCTTCTGTGTCCTGAGAATACTCCCAGTGCTGGATGGAGGTGCACAAGATCCTACCCACTAAAGAGCTTACATTCTCTTTGTGAGAGACAGTAAAAACCTAAACGAATGAACCAGCGCAGTCTGAGGACAGGGCTGTTTTAGTAGGACTAGTTGTAGAAAATGATGACTTAAAAGCATTTCTGCTGAGAGTGGTGGTGCACGCCTTTAATCAGCACTTGGGAGGCAGAGCCAGGCAGATCTCTGTGAGATTGAGGCCAGCCTGGTCTACATAGCAAATTCTGGGCCAGTTGAGTCCCGTCTTAACAGTAGACCCTGTCTTAAAACAAAACAAAACAAAACAAAAACCAGTGTTTCAAGCCTAGAACTTGGGAGGTAGAGGCGGGTGGATCTCTTTGAGTTCAAGGCCAGTCTGGTCTCCATAAGCAGTTCCAGCCAGCCAAAACTACACCATGAAACTCTGTCTCAAAACAATAACTGTTTCAAGTAGAAAAAGTATCAAAGACTGGAACAAGATAGGCTTAAATGGCTAGCGGGCAGGAAAGGGGACAGGAATTGTAAGGAGGAGGAAGTAGATAGAAATCAATAACCACATACTTTCAGGATGGCCAGAAGATGACAGGTTTACGTTTGTTGGACAGTTTCAGTGGGCTTTTTACTCTGTGTGTTAATGTGTGAGTGCAGGCATGCTGTAGTGTGTGCATGGAAACTCAAATGTATTTGGGCTTTCTTTTTCTTATCCTTCCTTCCCTCCCTCCCTTTCCTTCCTTCACCTCCTTCTCCTTCCCCTCCTCTTCCTTCTTAATTCTGGCAACCCCGAGTGAGTATAATTTGCTTATATATTCATTTCCATATTAATTTTGATCTCCATTTTTGTGTTAAATTCCCTGACAAGAGGCTATCCGTGTTTTAATTCCTGTGGGAGACACAGTACTTGTGAAGATATTTTTACTTGGTTATTCTTTGTTGTCAAGTAAGGATATGTGGCTGAAAATACTGATTGAGAAGAACTTTTTTCTGTCCTTGGCATAGACGGAAAGCTGTGGATGTCATTTCACAGTGTTAAAACTGTATGGGTTCTGGAATACCCAGTATGTAGCTTGCAAAGCCAAATGACTTCAGGGCCCAGGCAGATTAGGAGTGAATGAAGGTGGTCAGACACAGGACAGTAGGGAAAGGTGGAGACTGCAGTGCCCACACGATGTGTGATCAGCCTAAAGGATTCAAGTATTGACAAACCACAATTCAGGCTGCTAGTTTAGCCCTGTTCCCATAATCCCCATCATCTCCAATGCATTCAGATACACTCAGCCTGCTGAGAAGTTCTTTGCTTTTTTTAGCCAGAGTTTTGATCCCAAGATCTTCCTATTTATAAATTCCAGAACTTATGTAGAACAGAATTCATCTTCTAAAAACTATTCAAACTCTTGTCACCTCTTTCTGAGATCCTCTCTCTGGCAGCATCAGTTTAGCCAGGAAGCCAAGCAAAGATAGAAACTGCTAGGTTCCATCCCAGAGAGACTGGAAGGGGAGGGCAGCAGTCTGAGCTTCACACTCTCTGCAGTGGATTCTCTCACACAGTAGAAAGTCCAGAATCTCTGATCTAAATTTCTTGGAGAAAGAGATACAGCCAGTCTTGTGAGCTCTAGGTGCCCAGCTGACTTTAGACAAAATGATGACAGGTGTCACACCCCTCTCCTTTCACAGTGGACACTGTCAGGTGTTTGAAGATTCCCAGAGTTAGATGGAGTCAGTAAAGCATATGGAACTCGTGCGTGTGCCAGGCAGTGGAACTGGCACCAGCGAAGTTAAATAAGATGTGCTTCCTCACAGTGTGTCCCCTTCATTCTGGGTTCATTACAATCTAATCTCGAAGCATATTTAACATTGTGAGTTTTGAAAATTAGCACTTAATATTAAGAACAATTTTAGGTTTTGACTGGAAGATAAAATGGGTTTTCACAAACCCTCCTTTCTCACAGCCCCTCCCCATGGTTAACACGCCCTCCAGCGGCGCACTTACTACACTGAGCCAGCATTTGTTACGTTTTGCAGGTGTGCATTTGACAATGCATAGAGAGCTTGTGTAATTTGCCCACGTTTACAAAGGTGGTAAATTGTAGAACCAAGAGTCATGATCAGAGAGCCTATCCCTGGAGGCTTTGTTCATGGCTCTGCCCCACACTGCTTCTTGGAAATGGGATCTCTTTCTTGCCACGTGTACTATCTGCACCTTTAGTACCAAGCCAGGTTCCTTCCTATCTTTTTCTGTCAGAATCTGAACCACCCTCATGTGATTATGTTGTCATCTCTCAGCTAGAAAGAGAACCAAGTTACTATCAAGTTTTTCAAATTCCATTTTTGCTGCTTTAACTTGGCATATAACTGTAAGTAGGCTCAGTGATTCAAAGGCAAGACAAGTTTAATGCAGCCCAGTACACAGGTAAGAGAGATTAGCACTGAGCCTTCATTACAAGGAACAAGACGAGTCTTGATATAGAAACTCTTACAGGAGGTTTCACTTGCATAATCTTGGCCACTTCCCATTAGCCCCAAACTCCTGGGATGCTAAACCCATAGCTTGACTTCTTATGCTAGTTAATGATTTAAGAGGGAAAGTTTCTACTTTGCTTCACTTCTTCCTAAAGTTGCCAAGAGAGAAGCTGAGGTTACTTTGGAAGCTGCAGGTTCAACAGAAGTGTGGTATCACCAGATGATGTCGATTTTTGTTGAAGTATCCATGGGTAGCCAAAGCCAGACTGTGGACTCACGTGAACACCATTCTTCAGTGAGCAAAGCAGCATTATATTGAGAATGCACTTCAGTGACAGGCCCCTAAGATTCCTATTCCTAGGTATTTAAGGCTCCTCTTGAATGACTTGCTTCACTCTTCCAAGGCTGCCCTTCATAGGCGCTGTTAGGTTAACGGAATCCCTCTCTTGCTGGTTTTCATAGAGAAAGTTCCTATGTCTAAGAATCTGCGTTGCAAAAAATTAAGTCAACAACCAGGTAAAAACATTGAAGTTCTCAACTCACAGCCTAAAGGAAATTTAATCTTACCAACAATTTCATAAATGTGTGGGCTGTGCTCCCCTTGTTGAATTTTCAGGTGAGACTTTGACCCTGAGAGTGTTTTAACTGAGCTTAAGCAAGCCTAATTAAGCTGTGCTTAGATTCCTGGCTCACTGAAACTGAAATCCTAAATGTGTGTTGTTTAAAGATTTATTTATTTAGTTTTATGTGTTTTGCCTGCATGTATGAGTTTCGTGCATCCATATTGTGCAATGCTCATAGAGGCCGGAAGAGGGCACCAGATCCCCAGGAACTGTAGTTACGGGTACTGGGAACCAAACCTGATTCCTCTGAAAGAGTAGTCTTAACTGCTGACCGATCTCCCCAGCCTCCCAGCATTTCTGAATGTCATAATTCATTGGTCTAGTCTCTTACTGACAGTTCAGTCTCCACCTGACTTTGTTTTGCAACCTCTAAGGCCATCTACCTTCTGTGAATATAGTTCATGAAGGAATCTGTGGTTCATATTAAATGCTAAATCTGTATCAATGATGTGATTTCTTCATTGACTGGGAATTATTATTGTGTGTGTGGACACGAATGTCGAGGATAACTTTCAGGAGACACTCTTCTTCCACCTTTATGTGAGTTCCAGGGGTTGAACTCAGGTTGTCAGTTTTGCATGGCAAGGGCTTTATTTACTGAGGCATTTCACTGGCCCTTTGCAGTGTTTTTGGTTGGCCTAGAATTCACTGTGTAGATCAGGCTGGCCTCAGTCTAACAAAAATCCTCCTGCATCTGCCTCCTGTGTGCTGGGATTAAAGACATACACCACCACCCAGCATGCCCAGATGACTGGGAATTTTTTAATGGTCTCTAAGAGACCTGTCAGGAAGGTGTAATTCTGGAACTGAAGTTTCTACCCCTGGCAATAGAAAATGCAGGGGATTTGACCTCTAATTCACAAATGGAAAAGCCTTGACCAACTCTGCTTTTACTTAAGAGGAAGAAAGAAAGAAAGAAAGAAAGAAAGAAAGAAAGAAAGAAAGAAAGAAAGAAAGAAAGAAACTCTGGACTTAACGTGTTATTTAGCAGATCAGTGACAAAAAGATCCATCCAGCAGTATATGTTTAACTTTATCTGATAATGTTATCTGAAAATGCAGACTGTATATTATAATCTCCTTTAATATACATCTATAAAAGGAATATCAATGTCTGTGTAAAATAACAACTGGGAGGGAAACTGAATCAAACAGAGATTATATGTTAAGCTTGCTGCTGAGAGCTTCTTTAACTTGCATTGGATGGTGAGGTCTTCTTAATTTAAATTTGAAGATGGACCATCTTTAAATTGATTTGATGGTGGGGTCTTCTTTAACTTGTTTGATGGTGGGGTCTTCATTCACTCACATTTGAAAGTGAGGTCTTTTTAAACTTTCATTTTTGGCTTATTGATAAAAGTTAGATTTGTTATAACTTAAAAAAAAAACCTCTAGGAATTCAGTCCTTTTATCAGTTCACTTGTGTGTGTTTGAATATACTATATATTCCAAGCTCTTTTTCAAGGACTAGGAAAATGGAGCAAATAAAGCTTTTAAACTCCCCCTGGGGCTTACGTTATAAACAAGCAGTCAATAAAATAATCACCTAACAGACAGCACTGCCTGTCAATGATGGGTGACAAAAAGAAGCAAAGGCCTCACCACGACAAGGCAGGGGCCTCTCTGCAGACCACGTGATCAGGAGGGAGGCCACACACAATGCCTGGGCAGGGTGCTGGAAGCAGATCAGGTGACTGAGTTTTAAAGAGTGAGCACAGAGCATGCCTGGATTTGAGGGCTTAGTGGAGAAAGTCCAGGCTCCGCTATGCTTCCTGCTTTAATTCTAACTCTACACTTATTAGCTGGGTGACCTTGGGGGACTTGTAAACCTCCCCTTCTCCCCTCCAAAAACTGGGGCTAATTATAATTTACCTTACAGAGAAGAAGTGAGGTTAGCCGGGTGTGGTGGTGCACGCCTTCAGTCCCAGTGCTTGGGAGGTAGGAGCAAGTGGATCTCTGTGAGTTCAAGGTCAGCCTGGTCTGCATAAGTGAGTTCCAGGCCAGTTGGGGCCACAGGAGACCCTACCTCAAAAAGACCAAAAACCAAAAACAAAAACAAAGTAGTAATGAGGTAAATAAGTTAATACTTGAAAAGCTCTTAGAACAGGTCAAAGTCCACTGCTAGCAAGAATAAATGTCAGCTACGAATCTTATTGTTTTCTCTATTATAATATTCTTTCTTTTTTATTTTTAAAATATTTTATTTATTATTTTTATTTTATATGTATGAATGTATTGCCTGCATGTATGTAAGTGCACCCGTGCCATGCAATGCCCATGGAAGTCAGATTCCTTGGAACTGGAGTCATGGACAGTTGTTAGCTGCCGTGGGAATGAAACCCAGGTCCTCTGTAAGACCAGCCAGTGCCTTTAACCCCTGAGCCATCTCTCTAGTCCCATATTCTTTCTTTTTAGTTTCTCCTCCTCCTCCTCCTCCTTCTCCTTCACCCTCCTCCTCTCTCTCCTTTGTGTGTGTGTGTGTGTGTGTGTGTGTGTGTGTGTGTGTATGTATATGTGTGTGTGTATGCCATGTGTGTTTTGAGACAGAGTTTCCCTATGTATCCCAGTCGGATCTTGAACTCTCAGTCTTTCTGTTTTTCCTGTTTAAGTGTTGAAAGGGTAGATGCACACCAATCAAAATTAGCTAAAATATTTCTTTCTTTATTTATTAAACAATGCAAGCACACCCTACTTTCTAGAGGTGTAGCGACATGTTGGGAGTTGTGTTTATTTGTTTATCTCCTTTGCAGTACAGGGGACAAAACCAGGCAGATGTTCTATCACCCTTAACTCATAACATGCTAAATGGAAGACTATACCTCTAGAAAACTTTCAGCAGAGGCCCCGATACAGCTCCCCAGACATATGAGATTTAACAAACATTATTAAAGCATAGGTATAATGATTATTGAATCACTCTTCACAAACTTGGAGTTATGGGATCAGCCTAAGTGTCCATCCATAAATGAGTGAAGAAAATATGGGTTGTATAAACACACACACACACACACACATACACACACGCGCATACGTGTTATTTGGTCATAAAAAAGATGAAATGCCATTTGCAGGAAAATGGGTGGAACTGGAGTTCATCCTGTTAAGCAATATAAGTCAGACCAAGAAAGACAGACATCTCATATTTTCTCTCATATGCAGAAGCTAGAGTCAAAGGAAAAAAATGGGGATTGTTTGGAAAGAGGACAGAAACTAAGGGACACAAGAAAGTGTAATGGGATATGAGTAAAATACATGATATGCATGTATGAAAATGTAATGATGAAACCTGTACAATTAATACATGTGAATACAAAAGGAAACGAAAAGAATGCATATAGCATGTAAGAGGAAACAGCAAATGAACAAGACAGAGCTTCCTAAAAACAATGAAGAAGAAGAAGAAGAAGAAGAAGAAGAAGAAGAAGAAGAAGAAGAAGAAGAAGAAGAAGAAGAAGAACCTCCAAAGGTATGAGGCAACAGGGATCAAGGGTCTTTAAAATCAGATGAAGAAGTCACACATTTTAAAAAATGTATTTTTATAGTGGCCCAGAGGCACGGCCCTTGGTATTAGGCAGCCCTGGGTTGATCTGGCTGGGGGCTGTGGGATCTGGGATACATGATCTTACCTCTGGTCTCAGACAACTGGACGTGCCAAAGATGGGTGGCCTAGAAACTGAATTGTATTTCTCAAAGTTTGTGAGGTCTAAAAAGGAGAGAGAGGAGAGAAGAGAAGAAAAATGAGAGAGAGAGAGAGAGAGAGAGAGAGAGAGAGAGAGAGAGAGAAGAGAAGAGAAGAGAAAAGGAGAGGAGAGGAGAGGAGAGGAAGGGGCAGGAGCTCCCATGTGTCTTTTCATAAGAATAGCCTCATGACCTCATTCTGTCTCAAAGGCCCCACCTTCAATACCACACATTGGGGGTCAGCACAGGAGTTTATTTAACAGCACATTTCTAAAATGGAGTGGTTGCAAATGAACACAGCAAGTGTTTTTTTTTACATTTTTATTTTACTTTTATTTATTCTTATTGATGGTGGTGGTGGTTGTGTGCATGCGAGAGCGTGTGTGTGTGTGTGTGTGTGTGTGTGTGTGGAGATCAGAGGACTGTTTATAGAAGTTGGATCTTTTACCATGTGGGTTCTTGGGGTTGAACTCAGGTTGTCAGACTTGGCAACAAGCACCCTTAACCTTCAAGTCATTAGGTACTTCATCAAGTACCTAA
This sequence comes from Eospalax fontanierii, assembly GCA_035773235.1. Classification (NCBI taxonomy): domain Eukaryota; kingdom Metazoa; phylum Chordata; class Mammalia; order Rodentia; family Spalacidae; genus Eospalax; species Eospalax fontanierii. The sequence continues at coordinate 64,012,398 of CM069535.1, read as the reverse complement.
TATGTACTAGACACTTTTCTAAGGTGTTTACATAACTTATTTAATGCCACAGTTCCATTTTATGGTACTCACTGTTACTCTCACCCCATTTTACAGATAAACAGGTAGCAAGTGACTTTCCCCAGGTCACACACTGTGAAGCAGCAGGATTTCAGTGCAGGCAGCCAAGCTCTGTGTCTGAGGCCTCTCTGCTATACCTCTTGGTATAAAAGTTTCTACTTCAAGATAAATTGTATCATAAAAAAGCTTTTGGCACAGCACAAGACATAAAACAAGTACTCAATAAGTATTTGTTGAATGTTTGACTTTACAAAATTATATCCTTAGTAAATAGAATGCCTGCTTGACTAAATATTAGTTTATAATAACTAGTTAGCTGCTTTGCATGATTTTAGATTCCTCATGTGTATTGTATCAACTTTGCAAATTCAGTTTTGCAAAATAACCTGATTTTACTAGAACGTTAGATTATCTGGTGAAATTTGCTTGGACTGAGCCCATGCTGTCTTCTGATGGTCACCGCATCCTTTTCTAAGAGTGGGCAGACCACGTGTTTAGGAGCCCGTTTTAGAATACGGCTTGAAAACAATGAGAGTTCTTTGCTCCCTTTAGTTTACAGTCTTCACAGTTCTGGATCTTGGCAAACTTCTGTTCTCCTCTGGATAAAATCTGACTTATACTAATTAGCACTGAGACTATTCGACATTTTCTACATAATTTCAACGTCCAATGAAAGGAATGAGATGATGGCATTGTCCTGGGAGAGCAGTGAGTTATACAGTGAACAACTGGTGCCTATTTCAAACTATATCTCCATCAACTTGCCGAGTTGATCCAGCATAAAATTAGATCACTCAGCTGTTGGGAAGAGTTCCAATAGGAAAATGTAGGTAGTACATGAGTCATATAATGTGACATCTTCCATCCCGTAAATAAATCCAATTTAACAAAACCATATGTTTGAAAGGTGGTTTTTTTTTTTTTAAACGTGAAAACATTGCACATCTAACCCCTTGACTTCTGGCTTTTTTAGATGTTTGACCTTTTGGAGTCATAAATTGAACTTTGGGAATAAGTCTGTCCTTTTTGCAGCAAGCCTGTCCAGTTGCATGTCCTTCCTTCACAGGCAATGTGTGATCATAGACAGCTAGCAAAGAATCCAGCCAGGCATACTCTCCTTCTATTGCTGTGTTGGTTTTGTTTAGATGTACGGTCTGAAGACTGGTAGTAAAAGCTGTAGAAGCCCCAAATCCGTAGTCCCTGCCCTCCCTTGTTATTTTTTTCCTAGGACAGTTTGGGCTATTAGGAGATGAGGATTAAACTTCATAATGCCAGTTGATCGAGTTAGAAATTGACCAGAATAATTCAATCTTTAAATGATAGTATGTTAGCTAGAAAGGTTTTCACTGGAGAATTTCAGTTCAACAGCCAGAATCAGGAACCCTGGGAGGGATATTACTTTGACCACAGGAATTATGAGTTGCATCCCATTTCCCGTTCTTTTTCCTCTCTCCACATGTTTTTGGCATGTGGAGATCTGTTAGCTGAATTGCAGAGCAGCCCCAAAGGATAGGGATGACAGGAGAAGAGCAGAGCCCAGCGCTGGGATTTTGGAGCAACACTAAAGTTCTGTCCCCATGTGCCAGGTGCACTTCTGGAGTTGGCTCTCTTCCACCTCCATGAGCTCAACCAATGGTGTCTAGTCTCTTAGTTGATTTTATTAAAATTTATATTTTTTATGTGTATGAATGTTTTGCCTGCATGTATATAAGTGCACCACATGTGTGCAATGCTTTCAGAGGCCAGAAGAGGGCATCAGTTCCCCTGAAACTGGAGTTAGAGGCAGGTGTTAGATGTTCTGTGAGTGCTGGGAGCTAAACCCAGGTCCTCTGTAAGAGCAGCCAGAGCTCTTAACTGCTGAGCCCTCTCTCCAGCCCTTTTACGTGATTTCTTTTCTATGTCATTTGTCTTTTGAAGATACTTTCTTCCTCTGACTCTAGGGATCTGTACTTACCTTGTTTTTTCTACATGTCTGGCATTCCTCTCAGGCTTCCTTTGGGCATTCCTCTTCCCAGCCTCATCTCTTAAGGTCAGGGTTTCATGAAACACTGTCCTACCGAGATTCTCTCTGCCTTATTTTCCACTTCCACGTCATCAGTTATTTGTGGCATGCTGATCACTTGCAAATCTTTTGGGCCAGTCCAGACCTCCCAGATAGACCTGGATATTTCCAGATGTTCTGTGGGTATTTCAAATTCACCACATCCACAGATGTGATCCCCCAGACTTCCTCCTCGTGTCTCCTCTGGTGAATAACAATACTCCTGAAATCAGTTTTCTCTGTCCATTCCTCTCTCACCATGTCCTTCCTTCCGCTTTAAACCGCTGAGTCCAACTGAGGCCACCTGCTAAACACATAACTCCTGTTTTCTTTAATCCCATTCTCAGTGCCATAATTCAGGTCAATATCCTTTCCTCCCTAAATTATTGTATCGGCCTTCATCCTTAGGCTGCCCTCCTACAGTTCTTTGTTTCACGTAATGTGCTACTTCTAAACCATAAATCTAATCATCGTATTTTACATATAACCTAACCTTTTTTTACATATTCCTTTAAAGATAAATTCCAACCTCTGTACCGTGGCTTACCATGGCTTTTATGATCTGATCCCTACTTATTTACTTAGCCCTGTCTGCAAATACATCGTTATTAACTTACTCTTGAATGTAGCTAAGTTATAGTCAATAGCTCAAAGGCACAGAGTTCTCTCTCTAGCCATTTCTTTTGGAGTTCCAGATGGGAACAGATTCCTTCCACATTTTCACTGTTTAGCACTTGGATGCTCTTCCGGCTTCAGCTCAGAGAATCAGAGTCTGTTTCCAATGTTCCAGCTTGGACTGAGCCCTCAGTACACCTAGGCTGTTTGATGCTTCTGCTTTCTTGGTATTAAGTCTGTGTACCCATCTATCTCATATGGAGCTTCACAAGGAATGTCTGTTTTACTCACTTTTCTTTACCCAGATCTTCAAGATGGACTTGGTTGAGTGAGTGAATGATGAGTAAATGAATGCATGAAGGAAGAGACAAAAAGGTGGGAGAGTGTTTCCGCAGCTTGACCTCTGTCTAGCCGTATGGCCATCACAAGCCACCTTGCCCTCCACTGCATCCCAAGCACTGCTTCCCCTAACAGTACACTGTAACTGCCACTCAAATAGAGAGGGGTTATGATGTTCAGGTATGTGAGATAATTTGCCAAAGGTCAGACACCTACTGACTTCATAGTTTCTCCCCATGGGTTGGGGATCTGTGAGCATTCACTCTGTCTAACAAGTAACCTTACTGATCTTTAAAAAAATATTATTTTGATTTTATGTATATGAGTTTATCACCTGTATATATGTAAGTGCACCGTGCTGTGCAATGCCCATGGAGGTCAGAAGAGGGCATCTGATTCCCTTGGAATGGGAGTTGGGAGTGGTTATTAGCTGGCATTTGAGTTCTGGGAGTTGAACCTGGGTCCCCTTAAAGAATAGCCATTGCTCTTAACTGCTGAGCTAACTCTCCAGCCCTGAAACCTTACCGATCTCGTTTTGTATATTAACACTCCTAACACGATGATGACAGACTTGAAGTCTGAGGCTTTAGCGTCTCTGAAACAAATACTTTAAGTCTGTAAATTAGAAAGGATTTTGTTGGAAATGACAACACATCTCTGTTATAAGGAAACTGTTCAATGAGTCCCTATTTTCCAGAACTCTGCTCAACGTTATATATTATGGAAAATATAAGAAATGGATTTTGGACTCTAAAGAAAATGACCACACAATCCTGGTGCTGGAGAGATGGCTCAGCAGTACAGAGCACTGACTGTTTTTGCAGAGGACCTGACTTTGGTTCTCAGCACCCACATGGTGGCCAACACCCATCCTTAACTCCAGTGCCCACTTCTGGCCTCCACAGGCATTGTACACATACGGTGCGCCTACATACATGCAAGCAAAACACTCATACACATAAAACAAAAAGAATTTTTAAAAATTGTAAGAAAATGACCACATAATTCAGAGTATTTTGGCAAGGCAAAAAGTTTTACTTCAGCAGGGTGCATAGCCACAGCAAATCAAGCAGGCAAGCACACCCAGAAAGGGTCCTCTGGAATTGCAGGTACAGGTAGTTGAGAGCCATTGTGTGGGTGCTGGGAGTTGAACCTGGGTCCTCTGCAAGGGTAGCCATTACCATTGATCTTAATTGCTGAGCCATCTCTCTAACCCATAATTTTTTGTGGAGGAGGGGGGATCTTTTTGAGACAGGGTCTCCCTGTAGCCCCAGCTGACCTGGAACTTGCTATGTGGACCAGGCTGGCCTCAATGTCACAGTGGGTTTCTCATCCTATTGCAGAAAAGTCCTGTGCCTCGTTTTGAGGGGTCAGAGCTCAGCTTTACATTCTCATGACTTTGGCTGACTCAAAGTGACAGCTGATAAGCAGAATGAGATTTTGACTACAACTTTTTATTTCAGAAGTCCTGACCTTGGGAGGAATTGGAATTTCTGACAAGCACAAATTTTTACATTTTTAAATGAGGTTTTGTCTTATTTAACCCTTGGATAGAAAAGACAGTACATTTTTTTACACCCCCCCCCCTAGAAAATTTCAGTGAAACATTCCTCTTTTATTCAGCACGGTTACAAAGCCTCTTTAAGAAGGACAGGTGGTATTTGCATCCTTTACAGTAACGTGAAGGACACCACAGTGGAGGTGAGGCAAGCCGCAAAGACTACCAAGCTGGTGGGTGATTTAAGACTCATAAAGAAGTCCAACCCCTCCCCCAACAGCTCTAACCTCCCAAAATGTGTTTCACAAGCTCCCCCATATATCCAATTTATCAATATTTTGGTAACCAGGCTTCCAGAAATCAGCTTAAAATTGCTTTTCACAGAGAAGGGGATCGGTGTGTATTTGCTGCTGGAGTGGCTTTAAATGGAAACATGCAGGCTTTCTCCTGGAAGAAATACACATTGGTTGATTAACATTGTATAAAATAAATGCACAGCAATAGGTACTGAGAATTATATGTAAAATTCAAACTACTGAATACGCTAGAATAGTGAGATTTGTTGGTTTTATGTTTTGGAGATGCTGTGTGTACTATAGATAACAACTGGGAAGAAAAACAAGGTCTGCTAAGCAACTCATACTGGGACGGGAGGGAGCATTTGGCTCATGTTTTCTTGCCTAAGTGGACTCTACAGCCTTGGAACAGTGAGTAGGCGGTTTCACTTTGTGGCAATTTTTCTTGGATTTACATATCGTGTGTGTGTGGGGGGGGTGTAGACCAGAGATCAACCTCAGGTGCTGCTCCTCAGGAGCTGTCAGGCTTGGATTTTGAGACTGGGTCCCTCGCTTGGAGCTGGCCTGGGACTCACCGCTTAGACTAGGGCGGCTGCCTAGCGAGCCGCAGGTCCTCCTGTCTCCGTTTCCTCAGCAGTGGGAGTACAATCATGCCGTTACACCTAGTTTTTTGTTTTTTAAAAAAATACTATGTGTGTTGAACATTCTACTTGTGTGCAAGTGTACCACATGCATGCAGTGCCCACAGGGACCAAAGGGTAGAGGATCACCTGAAAGAAGAGTTAAGGGTGGTCGTTAGCTACCATGTGAGTGCTGGGAATGGAACTCAGGTCAGTGTTCTTAACTTCTGAGCCCTCTCACCAGCTAGAAAAAAATTAATTAATTGTTATTTCTTGTGTGTATTTTGCCTGCATGTATCTAAGTGCACCATGTGTGTGCAATGCCCACCGAGGCTAGAAGAGGTGTTGGATCCCGTGGAGCTGGAGTTACAGACAGTTTTAAGTGCTGGGCACTGCACCTGGGTCCTTCACAAGAGCAGCCATTGCTCTTAACCACTGAACTATCTCTCCAGCTCATATTTTCTTTTCCTTTTCTTTCTTTTTTTTTTTTTTTTTTGATCTTTTTGAGACTGGGTCTCCCAGTAGCCCCAGATGGCCTGAAGCTCACTATGTAGACCAGGCTGGCCTCGATATCCTAGGGACCCACTTGCCTCTACTTCATGAGTGCTAGGACTAAACCTGGCCACACACCTGCATTTTTATGTGGATGCTGAGAATTGAGCTCAGGTCCTTAGGCTTTCAAGATGAGCATTTTTAACAACTGAGATATCTCCGCAGCCCTTACTTGTTTGTTTTGACTGTATATTTAAGATCTCAGTTAGCCTTATTCTGTCCCCAAGGCATCAAGTAAACTGTGACTGTTGATTAACCCAAAACTCTGTGCTTAATAGCACAGTCCTGTGCTCGCACTTAGTGGTCATATTGAACAGCCTTCAGGGGATCCCAGAGGCACACAGAAGGATGTTTCCTGGAGCCAAGATGACTCCCACCCTTTCTGTGGGCGTAACACTGCTCAGGAAGAAATGGGAAACAGCTGGAGAGAGGCAGGGCCGTGGCAGCAGAGCTGGTATCCAAACCCACTTAGCAAGGAACATCTGTTGGTAACTGCACAGGGAGTGCCAAGACTTTCTGAGCTGCCGAGAAAGAATGACTGTGGGTAGATGGGAGAACAGAGGCGAAGAGAACAGCAGCAGCCCACCTCTGAACATGAGTGGGAAATAAACAAGGAGATGATGACCTCAGAGACAGAGAGGATTGTTAGTGGCCTTCGGTGGAGGACACAATCTGCAGTAAGTGAATGACAGGGGAGGGAGAGAAATAGCTTCAGAACTTGTTCAGACACCCAGCGAGAAACTCCTTGAGAAGCCAAGATGGGCTTCCTTGGTCTCCAAGCTGGTTTAAAGAGGGAGGCATGGCTGCCAGGCCTCAGCAACAGCACAGCTTTATCACAAGAAGCAACTGGCAGGACCCCCAAGGCTGGTATGGCTCAGGCTCAGAAGAGGCCTTCCTGAGCTTCAGGGGGCTGTTGGTGGCAATTCTAGGGACATGCCAGGCTTCAAAAAATAAATTCACTAATGCAGTTTACCAGAGACAATCCCTTGGAAGTACCCCGTGTAAACATAAATGTTTGTTAATATTCAGTATGTTGACTCTGCGTCTGTGCTTAATTATCGTTCCTTTTGCTTTTTGTTCTACTCACAGTCCTTTTCTCTTGACAGCTGGAAAATAGTGTTTATTTCCCAAAGGAAACAGAGGCCCAACTAGGAAATGTTTAAGTGTTTATACCTCAGTCTTTCCTCAGCAATCCCACCGCATTCTGCTTGTTTATATAATTTGATACATATATTAAATTTTATAGCCACTCTCCAGATTCTCTGTACTTGTTACGTATTTGTCTTATTTGAATTTATTCACTTCCTAATAAGAAAATATGATTGTCAAATTAGAAGTCCTTTATTAGCTGGTGGTCAGAGAGAGGGCTAATGCCCCAAAGAACTCTGAACCTCAAGGGGTTAGATTTATAAAGCTTAAAAATCACAATTATATCATGCCAGGGACAAAGCCAACACACCACACCGGGGGCAGGTCGATTAACAAAGAGGTTTTCAGGTGAGAAAAAGTTTCAATTGGGAAAAGCAAGTGTCTCAGAACCGCAGGAACAATGGGCTCCATGGAGATGCAGCGATAGCTGGGAGGACGTGCCACCTGACTACTCGCAAGTTCTCCAGTATGGTAGGAAAAACGCGCTCCCTGAATCTACAGGTGCAGTCCTCCTGGACTGGTTCTGGTTGGCTGGCTGCAGTCAGAGCAGAGTTGAGCAGCCGGGTAGAAACACAGGGGGAAACAAAGTCAGCTGGAACAGCCTTGTTGTTTCAATTATAATGACATAAATTAGTAACCATAATTTTGAACAAAGAAGCAGATGTTCCAGTTTCAGCTTATTTCTGTCATGACCCTTATCAAGCTATTTGATCTCTCATAGATCTCAATTTTTATGATGGAACACCTCCCCTCTAAAACTTAATTATATATATTAATTTTCTGGAACATAACAACAAAATATATTTAAATTTAGAATATTAATGCTACTAACTTTGAAAATAATTCCAAGTAACTATTTGGATTTTTAATAGTCTTGTCTTTAAAAACAACCCAGAAGGTTCTGCCCACAGCTCTGTATGTTCTTGGAATTGGATTTGTGCCCTTTACTCTACAAATACAGCTCATTGTCATTAATGATGATGGCAGTCATGAGGTAGCCAGGAATACATGTAGGCCTCAAGGAACCTGAGCCTCAGTGGGGACGGCTGTCACCCACCCACAGGATAGCTAGACATCTAGGTGCTATAAGTCTAGTGCACACCAGCCTTCATGTACATTGGAATCACCTGGATAGCTTGATAAAACTTTTCTTTGAGTCTGAAACTTAAGTCAGCCTAAGTGTGGCAATATTGCCCATTCACACACCACGTTCTAACTAGAATGGCTCTCGATCTTCTTTAAAGTTGCTGTTTAGAATGAAAGAAGATGGAGACGATAAAGCTAGGGCTTCACTGTTTGGTGTGGAAACCACTCTCACAGCAGAGAGAGCAAACATCTTTAGAGTCTATTTTCCTTTGTTATCTATCTAAGTATCTGTATATCTATCATCTATCTTTCGTCTATCTTTCTCATTGTTTTTTTACATTTATTTACTTTGTGTGTGAATGTGTGCATGCCCATGCATATACCGCTGTGCAAGTGTGGCGGTCAGAGGACAACTTATAGGATTTGGTTCTTTCCTTCCATCATGTGGTTCCCAGGGATTCAACTCAGGCCATCAGGCTTGGTGGCAAGTGTTTTACCCACTTGCTGAGCCATCTCACTGGCCAGCCCTCCTTTGTTGTACATTTTAAATATTTATATTCAATCAGTTGATTTCAAGAAACATGTATTAAACAACTATTATGGTTGTTGGGCTCATATAAAATTGTTGTATCTCAAAATGTGTACACACACACACACACACACACACACACACACACAGCCCTAGAAGGAGCTGGATCAATCAGGTAGAAGGACGGGAGCTGGTATTGGTGATGTAAGAAACAGAGGATGCTGTTTAGGATTTTTAAAATCGTAGTTCTCCCAAAAGCTTTTTTGAAAAATGGCATATACTTCTAAATAGTTTAAAACTGATGACTGAGATAGCTGATCATAAATTTATTTACTTATTGTACTGGGGCTTAAACATAGGGCCTTGTGCACACTAGGCAGGCACTCTAAGTTACATCCCCGGCCCTGTTACTTTGTTTGAGACAAGGTCTTGTGCAGGGTGGCCTTAACCTCACTCTGTAGCCCAGACAAACCTTAAACTTGCTTCAGTCCACCAAGTAGCTAGGATCACAGCCTGGTTCATAAATTTTAATTATTTCAGAAGCTACTTATGGCACTTTCAAATGTTAATATATTTTTATTATTATAGCATATTCATTCCACTTATAACATTTATCTATGTGTTTTGAAACTTGTTGCATTCGGAGATAAACAAACTGAAAGTAACAGTAAGAATTCTCAGGTTGCACTGGGAAAGGAAGGGGATGGCAGACCAGCTAGAGGAAACCTGGGGCCTGGCTGAGTAGTTTTAGATCAATTGAAAGTGACAAGCTGCAAGGATGGCATTTGCAGGGACAGTGGATCTGCTTATCACCACAGGGGTTGGTCAGGCAGGTGGCAGGGCAGCGTTTTAAAAGCCTGTCAGGGACAGTCTATATACAGATGCAAGTCAGCTTTACAAAGGAAGGAGGTCCTGACTCATGTCACAACACAGAGGGACCCCACACAATGCTAGGCGAAACCAGTCAGGCACTAGAGGACCATGACTGCACTTCTCTGGAGTCCAGCATTGTCAGAGTCACAGAGGCAGAAAGTGGAAGCGGGTGCCTGACATTGGCAGCTAGTCTAATAAGTGCAGATTCCCCCTTTTTCAGGATGACAGTCACGGCCATGCGTGTTGGTAATGACTGCTAACAGACACTATGAACTCTACACCTAAAATGCTTAGTACGGTAAATATTCCACTAACGTCACAGTACATTTCTTAAAGCTTCTCAAGGACAGTTAAGTACCCATGGAAAGCTGAAGATGCCAACGGCATTCCTGAATGTACAACCAGGGAACCGTCCTGGAGAGCTCTCCTCCACACTCTGTAGCAGGTCCCCAGCACACTGGCACCCTTGTCTGCAGAGCAGGCAGGGCTGTGGAGGGTGGCAGGGAATTCATTAGGGAGGAGGAGTGGCTTCCGCCCACCTATACATGGTCCACTGGGAAGGACATGAGGTCTCCCGTCAGGAGCTGCCCAGTGGCAAGGGACCCCGGGGAACTGGGTGCCAGGACCATGCAGGTGGACTCGGCCTTGCAGCAGGGGAACACCAGCACCAAGCTCCCTGCTGGCCTCTGACTCTGCTCAGTAGCCCTCTTCTTTCACTTGCTCTATATTGACTAAGAATTCTTTTTTTCTTTTTCTCTTCTCTTCCTTCCTTTACTTTTTTCACTTTTTATATTTTACTTTTTTTGCAGGGAGGGATGAGTACAATGAGGCTGAGGAGACAGAGTGTCCCTCAAACTTGCAATCCTGTTTCCTCCATTCCCCAAGTCCTGGGATCACAGGCTGTATTTTTAAATAAAGCTATTTCATCTCTCTCCAGTGGAGATAGTTATTATCGACTAATAACTAATAAACTTCATAACTTCTTCTATTTCAACTTTCATCAGTCTTCCATTTTCTCCTTAGATTTTTATCCTAACTAATATATTTATGTTGAAAATATTTTATCCTAGTAAATAAAGAGTATTTCTTGTGGGGGCTGGAGAGATGGCTCAGTGGTTAAGAGCCTTGGCTGCTCTTGTACAGGACCTGGGTTTGGTTCCCAGCATCCACATAGCAGCTAGCAACCATCCTAACTCTAGTTCCAGGAGATCTGATACCCTCTTCTGACCTCCACAGGCATTGCACGACATGGATGCATCTACCTACACGCAAGTAATGCGTTCACACACATAAAATTTAAAAACGGAATGAATTTTTTTAAAAAAGATTATTTCTCATTAGAGAAATAGGTATAATCTAGCTATAAAACAATTTCTATTGTACTTACTATTGTAAATACTAGCAATATACATTTGATTAAAATAGCACAAACTATAAATCTTAATGGACAATCATGATGACTATTAGATAGTGCAAACGCTATAAATAGCAGGAAGCATTAGACAAGGCTTCCAGGAAATCTTAGCTCTAAGTGGTAGCACCAAGCTGAACAGGCTCTTTAAATTGTTCATTCTGCAGAGGGGGTGTTTAGCCTCGTGATCCTACTTATGCAAATCTGAGAAGGGAAGGGGTTGTTAAGTGACAATCAGGCTTGCCAGAGGTGGATGACTTTGTTAGAAGGGGGAGGCAGACAGGGCTTAATAAGACTGACTTCAGCAAGAAGTGTCACCATAGTATTTGGGGCTGGCTCATTGCTAGGCATCTGCTATGCAGGGTTATGCATGGAAGCCTTTGCTACAGTTGTATCTGGAATGTCCCCCATCACCTTTTGGCTTGGTGCTGTTGGGAGGAGGTGGAAACTCAGAAGCTCAGTTAGGTTTGGATTTTGAGGGCATGGTCTTGAAGCAAATTGCAGACCCAGGTCTCTTTTTCTGTTTTTGATGTCCCTGCTGTGATATGAGAGCTTTGTTTCACTATGAACTGCTTAGTTTTTTTTTGTTTGTTTGTTTCATGATGCCTTGCTGCACAACAGGCCCCAAAGCAATGAGGACAGGCGATCAGAGCTGACACCTCCAAAACTATGAGCCAAAGTAAAACTTTCTCTTTGTAAATTGATGTGTTAGCTTTTTGTTGATGTGACAAATACCCGAGACTTAAAGGAGAAGAGATTGATTTTGTCTTGTCCACTTTGCAACTGAGTCATAGGGAGTTGGGGACTCCTACCAATTAGGAGTGAAGCCAAGGGCTTCAGACATGTAGTCACCACACTAAGGGGAGTAATGTTTCATGTTATGTGCTTTCTGAAAATGTTTGATATTCTAGGTTAATAACATTAAGTTTTGACAAAATTGTATCTGCAGTGATAAATGTAAACAAATTTTGCATTTCCCTTAGAAAAACTCTAGAGAAAGATCACCTACATCTAACAATTCATTGAAAAACTTATTGCTTTATTCTTTCTGTATATTTCGAGTATAACCAACATTATTGCAAAGCTTATCTCACAGTTTAATTTCACACATTAAGCAGATCACACACTGCCATTGCGACTGAGTTACTTCCATAAATACCAACAGTTTATCACAGTTTTTGACAGACAAAATAATCATTCTTTTATTAACCTTCTGCTTGTGCTGAAGCTGAGGGCAAATGTTACTTTTCTTTGGCAGAGTAAACTTGTGAAACTCATTAGAAAGGCAGGATATGGATAGCTTGTCAGATGTGCTAGCTTCCTAATGCTGCTGCAAACTGATTATTATGTTGTGAAGGAAGAGATGAATAAAAGACTGACAACTGCTTTATCAAAGTGCTCTGCTCATATTATTTGGTGTTGTAAACAAATCTGTAAGATGAGATTAATTTTTAGTCAAAATTAGCTGACTAACAAGAGCTTTTTCTTTAAAAAATATTTTATTATTTTTATTTTATGTGTATGAGTGTATTGCCCTGTATATATGTAAGAGTACCCATGTCCTACAATGGCTATGGAAGTCAGAAGAGGGCATCAGATTCCCCTGGAACTGGAATTATGAACAGTTATTAACTGCCATGTGGGTTCTAGAAATCAAACCCAGGTCTTCTGCAAGAACAGCCAGTGCTCTTAAGCACTGAACCATGAGCCCTTTCTTTGGGTGGTAACAATGTAGAAATCTTCCTTCAATACATTTGCATGCCCAATAAAAACTGCAGGAAATAAATTCACTGCAGCGACATCTACCTATACAAGCCCTGCACAAGATTGGACCCATCAATGTTTCATGGAGGAGGACTGTTGTGGCAATCCCTTCCCCGAGGAGACATAAGCAATGTCCATCCCCTCCTTATACACACCAAAGACAAACCAAAGTGCAGTTCCACCAGTTTATCCTAGAGAATTAATGAGTTTATTGGGCTTATTTGCAGATCATCGGTGAAGGGTTATTGGCTGGTGACCTCAAAGTAGTCACACTGGAAAGTCTTCACCTGGCCTAGATGATGGCTTGCCTATAGTAGCATAAGGGCCCTTTCTACTAACAGCCTTGGGCCTATGTACTCTGGCATCTCCCAAGACCCTGAGGTCACAGGCAATTAGGACAGAATTATAGATGGCTGGGAGCAGCGGTTGGAATCTCAGGTGAGGGTCCAACGACTCTCCCCACCTCTCCTTTCAGGAGGAGATATCAACAGTCATACCCGGATGGTGATAGGCTCCTGCAAGCAGGCACAGTTGATCTGATGAAGACAGTGGCAGTTTTACTCCGGGACCACAACACAGTCTACAGCCATGGGGGGAGGACCTTGAGGCCCCACCTCTCCTGGAGGGATGCAGTTAATAATCACTGGGGGAAGAGGAGTCACTTTCTTCAGTGGTGTAGCCACTGATAAGTTCCCCATCCTCCGGTAAATAACCTCACAGAATGTTAATTAAACTGACTGGGTCACACACAAAAAGACATGAAATCAGAAGGGGGGCTTGTTAGGGAAGAAGGTTTGGGTGGGAGAGGGAAGGGGATGAGAGAGAGGAAATGGGATGAAAACTACTAACATTCACTATACACACACATGATACTGCCAAGGAATAGAAAAGTGAGAAAGATAAAGGTAAAAATAAACCCCTAGACAATCAGTACTGTGCACAGAGCCCTGTTCTGGGCAACCAGCCAGGAAATCTTATTAACATGGCTGTCTTTCTCATACTCTTTCCAAGTAGGAAACACTTGGAGCTCAATCAGGGTAGTTAAATAAGTCTGTGTAACAGCTAGAGACTTCCTATGGGCAGAGGCCATTTGGTTTCAAAGAAAAGTTGGCAGCTGGCTCAAGGTGGTGCCCAGGCTTTATTTTTAAAAAAGATTTACTCTTTAAAAAATGTATGTGTACAGGTATGTCTGTGTGTACTTATGTGCACATGAGTGAAGTGCCTGCAGAGGCCAGAAGAAGGCCTTGGAGCCTCTGGAGCTGGAGTCACTCTTACGATCGATCAATCGGATAGGTGCTGGGAATCAGGCTCAGGTTCTCTGGAATGGCAGCAAGTGCCCTTAACTGCAGAGCTATGTCTCCAGCCCCTTTACTCGGTTTTTTTAAAGATGAGGTTTTCTACATGACAAAGGAAGCACAAGACGGGTGGCAATGGCTTCACTGAGGAAGAGGGGCATGTGATGGTGAGGCCCAGGGGAGTCTCTTTGGGGAAGCATCTGGTACTCAGTTCTGCTTCATGGTTTACAGTGTTAAGTGTCTGACTGTGAGCAGCTGGCATGTATGTTATATTGAAAAACTCCACTTATTTAAAGTAAAAAGAATAATGTTCTTCCTGGAGTGGGCATGGTGAAGTAACCTCTTCTGTTATGGGTCAAGGGCTTCCTGCAGCAAACTGTCCTGAAAGAAGGCACTTTGGGTTCTAGCCTTGCCCCCTCGGCACTGCAGCTGGGGAGCAATTCACCTGGGTGATCTCACTCTCCCACTCCTGGTTTTGTCGGTAAGGGTGTAAGCTATTTGAGTTTTCTAACAAGAAGGATATGGAGAGAATTATGTATAAGTTCCTAACTTGGGGAGCAGCAGCCAGGAGGAGCTGTAGACATGGCTGCATTGCAGACTCTTGCCTCCAGGAAATGGGCAAATCCCTGGCCTCGTAGGTCTCCAGAACTTTGGAATCTCTATGACACCTCGAAATCTGGAGTCAGAAGAGGAGAATCAAACTGGAAAATGACGAAGGCATTGACAAAATGGCAAATCTGAGACCTAGCTGTTTTCCCTTTTGAACAACTTTCAGCTAACAAAATACAGAAGGATGAAGTGTGAGATACAGAGGTGCCAGGTGCTGAGTTTTATATAATGAGTTGTGTACCTAACATCTCTTCTCATAGTGAGAAATGATTCCAGCACAGCTGGGGTGGGTGGAGAAACATTATTGATGATGTATAGCCCACTAGCTCAGCCTTGCAACCCATAGCAAGCTCATAATTATGAGGGCCGCACGGGAACCAGATGGTGCTGGCGGAGAAGCAACATACATTTCCTTGGATGGCGAAAGCCTTATCTTCATCATTGAGTAATTGCTATAATAGTCATGTGGTTCAACCAATAGTGTTTTAGATGGAGCAAAACCCACAAAGAGTATTAGTATTCAAGTGCCATTAGGTGCATCAACACCTTGAATATTTCTTTTTCCATTCTTTACAGGTCATAAAGGAAATGATAGGACGGTTTCTTTAACCCATAGCTTTTGAACTTATAGGAAGGGAAAAGGCTTTCAAGTCTGCTGTATCTAAGATGCTCCACACCTGGGTGTTTAGATGTTGGCATCAGTTACGGTAAAGACAGCACATATGGCTGAAATGATAAAATAGTCCTTGCCCATCCCAAGCCTGCAGTCTACTTGTGAGCTCAGTAGGGAGGGCTAGAAGTCTCTTCAGAGGGGTCCCACTGGCTTCCAGGCTGCTCATGTCAGAGCCTGACGGAGGGTGAGGGGCAGCCCTTTTGTTGTCTGGCTGGGGTGAGGGTAGCATTCATATCCAGATCTGTTACCAAATGGAGGACTTCCAGTCCCCCACTGAGGGTTCCCGTTGTAGGTTCCAACTGAGAATCATGACAACAGGCTTCCTAACATGAGAAAAGATGGAGGAAAATCAGCCTGATCCCTTCACAATTACAGAACTAACTTGTGCAGAACCCTGAGCATATTATACAATCGCAGTGTGGCTTTTTGTACTTGCATATTCAGACTCCTTAAGAAAAGGCTGTTGAGGAGGTATGTGTAGGCCTTCCCAAAGTCTAAGGCCAAAGTCGATTACATTTGTTTTAGATTATATGTTATATCTACAGCTTTACTCAATGCAAAATATACCATAACAGTAATGTATGCATAAAGAATATGTATTGTCAGTTCTTCAGAGAAACAGAACCAATGGGACAGTGGAATATACATGTGTGTGCCTGTATGTGCATATGTATGCACACATATTTCTGCGTGCTTCACACATTATTCTACTTAGTCAGAACTCCCTTATTCAATAGATATTGTTATAATACTATTAGCCCCATTTGACAGATAAGAAAAAAATGTGTTTGGATACACCAGCAAGATACTCCCAGAAATACTAGATTAAAAACTAATGGGATATATTTTTTGCCCAAAATAGGATGTCCAGATGTAGACAAGTCCTCACAACTGTTTGAATTGTTTGCCCAACGACACTAGCAAGGATGCAGGCTCTCTTTGCTCTGCCATGGGTTTATTAAGTGAGCTTTATCCTGTGGCTGATTTTCCTTGAGGATGCAAGCTGCCTGACTGCTACCTGGGATGCCATTCTGATTTGCTTACATTTGGAGAGGAAGAGAGAGGAAGAGGAGTGGGGGGGGGAGAGAGAGAGAGAAAGAGAGAGAGAGAGAAAGAGAGAGAGAGAGACACACACAGAGGCAGAGACAGAGAGACAGAGACAGAGAGAGAGCCCTCCTCAGTCTGTGGACCACATGAATCACCCGGGCGAGTTCCTTTTCCCAGACTCTTCTTTCCTGTAGAGAGCTCCAGGATTCTCTGCCACCCAGCTGCCCGTTAGAATCTGTCCATAGGCATTGATGGAAGATGGGAGCCAGGGAGATCTCTCTGTCTCCTGGCTTTTGGTGGTGGCTGTAGCTCTTAGTCCCTCCAGGGAGATTCGGTTTCTCCCGTGCAGGGCACAGTGCACGCTTTGGCGGCCCGACACAGCAACAGTAGGCTCTGTGGTACTGGTCCTCCCTTTGCTCTTCCGGCCCTAGGCAGTGACTTTGTGGCGTTATCCCTTCACTGCTCTGTTCCTCCTCCCTGCTTAACAGTCTTGTAACCAACTGGTGCCTACAGCATTTCTGTTTTTCTGGGAGGCTGACCAACATACTTCCATTAGGTTAAGTTAATGTAGGTCATAGGCTCCCTCCTGGACCAAGAATAAGAAAGCATCATATAATGGAGGCATTTTAGACCATTCAGGAACCACTTAACTGGAACTATTTTTTTCCCTATTTCCCAGGGTGTGGGGTGGGATTTCTGAACGAAATCGAGGTTTGGATTAAAGAAGAAAGGGATTTGGGGCTCTATGGGTCTCTAACTTGTGCAGTGTGCAGACCTTTCATCAGGGTCAGCAGTCTCACCACTATAGGGTCTAACTTACTAGAAACAAAGGTCTCCAGGCTATCTTCCCAGATGACAGGACATGAAGTTAGGATACGTGTCCAAGTCCACAGCACCCAAAATGCCCACTGCATCTCAACACATTGTGTAGTACAAGACAGGGCAGAGAGGCAGGGGCAGGGGCAGGGGCTGGGCTTCATCTCTGACTGGCTCAGGGTTCACCTGTGAATGTCTAAATGACAGCTGGGAGCTCCAGATACAGAAGCTCAGACTGCAGCTGTTGGCGTGGCCAGATCTGATAAGCTGGTGATTCACCAGTGAGGTTGGAGGACAGACAGCGTGTCCTTTGTTCCCCATTCCTTGTCCTCTTAGGGTAGTCATTTTTGCCATGTTCTGGTTTGTGTGCATGCATGTGTATGTGCTTGTATGCATGTGCTCTCGGCTCCCTGCATTATCAGCCCTTGTGCCGTGTGCAGACCTTTCATCAGGGTCAGCAGTCTCACCACTATTATTGACGTGCTGAACAAAGGATAATGCTCCGATTCTTTCTTTTGCTACCTGACAGTATTGATCAAGTCTCAGGTTGGCCACAGTCATATTGATTTTCTCCAATGTTCTAACTTACTAGAGAGAGTATAAATTAAATTAAATAATGTTTGTCCATGACCACAATCTGCCACTTAATGTTTTTCTTCAGCAATGGATAGATTTCATACATCTTTGATTATGTTTAAGATGCTCCAAGCCAAGGACGGATTCTAAAGTGGTTTTTACAGAACTGTTCTAAGTGGTATATTCTAGAATTCAAAGGGCTTCCCACCTGGGACTATCTCCTATAGACCCCTCACAGAAATCTTTTCACAGATGTCTCTCCCTCCCACTCTTCTTTTCTCCCTCATCTCTTCCTCCTCATTGGAGGTCTTAGATGGTTACATGAGACTTCAGTAGCTTATCATATAAATTTGTCTTATTTCCTGAAGAGTTGTGCAAGTGAATCATAACTGCTTCCACCATTCTCTTGGACGTGGGAGAAGAGGGTGACGTGTGGAGAGCCAGAGCTGCTGTTGAGCGATGTGAAAACTGTTGGTTAGTTAACCTTACACAGCACCTTCAAGTTGAGCCACTCACCTTCTGCCTTCCCGCAGCTGTGAACATTCTCTTGCATTGGTTTTGTTTTGAGTCAGGATCTCACTATGTATGTGGCTGGCTTGGAACTCACTGTGTAGACCAGGCTGGCCTTGAACTCACAGAGATCCACCTGCCTCTGCTCCCGAGTGCTGGGATTAAAGGCATGTGCCATCACACCTGATCTAGTTGTGAATGTTCTCATAGCATTTCTAACCCTCATTAGTGTAGTAAGGGCAATTTCAAGAAACCCCCATTTGTATTTCTTAGAAATGGACTGGTAGATGAGGCAAAGCAAGGGAAATGTTTTTATTAGAGGGACACAGACAGCATGACTGGAATACTTCCAAGACTTAACGGTCACCAGGATCATTGGGCTGATTTAAACCCTGCCCTAGCTTCTTTCTAGTGCTGTGATAAAAGCCTGACCAAAAGCAACTTGAGGACAGGCCTTATTTACTTCCTCATCACAGCTCATCACTGAAGGAAGTCCGGGACTCAGGCAGGAGCCTGGTAGGAACCGAAGCAGAGACCATGGAGGAGCGTTGCTTACTGGCTTGCTTCCTTGGCTTGATCAGTTTCCCTCCTTACATAGAGGCCACCTGCCCAGGGAGAACACTGCCCATAGAGGGCTGGACCTCCTGCATCAATTACCATTTAAGAATATGCCTCACAGGCATGACCACAGTCTAATCAGATAGAGGAAATTCCTCAACCATGGTATTACTGTGACAACATCGTAATTACCCAGACAAATAGCTTAACTTTAAATTCAGTTTTTAAGAGTGGGTCCAAACTTGGAGGGCTCTCGTTCTAGTGCATATCATTGGAACTGTCTCCTGGAACTGTGTTGATGAAACAGTCTTGCTGGAACTCTGTCCTGGAATTGTGTTCTAGAGCCTGGCCCTAGCCATAATTTTATTCAAAATGGTTTTTCCATCTTCAGTTGGAGAGTCCAAGCTTGGCTCCACCCTAATCTTAACAGACTATGTGGCCTTTTCATCCCTAGTTCTAGAATATATCTTTCACCTAAGGTCACCCATCCTTCCCAACATCCACTGTGTGCGTGTTCGGAGAGTGGGCACCACCTTTTAGCACTTTGATATGTTAATTCTCAAGCATATCCACATTCATTCATTTGTTCATTATCTTTTTGAGTGGAGTACTAAACAGAAAGTGCCTAGGAAACCAGGTGACCACGTCACAAGACACAAGAGCATATGGTTTCACTGGGGTTAATTAAAAGTCATTAGTCAAGATTATGTCAGTTTATAAGTCATTTCCACATTCACCCGAGGGTCCCTCTTCCTAGGTGTTTCTAGTTTGTGCCAAATTGACAAAACGTAACCAGAACAGGCTCTAACCAGCTAACAGAGACTGTCCTGGAGCCTCAAAACTTCAGTAAAGTATGGACCCCATCCCCAGAGCATGATGAGGTGCTTTCAAAGCTACCTTGTCTAAGCAGAGGCATTCACATTCACCTGTTTTTGTGGCCCACAGCCCTTGGGAAAGTGTGCAGTTCTGTAAGAATGCAGTCTTGCCAATTATGGACCAGTACATAAGGCAGAATATTTCTTCTATTTCTTATGGATTTGTTTCAAATCAAAGTGAGCCTGCCTTATAAAGTTTCGAGAAGTCTCTTCTCCCTTCTCCCACTCATCCCCTGGTAAAGCCAACCTCCACTCTGCAGGGGCCTCCAACAGGGAAGCTCAGGCAGGGTCAGTCCCGGGACTGAAAACCAGCCAGCGCCCCTGCTGGTTGCCCTCTTAGTTTGAAGCACAAACTCTTGTATTGCTGCTCTTAGCTCTTTTCATATGTGTGTGTGCTGCTTGTGATGAGAGACACCCTCTGTGTCAGAGGGGATGGGAGGGAGGAACCAGTCAAGCAAGCAGATCCTAGTCACATTTCATGGGCGTCACAGGCCTGGACAGGGGGCTCAGCTGTTCTGAGCCTGTGGGAGGAAACAGAAGGCTTGGAAGATTTACAAACCGGTGGAGTGGTGAACAACGCAGACCATGAGTGGGGGCATGCGCAGGTCTGCTCTGTGAGTGGTGACATGGCCCTGCCCTCCATCTGTGCACCACTAGGGCTCTTTTTAGCCATGGGAACTAGCATAGTTCTTATCTATAGTGGATATCCTTTCTCCCTTCAAAATGCTTAGGTTTTTCTTTCCATGGATTTCTTTTAATACATATGCATATTTAGGAAGAGAAAGATTGTTTCTTAGAGTCATTTAATTCATGGAAAACAAAATTCAGGCCTCTTTCCCCCCTTTGAGAGATGGTCTCTCGGTAGCCCTAGCTGGCCTAGAACTTGCTCTGTAGACCAGACTGGACATGATCTCACAGAGATCTGCCTGTCTATGCCTCTCATGTGCTGGGACTCAAGGTGTGTGTCACCGCACCTAGCTCGAGACTTTTTAATATATAGTATAAAATGCTACACAGGCTAAGAAGCACAGGGATTACCTAATAAATGTGATGCTATTCTTGTGGCAGCACGGCTGCTTTAAATGCAGAGTCTATTGAGCGTGGACATGGGATTTATTAATATTTATAAATGCACTTAAGCTGCTGAGATAATGGATAATCTGGATAGCTGTGGTTGAGAAGGCTCAAGTGAACTGAGCTTGGCAACACAAAACCTTTATCCTTCAGTTTCTTTTCTTGGCATTCTTCAGGATAATACCAGCTCATCTGAAGTTTTGATCTTCAAGGTTTCTCTTTTCTAAGGCAGGGTCTTATATAGCCTAGGGTGGCCTTGAACTCCTGATCTTCCTGTTTATCTTTCAAGTGCTGGAGTCACAAGTGTGCATTACCACACCTAGTTCATTCTTCAAGATTTCCAGGGAAGGAGATGAGATACATATGGGCAGAAGTATTTGTCTCCAGAAATTTGTTTCTTTTTAGCTTGGCACTCAAAAGAAAAAAAAAAAAAAGTATGGTCACTGACTCGATCACACACAAGAAAGGACTACTTTCTCTGTGAAGCAGTTTACCACGAGGCTTGGGAGCCGAACTCCCTGGGGTTGTATCCTAGTTCTGCTACTTGGCAGCCATGTGGCCTTGAACAGGTCATGAGCCCTCTCTGTGCATCAGTCTCCATCCTTCACAGCCCTGGACATCTAGCTTCCATATGCTTTTAGTGCCAAACACCTTGTTGATTATGAGTGCTTACCCCGTGCGGTGTGTAAGCAATGCTTTCTCTTTTTGTTAGGGCACTCATCTGCAAACTGGCTTCACCTACCTTGTTCCACTGCAACAAGGAGATCTGCAGCACCAGAGGCAGCTCACAGAGGGAACCAAGGCAGAGGGCAGATCTGGAAAGGGGCAGGAGACAAACAAGGCTGCTGAGGGGCTGCGCAGCAGAAGTGAAGTCCTGACCCGGGACTGTTCTTGCTGTCAGAACACCTAAGGTGGAGACACATCAGCCTCTCCAGTCACTCCCTCCTCGTCTGTCAGCTCCCAAGTTTGAGTCCCGGCATGAAGGATATTTGGCTGAGTTTCTGGCCCGGTGCTTCCTGCCCTCCTTCCCACACTGTTTCAGAGGTGGGCAGAAGCTATATCTGATCCCCTGGTTTCCATAACGGGAGCAGGCAACGGAAACCAGGCACGGGAATCTGTTCTCTTGCCAAGATTACATAAAATGACAACTTCTACCCAGAGGAACATGTGGTGCTTCCAGAAGAGCTGTGGAATTCTGGGAAGTCAGAACTCTGTTAAACATAGGGAAGACTTAAAAATTCTCCTAGTAGCCCCAGAACAGCAGTGTGCTGGTTAACACTGTCAGCCCTGACCCTTGTCTGTGTTGCTGGACTATTGCCCCAGGGCGAGCTCTCTCACCTGGCTAGTTCTGAGCCAGCATGCCTTACTAAGCTCTGTTGGGAATACTTGGACAGGAGTATGTGGTTTGTTTACTGAACAGCAGCAACAGAACACACAAATGCATGAATGATGGAAAAGTATAGAAAAATCAATAGAAAGTGACGAGACTTGAACATGTAGTCCTTAGTCAACATTATTTATTTGTGAATTTGTATGATATGATTTCTAAGAATAGCTGTGTTTTATCAATTGGCTTGAAAAATTTAACAGTCTGTTCTTAGGAGTTATTAGGAGCCAGTTCCAGCGTAGCCTTTTCTATGAAGTGGATCAGTATAATGCTATTAAAATATATATGTACAGAGACAGAGTGAGATAGGAGAGACAGACAGACAGGGATATAAAGAGACAAAGAGAAACAGAGACATGGAGAGACAGAGAGACAGAGATAGTAGCTGGATCACAATTAACTAAGATGCTTATGGCAAAGGCCTATAAAAATTTAACAGTAGCCCATAACATTGGGAAAAATAAAAAATAGAAGGGTACCTGACATTTATATAGAAAAAGAAACTGTTAGCCAACATCCCAATCATTTTTTTTGAAATTTGTTTGTTTTTATTTTTTCCATATGAGTATTTTGTAGGTATGTATGTAAATGGACCTATGTGTGTGATGCTCCTGAAGGCCAGATGAAGGTGTTAGATTTATGCATACTTGCTAGACAACATGTGGGTACTGGGAACTTGTAAGATGTCACTGAAGAGAAACCCCCTAGCAGTTAAACATTCCAGGACTCAAAATAGCCATCTGCAGAAGGGGACTTTTGTACTGCTGCTTCCTGACTCTGGTGACCCCCAGCCTCCTCCTGATATAAACAAAACTGCTCCTTCCTGACACCAATCACCGGTCCACACCACTAACTGTCCTGTATGTCCCTGCTCTCCCTTTAAAAACCCCACCCAGACTCCATCTTGCTGTTAGTCACTCCACTCTTGAATTTGGAAGCTAGCCCCGTGTCCCATGGTCCTGCTGCACCCATGCCGCAGTCTTTAGTCTGTTTCTGCCAGGTCTCATGCCAAACCAAACTGGATTTTCTGCAAGAGTAGTCAGAGCTCTTAACTGCTGAGCCTTCTCTCCAGCCCCATCATCCCAATCATTTTTGATCCTCATAACAAATTCAAGGGAAACATAAACAAAGCATGTTAGCCGTGAGGGGACAGAGAGAAGCAGTGAAAAAGCTGGAGACTCTCCTCTCCCTATGAAAAATCCAGGGCCTAATGAACTGAGGGGTCCAGATGCAAGAAATGAGCAACAGGAAGTGAGCAGAAGTCAACCAGAAGGTTGAGACTTATGGAAATTAGAAAGAGGCCAGAGCAGCCACAACTTTAGACTATCCTGCACGTTGGGAAAACAGTGCAGAGGCAGGCTGAGTGCCTTGTGATGCAGACACGATTTGTCTTTATAGAGAAGATCTGGGGTTAGTTGACTCTGGGTGGGGTAAGCTAAGTCATACAAATATTAATTTCAGACACAAAGAGCACGGAGAAGATTAAAACCCATGACCTTACATTTTGCCTAGGTTGGTAATACAGCAATGAAGTGGGAGAGAACTGTTGATAATTTAAATGGAAGGGAAAGTAGTCCCACTTAGGTGAGTGACTAACTGGGGGTTGATTTGCACCTGAGGGGTTCAGTTGATTTCCTGCAGTTTGTACTTCATTCTGACGAAATAGACCCAGTCTTAAATGAAGCCAATGGCTTATTTTAGCTGTTATGTCTGGAGTAAATTCTCCTCTCTCTCTCTCTCTCTCTCTCTCTCTCTCTCTCTCTCTCTCTCTCATCTCTATCTCTTTATCAGAGCTATACGATGGCTTAATTTGGATTTCTAGTCTGAAATCCAACTCAGCAGCAGTGAATCTGCATTGTGTTTTGAACACTAGTCCTCTAATTGTAGGGGTGTGTGGTTAGTATGAACATTAAAGATAAACGTGGGAGTGATTAATGAGCAGTTACGGTTGCTTATAAGGGTAGAAATTCTCATTCGTACTTTGTAAACACTCAGAAGATAAATGGTTTCAATGAACAGCTTGGTAATCATGGCACCACTGGGGTCCAGAAATGTAATTCACCCTTTCACCCTTTCTTCTCAGAACAGAGAACTTGGCCATCTCAGTACCAGGCTGAGTTCTCTGCTGGTTGCATAGACCAGCTCAGGGCTATTCTGTTACCACCATGCTAACAAATTTCTGACTAAGTTCTCAATTACTCAGGATTATATATATATATATATATATATATATATATATATATATATATATATATTCCTCCCATCTGACTTCTGCCTGACACTTGTCCCTAGAACTTGGGAATTAGAATCCCTTAGATTTGCCTTCAGAACTTGCTGTACCTTCTTTAGTTAGAAACTGTCTTTGAAAACTTGACACCTGTAGATGGATTGCCTCTTCTTATTCTTTTATCCAATCACCATTTTCTAAACCCAGCACAGGATTGATCCCCCAATCAGAACTACTTTTTTCTTAGTGTTCTTGAGACAGAGTCTCACTATGTATCCTGGGCTAACCTGACCTTGCTATGCAGGTCAGGCTGGAATTTGTGGTGATCTGCCTGCTTCTGCATCCCAGATTCTGAGATTACAGGACTATGCTCCTAGGCCTGGGAAAAACAACAAACAAACAACCTACTTGAACCAATGTTCTGACACCCTCAATGTCCAGGTTCCAGTTTCTTGTCTGACCACACCCTACTCCAGATGACAACTATATCAATTTTTTAAAATTCGTTGATTTCTTTTATGTGTATGAGTTTTGCCTGCATGAATGTAAATAGGCCTGTGCCATGTAATGCCCATAGAGGCCAGAAGAGGGCATTGAATCTCCTGGAACTAAAGTTAGCCACCTTATGTATGCTGGGAACTGAATCAGTGTCCTGTGGAAGAACAGCCAGTGTTTTTAAGGTCAAGTCATCTCTTCAGCCGCAAACTATGTCAATTCTAATATACATATGAATGAGACAGGGTCCTTAACTTATGGCTCACAGCTCTCTCTTTTCTGTCCTGTCTGTGTGACCAGTGACACAGCAGCAACAGGCTGTGAGCAGTTATCCTATAAACTGGGATGTGGTTTTCAGGCTTTGTATTAGTTCCTTTTCTGTTGCTGTGATAAAACATTGTGACTAAGGGAACTTATAAAGCTTTTATCTGAGCTTATAGTTGCAGAATTCGAGTCCATCATGGCAGAAAGGCATGGTGGGCAGTAGACGGCTGGAGCAGGAGCAGAAAGCAGAGGCTCACATCTTCAAGCAAGCACAAGAAGTAGAGAGGGACTGGAAATCTGGCAAGGCTTAAGAACCCTCAAAGCCTTCCTCCTGAAAGGCTACACCCCTTCCAAGACCTCCCAAAACAGTGCCATCAACTGGGGACAATATGTCCAAATACTTGCAGCCTATGAGGAACATTTTCACTCAAACTATCGCAGGCATCATTCCCCCAGTTAAGCCCAGGTGGGTCTCATATCTTCACAAATAAGGAATGAAATAAAGTCACAGGTCCAGGAAATGGTTTTGGTAATCAATCTGTGGTGACAAACTCCAGTAAGGCTTCCAGGAAGCTCTGCCTTTGGTGTTCATGTCCCTAGATCCTACAGCCCACAGTTCTGAGCTGTGTAACCACGAGGAAGTAGTGGTATGTGGCTTCTATAGCCAGTGATCAGGGGCCCAGTGCCTCTGCCTAGCTGGTTTGACTCACCTGTTCCACTGCAGAATGCTGGTGGGTTTGGAGATTTGTAGAGAAGCCCTCTGTCAGGGACTGAGGTCTCCCACTGACAACTAGCACTGATTCCAAGATCTGTGAGTGAGACACCCTGGAAGAGGATCTGGAGCTGCAGACAGGCCCTCAGATAACAGCAGCCCTTTTAAGAAAATCCAAGCTTACTTAGAATCACTCAGCTTAAGTACTCCATTATTTTTATTAAGTGGACTTTCTCACTATATAGCTCAGGATGGCCTAGAACTTGGTGTGCAGACCAAGTTGACTTGACTCATTATCCTCCTGCCTCAGCACCCCAAGTACTGAGATTACAGATGTGCACCAACACATCTGGCTAAAAGTACTCCAAAATTCTCCACTCACAGACACTTAAATCACCAATGTTCATAATGTTTTAAGCCATTGAGTTCAGGGGTAACCTGTCACACAGTGTGGTTATGGTCTAGATATGAAGCTCCCCCAACCTCCACCCCAAAGTCTCATGTGCTGAGGACATGGTCTCCAGCTGGATGCAGTAGTTTAGAGGTGAATGGATTATGAAGGCGTGCACGTTATCAGCAGATGAGTTGATTGATAAATTCCTAGCAGAATGGGCTCTTAGGAGATGGGGTGAAGGAAGTAAATCACTACATAGTGGCTCTGAAGAGCCCGAACCTCTTCATTTCCTTCCTCTTCTTCCTGGTCACCTGAGCTGAGTATCCTCCTCCCTAGGCTCTTGCATGATCCTTCCATGTTGTCACAAGAGTAAAAACAAAGGCACCAGCTGATCTGGGTAAAACTTCTGAAACCATGATCCTAAATTAAAAAAAAAAAAAATCTCTCGTTTAAGCATATTTCGCTCAGGCATTTTGTCACAGGAATAATAAACTTACTAGCACACCCAGTAGAAGCAAAGAACTGAATTTCCGTCAGCACTTCACCACGTGGAGTGATCTCATAAGCAGAGATGTAGGGGGTTCACAGAGCACCTAGAGTATTTTCTATCTCTTTTCATCAAATAAGTTGAATTTCAAGCTAATTCTGGTAAACTTTCGCAAAATAAAACTTTTGAAATGCTTGTTACTGTTAGTGCTTTTGTGAGGACCCATGTGTAGCCCAGAGAAAAGCACACTCCACGTCAGCATCCATCTCCGAGTTTCCGAGCAGCTTTGGAACTCTCCCCGGCATCCTTAGGGCACCTCAGCGGTAAGCATCTCCCAGCACTTCAGACTTCATCTCTCATTCTTCTGTTTCTTTTTTGGAATGGTTGAATTGGGAGAAATAAGGAAAGACATTAATTAGCAAGGGAGGGGCCCCACTGGATGTCGGCAATGGGAATCTTAAGGTCATCTTCACCACACCAGCTGCAGGCACCCTGGGGACACTGAGCGGGTCCTCCTCGTCCCCGCCGCTGAAACTCCGCTCCGGAGAGGCCAGCTCAGGTCTCCGCGCAGCCGGCAGAGCTGGTCCGGGGTCACGACGCTTGTCGGCTGTCGAGCCTGGGCTCGGGCCGGAGCCTGGGACCCGGACGCGAGCGCAGCGGCTGTCCCCGCGCAGAGCAGCGCGTGCACGGCTGGCCGCGCCCAGCATGGAGTGGGAGCTGAATCTCCTGCTTTACCTGGCGCTCTTCTTCTTCCTGCTCTTCCTTCTGTTCCTCCTGCTCTTCGTGGTCATCAAGCAGCTGAAGAACTCGGTGGCCAACACGGCCGGGACGCTGCAGCCCGGCCGCCTCTCTCTGCACCGTGAGCCCTGGGGCTTCAACAACGAGCAAGCCCTGTGACCTGGCGCGGGCTGGGCTGGCGGGGTCTCCGCGCCCCTCGGCGGCACCCACCCGGGCTCCGCTCCTCCCGGCTCTCCCGCCCCGCCCCAGGGTCCGGGACCGCGCGGGCTTCTGGCTCCGGGTCTAGCTCGTTCAGAGCGAGCCTCACCCCGGATGAGGAGACCCCGCAAGGAAAGGTAAGTCTTTGAAGCGGGAGTGGTTTGCGCACCAGCAAACTCCTCTTCCTAGCCTACCTGCATTGGTATCTAAGGCTAGAAATTTATATTATTCAGCGGACCCAGTTAAGCCACTTCCAAGTAAATTGATTATCTAAATTACTGACGAAGACGGGATACATTACGCTTGAAGCTCTGCACCTGTGATGCCTGTGAGAGACAATTCCGTGGCCTTTTGGGTGTGGGGGATTCCTTCCCACCCTCGATTCCTACTCCTAGTCTAGCCTGAGGGTTGCCAAAGGTAGGCTTAGACTCTGGGACAGAGGAGGGTGACCATGAGAGTGATTCACTAGAAAGTGAGTTTTGGCACAGAGGGCGGGCGAAAAGGACTGCTCTGTATAAGTGTAGGACCAGGAGAAAGGGCAGATGAGAAGGGAGAGCTTTGGGTTAATAGATGAGAGCTCGTGCGAATGACCATTGGGCAGGAGTGAACTCACCTGTACACCTAAGGTTCACGTAATTTTGAGAAATCATCCATCCGTCAAATCTGGACACTTTTCCTAGGGCTATGTCACCTGGACCTGGCCTGGTGCACTTGACTAGTGGGCTCAGGGCTGCAGCTCCAGTCACAGCCGAGAAACCTGGCAACGCTGGACAGTAGGAGGTGGAAACCGTTTGCAAAAGGTAAACCGGGGCCTCTCCTTATGGCCAATTCCAGGGCCTAATGAAGTGAGGGGTCTGGATGCAAGAAGTGAGCAACAGGAAGTTAGCAGAAGAACCAGGAGATTGAGGCTTATGGAAATTGGAAAGAAGCCAGATCATCCACAACTTTAATGACTATCCTGCATGTTGGGAAAACAGTGCAGAGGTAGGCTGAGTGCCCTGTGATGCAGACACGATTTGACTTTATAGGGAAGATCTGGGGTTAGTTGACTCCGGATGGGGTAAGCTAAGTCATACAAATATTAAATTCAGACACAAAGAGCATGAAGAAGATTAAAACCCATGACCTTACATTTTGCCTAGATTGGTAATACAGCAATGAAGTGGGAGAGAACTGTTGATAATTTAAACGGAAGGGAAAGTAGTTCCACTTAGGTGAGTGACTAACTGGGGGTTGATTTGCACCTGAGGGATTCAGTTGATTTCCTGCAGTTTGTACTTCATTCTGACGAAATAGACCCAGTCTTAAATGAAGCCAATGGCTTATTTTAGCTGTTATGTCTGGAGTAAATTCTCCTCTCTCTCTCTCTCTCTCTCTCTCTCTCTCTCTCTCTGTCTCTCTCTCTCTTTCTTTATCAGAGCTATACGATGGCTTCATTTGGATTTCTAGTCTGAAATCCAACTCAGCAGCAGTGAATCTTCATTGTGTTTTTAACACTAGTCCTCTAATTGTAGGGGTGTGTGGTTAGTATGAACATTAAAGATAAACGTGGGAGTGATTAATGAGCAGTTACGGTTGCTTATAAGGATAGAAAATACTCATTCGTACTTTGTAAACACTCAGAAGATAAATGGTTTCAATGAGCAGCTTGGTAACCATGGCAGCACTGGGGTCCGTAAGTGTAATTCAGTTTATTTCTTCTCAGGAGAGAACAGAGAACTTGACCATCTCAGTACCAGGCTGAGTTCTCTGCTGGTTGTTTAGACAAGCTTCAGAGAAAGGAGTGACTGCCTTTTCATGCTGAGCTTGGGGCTGTTCAGTTTCCACCATGCTAATAACTTGTTACTAACTTCTCAATTACCCAGACCAAAAAAACCAATATTCCCACCTGACTTCTGCCTGACACTTGTTCCTAGAACTTGAGAATTAGAATCCCTTGTATTTGTCCTCAGAATTTGCTGTATCTTCTTTAGTTAGAAACTCTTTGACACCTGTAGATGGATTGCCTCTTCTTATTCTTTTGTCCAATCACCATTTTCTAAACCCAGTACAGGATTGATCCCCCAATCAGAACTACTTTTTTTTTTTTTTTTTTTAGTTTTCTTGAGACAGAGTCTCACTATATATCCTGGGCTGGCCTGACCTTGCTATGCAGGTCAGGCTGGAATTTGTGGTGATCTGCCTGCTTCTGCATCCCAGATTCTGGGATTACAGAACTATGCTCCTAGGCCTGGGAAAAACAACAAACAAATGAACAAACAAACAACCTACTTGAACCAATGTTCTGACACCCTCAATGTCCAGGTTCCAGTTTCTTGTCTGATCACACCCTACTCCAGATGACAACTATATCAATTTTTAAAAATGCGTTGATTTATTTTATGTGTACAAGTGTTTTGCCTGCATGAATGTAAATAGGCCTGTACCATGTAATGCCCATAGAGGCCAGAAGAGGGCATTGGATCCCCTGGAACTAAAGTTAGCCACCTTACAGGTGCTGGGAACTGAATCAGTGTCCTCTGGAAGAGCAGCCAGTGCTTTTAAGGTCAAGCCATTTCTTCAGCCCCAAACTATGTCAATTCTAATATACGAATGAATGAGACAGGATCTCAAACACAGTTCATGCTGCCTTGGAACTCTGCCAGCCTCAGCCTCCTGAGTGCTGGGATTATAAGTATGCACCACCAGACCTGGCCAATTATATTTTTAAAGATCAAGCAAATATGAGCACTAAAGTATTTAATAATTCAGGAACAGTTAAATAACTGCTCATTTCATAAATGCTATTTTATTATAAAATAATGGGGGCTGGAGAGATGGCTCAGTGGTTAAGAGCATTGGCTGTTCTTGCAGAGGACCCAGGTTTGATTCCTAACACCCACATGTTGGGCTAACAACCAGCATTGCATGACGCAGGTGCAGTTACATGTGTGCAAGAATATACTCATATACATTAAATAAAAATAATAAATAAAATATTTGAAAATTTTAAATGATAAAATATCCTGGTTTTAGTGACTTAAGCAAGGTTAGAAGGTAAATTTCCTGCATTATAAGGAAATGAGCCGTAAATATATAATTCAATGTTAGTGTTTTATTTTGAATGTTATTTCATTAGTTCTAAAGTTTAGCAGTTCAAGATGGTGTCACAACTTATTAAGATAATCTTCATTGTTCACTAATTTTCATTGCACTACTAACAGTGCATTTGCAGTTCTTTTTAGAAACAAACACTGTAAGTTGAATGAGAGTATTGTACACTCCCACCTGCAACACTTAAAATGTCTAATAAAGTGGAACCCCATGCCTGAACTTCAGTTTCTAGGCACAGCTGTGGCTGCAGGCCTGATGCCATCTGCTGTGGTTCTATAGAGTAGGAAGAGCTTTGCCAAGTGTGCCCTGCACTGGCTTTTCTGGGAATTTGTTTTTGGTTCATTGCAGGGGTGGAAACTTGGAACTAGGTAAGTAAAAAACACTCAGTGCCCTATTTTTAACATGACATTCTATGTTCCCAATCTTGTCTACAGTTTTCAAAATAAATGCACTAGAATTAAAGTATAAGTGATGGAAATTCTGAACATTGTAAATGGTTAAGCCATTTACTGATGGTGGGTGATGTTCATTTGTTTCTAAATCATGTGATCTAGGGGCTATTAGTGTTCTGTTGGTAACAGTGTAAAATACAGAAAGTTCCTGTGGAGTACTGTATTTTGTTTATAACTTTTGCAACTAGTTTGTGGTACTTGTGCTTATTTAAAGTGAATCCACAATTAAAACTCTAAGATCACCAGAACTACTGGCAGGTATCTACATTACATACAAGGAAAATTCAGAATTCTATTGTAGATTATTCATTTCCTTCCTTCCTTCCTTCCTTTCTTCCTTCCTTCCTTCCTTCCTTCCTTCCTTCCTTCCTTCCTTCCTTCCTTCCTTCCTTCCTTCCTTCCTGTTCTTGAATCAATGATGCAAACTCTTCAAATCTCTATTTATTTCTTTGCTTATGGAAGTAAGGTTTCAGATTAAATGCTAATCTAATTATCTTAGTAGTATTTTACCATATAGGAAGATAAGAGAAAGGCAACCTGTATTTTGAAATATATCGGAGTCTGAGAATTTCTGCCTCCAACCTAATCAAGCTGAATGTCCTTCTGTTTTCCTTTATAGCAGCTGCTTTAACAGCCTGATCACTGCTGTTGTTCTTGGGCTATATGGCCAGTTTTCAAATAACTGAATGGGTTCAAGTTAAAAATCTCTATACTCAGCCTTTGTTTTAGTGATATAACTCTATGGAGTTACTTGGATTTATTGAACAGGTCTAGATTCTTCAGGCGAGATTGTTTTTACTCCAGGTGGAAATTTCACTATTCTATAGAGCATCAAGATGGATTGCTATCTCTATAACACAGTAAGAAGCTTCTAGACATGGGCTTTGATTTTCTTCATTAACTCACACCTGATATGAAGTGGTGTGTCTTCAGCATTGCACAGGTGACCGGTTGAAGGTGGCTGCTGAAGTCTCTTGGGTGTTTTTCTCTAGGTTCCAAGATGGTGGCTCCCTACAAGAAGGAGAAAGCCCAAAAAGAAAACAGGACATGCCAATCTGAATCCACTTCTCCCTAAAGAGTTTCTCAAGCGCGTAACCATTTTATCTCACTGGCCAGAACTATGTCACTGGCCACGGCTTTCTGCAGGATTGATTGAAGGTGTAGTTGTAGCTTTCCACCAAAACAATCAAAAGTCTATGTCTGGTTACAAAGTACCATTGTGAAAGAGCTCCTGTTCCAGATACATCAAACTGACAAATCTCTCACACCTGCAGAGCTCCAAACAATGAGGCTGAACAGAGTGAAGTCAGAAGTTCTCAGGAAATGCTTGTCAGGGCTGATTTCTTCTCTAGGCAACATGTTTGCCTAGCACCAGAATTTTCTAGAGGAGTACCCTGGAGAGCTGCACATTTTTGGGGGGTCTACATGATCTCTTTATGAAGAGATACAGGATAAAGGTACAGGATAAAGAAGGGTTTTCCCTTTTGTTTTTATCATAATCCCTGCCTCATTTTCCTGTCATTTAGAATTTGGTGGAATCTAAGTTTATATATTTGATCTCCATAAATGGTCATTTCTTTCATATTCTATGCCCAGAAAGGCTACCTCTCTTCCTTCTGTGACTCCACTCCCAATCCAGGAATATCCTGAGAGATTGCCTCTGAAGCAGCTTCTACATTCAGCCTACATACTGGTGGAGCAGAGAGAGAAGAAACACTTCCCACATCCAGAGCTCTCCAAAAGAACTTTCTGTGATGTGGAAATGTTCTCTGTCTCTGGTACCCAATATGGCAATTACTAGTCACGTGTTTAGTAAACACTGAAATGTGGCTAGCGGGGCTTAAATGTAACTTAATTTAATTTAAGAGACAGCCACACAGGGCTATTGACTTCTGTATGCACAGTTCATAGCCTTCTCTTCCTTGGGTTTTAGAGCCAGAGAGAATAGTGGCGGCGGACCATGTGCTCAGGGTCTCCGTCTTCACTGTTCTACCTTGCACTGAGTTTGTCTCCTGGAGGAAAAAGAAAATTAGTATTCAGAAACTAAATAGAAGATGCTAATATCTGCCTATTGCACTTCTTCAGGTACCAAAAAGGATAGGTCTTGGGCTCGATTTTAATAATAATTGATCATGGAAAAAATGGCAGTGCTGTTCTGTCTGGCCCCACTGATCCCAGTTCCAGCTCCAAGTTAGTGACTCAGCAGAGGTCATTTTGTCTGTTGTGCTGGTTTTTCCTTGTTATTTCACTTTTGTAATATTGGAAATACTAAATGTTTATTCTGTGTATGTTTTCAAAATACTTAGTGGTTTGTATTTTTTTTTAAAGCTGTGAAATAAAAAGTCATTATATGTAACTCAGTTTTTTGTGATTTTTGGTGACCTGTTATCCAAACTTTGTTGAGTTAATTTGGATGTGATTAATAAATGAAAAGAAATGTTGTTTTTTGTATCAAATTTCCCTTTTAGTGGACAAGTGTTTAATGTCAATTAATGTTATCTATTTTAAAACATAAATGATTCTGTTATGCTCCAAGTCTGAGTAAAATGTAAGTATTCTGGAAACAGTGGCTTCTTCTTTTTCAAGTAATATTATTTTCTACACTGTATATCTCTTGGAC
The DNA here is from genome assembly GCA_035773235.1 of Eospalax fontanierii. Classification (NCBI taxonomy): domain Eukaryota; kingdom Metazoa; phylum Chordata; class Mammalia; order Rodentia; family Spalacidae; genus Eospalax; species Eospalax fontanierii. The sequence goes on along the minus strand of CM069535.1, from coordinate 63,978,465 downwards.
CTTATTTATCTCTAAGTACCCTGTTCGGAGCTTTTTTATTGAGTTGTGGGAATTCTTGATCTGTCCGACACATGCCTTTAGCAAATAGATGCTTTGCAAATATTTTCTCCCACCTTGTGGCTAAGCTATTCATTTCATTGGCAATATTTTTTTACATTTATTTATTTACTTTTATATGTATGAGTGTTTTGCCAGAATGTATGTAAGTGTACCTGTGTCATGCAGAGCCCTGCAGGCTACAAGTGGACATCAGATCCCCTGGAACTGAAGTTAAGGAAGGTTGTTAACTGCCATGTGGGTGCTTGGAATCAAACCTGAGTTCTCTGGGAGAGAAGCCAGTCCTCTTAACTGCTGAGCCATCTCTCCAGCCCATTGGCAATATTTTTAAAAGATATATTTAAAATTTTGAAGTTTGATTTATCCTCTTTTTGTTTATTATTTTCTGTGTTCTCTTTAGAAAACAGTTGCCTACCTGGCCCCCACTCAGTAAACCAAAACCATTCTTCTGTGCTTTCTTCTAGGTGGAAGTATAGTTTTAATTCCCACTAGGTCTGTTATTCATCTTGAGTTGATTTTTGTGGTAGGAATCTGATGAGGTCAAATCTTTCTTTGTTCTCAAACTCCCATTCTTCATTTTTTCATCATATCCAACAGATTCTTTTTTTTTGTTCTTTGAGACAGGGTCTCAGCCTGTAGCCCAGGCTGGCTTTAAACTCATGGCAATCCTCCTTCTCCAGTCACCTGTCTTAGCTTCCTGAGTGCTGGGGTTATAGGCATGAGCCATCACAAATATATTTACATTTTAAAATCTAAACAATAGCAAACTATACGCGTACTTTGTACTTTGTTTTGAAAAAATGCAACAATTATTCCATGTTCATTTATCCAACCAATGTTTACTGAAGACCTAGACTGTGGCAGACATAATTCTAGTTACTTAGACTATATTCACAAACAAAAAAGACAACTGTTCCATTGCTCATGGGACTTGCTTACACTGTACACATGTGGCCGCCGCTTTCTAGCAGCTCTGTAGAAGTAAAAAGAAGATTTATTTGTTCAATCAACTCTTTCTTAATGTATATTTAACCATTTCCAGGCCTCTGCTATTTCTGATAACACTACATAATCATTTCAAATAAATCTCTGTATAAGATAAATGTGTGTATAGCTATAAAATATAATCCCAGATGTAGCATTGAAGGATATGTGCATTTTGTAAATACTTGTTATGGAAATTAAAAATACGTGCCAGACATGGTGGCACACACCTTTAATGCAAGAAACTCAGGAGTCAGAGGCAGGTGGTTCTCTGAGTTTGAGACCAGCCTATATTTTAGTTTCTATTATTTATTTATTTACTTTTTATATGTATGAGTGTTCTGCCTGCATGTATGTAAGTGCACCGATGCATGCAATGCATGCAGAGACCAGAAGAGGGTAGCAGATCTCCTGAAGTTACCGATAGTTGTTAACTACCATGTGGGTGCTGAGAACCAAACTTAGTTCCTCTGTATTAGCAACCAGTGCTCTTAACTGCTGAGCCATCTCTCAAGCTCTACAACCTACTTTTTATGTAACAAGTTCTAGGACAGCCAGGGCTACACGGTGAGATATTGTCTCCAGAAACAAATAAAGATTTTAAAAAGAAATTAAAAACACTTGTAAAGGTAGAATGAACAAATTTTGCTCTCATTCAAAGTTATATTTATTTTAATTCATATTTAAATTACTAGTTTTCATATTTTGGAAGGGTAGTTTTAGAGTTACAGGAAAAATTAAGTAGAAAATATAGATTTTTTTTTTCAGAGCTGAAGAGATGGTTCAATGGTTAAGAGCACTGACTGCTTTTGCAGAGGACCTGGGTTCAGTTCCCAGCACCCACATGGTGGCTAAAAACGATCAGTAACTCCAGTTCCAGGGACTCCAGTGCCCTCTTCTGACCTCCTCTGGCATTGCATGACCTGGGTGCACTTATACACGTATAGGCAATTCACTCATATGCACAAAATTAAAATAATAAAAAAGAAAATAAAGATTAAAAAAACACCCCCTTAGCTGAGTAAACATTATTATTCTATTCTATTATTATTAAGATCTATTATTCTATTATTATTAAGATCATGTATGAGTGTGTCATGTTTTGTGTGGATGTAAGTTTTGAACTTCTGTAGGTAAATACCATGGAGCCCATTGCTGGATGATAGTTGCTTTGCCACATGGTTAAAGTAACATCTCCATGGCTTACATTAGGATTCACTTAGTGTTGTAGCTCTATGTGTTTTAACCAACTGATATGATGGTATATATTGCCATTGCTATATCATAAAGAATGATTTCATTCCCTTAAAAATCACCCGGTTCCATCTCTTTATCTCTCCTTCTCTTCTGCAAGCTCCAGGAAATGGCTAATCAGTTTACTGTCCTCAGCTTTCCTCTTTCAGAAAGAACACAGCTGGATTCAAACAGGCTTCAGCCTTTGTCAGACAGCCTTTTTCATTCAGCAGTATATATTTCACCTTCCTTCTCTTCTCATGGAACGAGGGCTGGTTTCTTTTTACTTCTGACTAGTAGCCCACCAGCTGCATATACTGCCCATTTGTTTATTCATCATTGGAGTTCCCTGCTTGCTTTCAGGTTTGGGCAGTTATGAATAAAACTTTCCCATGCAAATTTTTATGTAAACCAAATTTTTGTGTTTGTCTAGATAAATACCCTGGAATAAAATTGTGGGATTGCATAGTAAGATAATGTTTATCTTTTTAAAAATCTGACAAGCCCAAGCCATCTTCCAAAATGGCTACGCCATTTTCATCACCAAGGCCAAGGACCGAGAGCCCTGGCGCTCTGCGATGAGAACATCTTCACCAGCACCTGCTGTCACTGGTGTCTTCTCTGTATGTTTTACGTTTGGTTATTTTGTGGGGAGGGGAGGAGGGTGTACCACAGTGTGCATGTGGAAGTCAAAGGACAACCTGTAGGAGTCATTGCTCTCCTTCCACCAACGGGGGTTCCAGGGATCACACTTAGGCTGTCTGGCTCAGAGGCAAGCACCTTTAACCAAAGAGCCATCTTGCCAGCCCCCATTGTGTTCTATTTTTGATAGTTTAACAGGTGTGCAGAGGTCGGTCATTGTTTCAATCTGCAGTTCCCTGGTAACACGTGATGCTGAGCACCATCCTACATACTTATTTAACATCTGTTTATCTTCCTTTTTGGGTACTTTTAATTAAATTTTTGTGATTTTCAAACAATATAGTTGGATGACATTTAAAAATATGGAACACTTCATGAATTTGCGTGTCCTCTTGCACAGGAGCCGTGCTAATCATCTCTGTATCATTCCAGTTTTAATGTATGCACTGCTGAAGCCAGCATCTATTTACCTTCTTTGCCTAGGTTTATCTTCAGATCTTTTGCCCATTTTAGATTGGGCTGTTGGTTTTCTTTATACTCATTATTTATTATTTGTATTCACATAAAACTGTAGCATACAGAAGTATTCAAAGAATGAAAAAGAAATAATTAAAACTATCAAAAAAGTAAATCTGAATCTCTTCATACTATCTTCTCTCTCCATTCTCCAAGGTCTCGTGTAGCCCAGGCTGGCTTCAAATTCCCCTCATACATAGCTGAGGATGACCTTGAACTCCTGATCTCCCTGCCTCTACCTCTCAAGCTCTCAAGGTGCCACCATACCATACCTGGCTTTGCTTTCTGTTCTCTTGCTTAGCAGGAACAAAGGATCTATTTTGAACCTATTAGATCTTTAAGCCATTCCCGGTCCTCCAACCGTGGTAGGCGGGGACTTGCTTTCCTGCTACTGTTTGGTTTCAAATGAGAAATTAAAAGTGAAACTAGTGCAAACAAGGGATACGAATGACCCAGAAGTCGATTTAGTTGAGGCATGAAGTCCTAAATAAAATGTATGAGGCCATTTTTCTAATTCTAAGCATATATTTATTCAAATGAATAAGACTAAGGCCTTACTAAAGTATGGCCCTCTTTTCCTTGAATAGTAAAATAGCAGCAACTGGCTGTCAGTGTCAAAGGCTGTGCTTTTTAGACCCTGCATCCTCCCGTGACACAATACTGCTGCTTTGCCAATGACGGAACTTGCCCAAGATAGAGACTGCATCTTTTACTTGAGGTCAAATGGAAGAAGCTCACCCTCTAACTAGGGAGGGTGAGGCAGATGAGAGCCATCATTTTGAACCAAATTCCAACATAGGCCCTAGGAACCGACTCAGAGTGCGAACGGAGAAAGCCTTGCATAGGCTGCACATCACCAAACTGAAATAAGTCCTCATCTGTCTTGGCAAGACAACAGCCAATTTTAATCAGAACAATAATGGTACTCTCTGTGTCTTAATCCTTGCATGAAGAAACAACCTGAATCAATGTGCTGTTAGCTAATCAGTTATTTTCTTGTCCTCCCGTACTGGTCTCTGCTTTATAAGCAGAGTAATTTTGAAATGGCCAATCTACTTTTTGTTTTTGCATTCTTTAAGCTCCTTTTTGTCCATAAAAAAACAGTCTATTCAGCTCATTGGAACACTATTATATTTTATGGAAAGAAGTGTTGTCTGATTCTAGACTTCAAAGTAAAATCACAGATTCAAGCTGTCATTAACATTCAGCTTTTCTCTTCTCTCCTAGCTTTGCTTTAGCTATTTGACACATAGCCATATTTATCAAGCATCTTCTTTGTCAAGACACTGCTTAAGATGCTGAGGAAATAGTGTGAACAGGCAGGTAAAGCATGGAGTGTGTGTGTGTGTTCATATGGATGCATGTACATGTCAAAAGTCACTCCAGAGTGTTACTGTTCACCTTGTATTTTTGAGACAGTGTCTCACACTGACTTGGAGCTTACTGATTTGACTAGGCTGGCTGGCCAGTAAGCTCCTAGAAGTCATCTGTCTCTGCCTTTCTAGCACTGAGAATGTATAGGCCACTGTTCCTAGATTTTTTTATGTGAGCTCTGAGGGGTGGAACTCTGGTCCTCATGCTTGAATGGCAAGTACTTTACCAACTGAGTCCTTACTTTTAATGAGCTTACACTCTAATGAAAATATTGAGATTAACTGATTAGACTGGCATAGGTCATGAGCAAGCCCTGATCCAGTCATCTGGTCAGTGGAATGCAATGTATTGACATGGTCTGGGCATATTTCTGAGCTCTGCTCCTAATATTGAGGATGGGTCTGCATTTTATCTTAATCAGAAGGTTGAGATGGGGTAGAGATGGGTCTGAACCTGGACCATCTGGACTGAGTGTGTACAAATAAAGCCCAATAAACATCTAGGTTAATGTTGAAAAACGCAGAATGGATGCTGGGAGACAAATCATTCCTTAAATTAATATCTTTGGGGTTACTCAGGAGGCTGAAGCAGGGGGTGAGTTTGGCTATGAGTCTGATGCCAGCTTGGGCTACATAGTGAGACCCAGTTATTTAAAACACCAAATAAAAACAAAAGCAAAAACCCAAGCAGTTATTTCCTTAATAATATGTTCAAATGATAGGATATATTCTAATGTCCTAGTCAGCTCTTACAACATATGCATCCCCTGGGCCTTTGCAGAAGAAACCTGATTTCATTTAGGATTCTTCTGACACCAGCTTTTTCTAGAGTCTCTTCAATGAACTCAAAGCTGAGATGACAAACAGTACTTCCTCACCATGAGGAAATTGATCTAGACATGCCTAGTTGTCCGCTCTGTCTTCCCCCCTTTGGCTGCCTGATTGGTATGATTGTGGTGACCTCAGCTCTGACCTTTGTCCACCATTAAGGTGGGAGCCTTTGCTGAGAACAGCGGCCCGAGTGATAGACGAGCAGCTGCAACACATTCTGCACCATTTCCCCCAAAATTCGCCTATTTAAGGTCTTTGCCTCTTTATTTTCATGCTGTACACTATGAACTTAATGCTATTTTCTTCAGTCTTCATCTGAGTATTTGACTGGCTTAACCTTGACGGTGGACATTACATTGGAATGCTTCCTGAATGAGCCTGATGTAGTTTTATCCTAGTTTTTGAGGACAGTCATCCTAATATCTATAATTGTGGTTATGCAAGGTCACTGGCAACAACAGACTTGGTTGTTAATAGAAGAGAATTATCCAATGTCTTTGTTTTTTTTCTTATATATGAAGATGTGTCTACAGATTTGAATGAGGAGACAGCAGAGCTTACAGAGGCCACTTCCTTTGCTGCTTAGGATGGGGTGCACCTCTCTGGGGATCAAACTGCCTGTGTCTGGTAGAATTGCTGGAAAACATGATTTAGAATACTAGATGTTGAGGCTGGAGAGATGACTCAGTGGTTAAGAATACACTGCCACTCTTCTAGAGCACCTGAATTTGACTGCCTGCACCCCAGCCAGGCAGCTCACAACTACTTGTGTCTCCAGCTCCAGGGGATCCCTCCGGCTCTGGCCACTGTGGGCACCTATGCTCACACGCACCTACCTGTGTGCACAAACATACATAATTAACAATATAAATGAAGTTTAAAAATAAGTGAGCATTCTTTTAAAAAGACTAGAGTCTTCTAGCTCCTTCTCTCCTTCCTTCCTTCCTTGCATCCTCCGTACTTCAGAGTGTGGTGGCACTAGAAAATGGGGAACTTCAAAGGGTAAACTGATTAAATGAGGCCACAAGGGTGGCCTATATCATAATAGTCATAATCCTATATGACTATTCTCCATATAATAAAAGATTATGACACAAATGTATACAGAGGTAAAACTGTGTGAAAACAGATACAAGATATTTACTTTATTAAGGTGATCATGTATATGTATGTGTACACATATGCAAGTGTAAATACACAGGATTTATTACAAGGAACTGGTTCGTGTGACATTGGAGGCTGAGAAGTCCTATGGGTTCAGTCAGTTTCCTGTCACTATACCAACAATACATGAGATAATCAGCTTATAGGGAGAGAAGGTTTATTGTGACTCAGCTTTGGAGGTTCCAGTCCATCTATGATTGGTTGATCCCACAGCTTTGGGGCTGGTAAAGGCAATATGTCATGGAAAGTACAAATGGCCACTTTGTAGCCAGGAAGCAAAAGGATGGGGCTTTAGCACCACAACTTCCTTTGAGGGCCCCTCAACCTAAGCAGCTTTCAGTCAGGCCCAGTGCTGAACCCCCATTCGTGGAAGTTTGGAAGCTTCTACACTTAGAGCCACGTCGGGAATCAAGCATGCAGTGTACTTTTAGGGTGTTCAAGATGCAGACTAGTGTACCATATTCTGCTGTCTAAAAGTTACTGGTGCTCAGTCCAAGGGCTCAGTCCTGAGAACCGGAGGCAGGGCAAGAATGAAAAGAGGCAAAATCCACCTTCCTCCATCTCGTATTCCACTCAAGCTTTCGGTGGAGAGGATGCTGCTGCCCCGCACTGGGGAGACTACTTCTTTTCAGCCTATCAATCCCAGTCCAACCCCCCAGAAACAAGTTCTGTCTGCCCATTCATGACTCTGTCAAGTTGACATATACATAAACCCTAACAAGGACAGAGGCCTCAGAAGACTATTAGCCTACAGAATGGTGAGAAAAAGATGTGTGTTTTTTCGGCCATTCAGTCCATGTTCTTTGCTGCCTCAGTTCTAGCAAAATAGGACAGCATATAAGAACTGTCCAGACTTGATTTGGTTACATCTTTGGGTAGTGAGAATATTGCTCTTGAATAACAGGCAACAGGATTTTGGTTGTCAGTGACTGGCCTCTGAAAGATAGCTGTAGAAAGGATGCTGCTCATGTCCAGCTTTGTATGTGCATGAAGTATATATAGACTTCCCCCTCTCCAGTGCTGGGGAGCAAACTCAGGGACTTGTACATGCTAAGAAAATGCTGTACCACTGAGCCACCCCCACCACCAAACCTTTGCAAGTATAAAGTATAGTCTACAAAACCTCTTCACCTCTTATTTACCTGGCAATGAATGCCTGAATTGTTCAATGTATTTACTCTTCCTATAAATTATTATTGTTCCAGGATTTTTGAATGATTAATCCAAGACTTGAAAAAGATGAACCTATAATCAACATAGACAATAATTTGACATTAATTTATGCTAATATATTCCATAGTACTAATTGATACATAGTAAATGCATGCATTTTTAACACACCGCTCTTAATTATCCATAAAACCACAATAAGCTTTGGGAAGAACTGTGCAGGCTCACACTGTAATATCCTAAAATTGTTTTCTTAGCCCTGCTATTTCCTGAGTTCCAGAGGCTACAGGAAGCATATTTAGGACAGAGGGCCTTGAGGGCTGCCCCATGCCACAAGTATCTGAAAGACGCATAAGTTCCTCTGGGACAAAGATTCTTTTGACGTCATCCCTGTAGTAAGTCATAGGTGGAATTCTTTAGAATTAGACAGAACTTGAAAGAGACTCTTGGGAATGCATATTGGGCAATATGGTAAAATCCTCTTTAAAAACATTTTTCTTTGATATTTCGATACAAGCTTTTGAATCTGATTTGTGACATTTGATTCCATGATTATTCCAGAATTGGTGTTTTTGTACGTTATTTGAATTGCTCTTATTTCTGTTCCAGAGCCTTATACCATGGAGGTGAACATACTTAAAAAGCTAAAATTGTCCTCATGAGTACAAATTGCTGATCTCAGGACTATATCATTATTTTGCAAGATTCTTTTTTTTTCTGACTTTAGGAAACCTCAAAGGACATAATCTTTGAAACAGAACAAATAAAAACACAAATGTTACATGTTCTAAACAGATCCATATTTGAGTTGGTAGAATTTCAGCAGTCACCTCTCTACTGCTATGGACAGCACTATCTTCTATTTTCTACTTTCCTTAAAGAGCAAAGGATTTATTTCAGCTTACAACTTCCAGGCCACAGTCCATCCCAGAAGTCAGGGCAGGAACTCAAGAATCTGGAGGCAGGAACTGAAGCAGAGGCCATGATAAGCTTCCCCCTGACTTGCCAGATATCTTTCTTATATATCCTAGTGTCGCGCATCCCCTCATGGCTGTCACGATGGGCACGGCAGAAACGGGTCGGTGCTCCTCTTCCTCCTTGTGATTACCCCTGTCTCAGGCCCACAGGGAGGGGAGCTCAACCATTCAGAGTTTTTTAAATGTGTGAAAATATTTAGTCCAGTGCTAAAAAATGTTTTCAATATACTTGTGTTAGTGTAAACCAAAATCACTATAGAAATATCCAGTAAATATCTAAGAAGAGACTCATTCTGGTAGGTGAAGGGTGATTAAATACGTGATATTTACTCAATGCAGTAGCATGTAGTCATTTAGAAATGAAACACATGATATTAAAGAGCAACAGAAATATTCCAATATTATGCAAACAAGTCCTGTCATAAAGTTTTAGACATGTTTGTAACCATTTAAAACACATATAAACCTGGGTCCCCAGGACTCTTGAGATGGAAAATTTTTACCCCCTTTGTAGAAAAGTATTAAAATATATGTTTTTTTTCTGAATATAAAGCTAAGATATACTGGTGCTGGCTATTTGTTTGTTTGGTTGTTTATTTATTTTGGGGCTGGCTGTAGTGAATTACTGATGGTATTCAAGAGAGTAGGGCTCCCCAAGGCTCTTCTCTTCTGGGGGTCTGGGATGGAAACTGTGAAGGGAGATGTGTGGTATGCTGGGGGTTGAATTAGGGATAGGGACTCCACAGCTGAGGGCCTCTCTCTTCCCCTTGCTGGGGTGAGTGGTTCAGGACTTCCTACTCTTTGGAGGCCATGTGGACCATGAGGTCCACCATCCTGTTACTGTAGTCAAATTTGTTGTCATACCAGGAAATAAAGTGACAAAATGGTCATAGAGGGCAATGGCACAATGTCAAAGGCAGGAAACAGAGATCAGCCTGCCTCTTCTTTCCACATGCTGGGATTAAAGGCATGTGCCACCAGGCCTGACTTACTGTTCTCTTCTTCAGGTTAAACCTGTGATGCTCTATTTTAGAGGAGTTCTTCTCTGAAAGCCTGCCCCAGCCGTATTTGATAAGACCCCATGTAACCTTCTGTGCTTTGTCGTTGATGCAGGTAACCCCCAGACACCCAGGTGGGGGTGTGGATCTCAACAGGTACACTGGAGGGCAGTGTGGCCGTGTCTATTACCTAGGTTTCACATAGCCAGCTACTCCACATTTTCCTTTCTCTTGTAAGCACACGTAAGCCCATGGAAATGTATGTACAGACATCTATGCTTATCACATTATTTATTAACAGCAAAAATTGGAAACTAGACTATCCATTAGCCAATTGGTGGCTGGTTAATTGCTAATTAATTAATAGCCAAATTTATTAACTTACTCAGCAAAATGTGTCGGGCACTGCTCTGGCTCCTGGCAGGCATGGGTGAGCCAAATAGGTGAACATCCATACACAGGTTAGTCCTTGTCCCGCCTGGCACTGGTGACCTTCTGCTCCTGCCACCCCTCCTCAAAGCAAGCTGACTCCAACCTGACCTGAATCCCATGGCAATGTTATTCCTGAAGACACTGGTGATTTCTCAATCACTTGTGTAATGATGGAGGGGCAAATATCAACAGAATCATCTGTCTTTGCTATATGAGGTGGGATTTAGAGTAGAACAGGGAGACAGAAGATAAACAAGAGGTATAATCAGTAAGTTATTTCAAATACTTGAAGGAAATGGTGCTGTTAAGAAAGAAAGCGGAGCAAGGGCTTCGGTGAGGGAAAGTAACCTGCGAGCTCAGTGCCTGCCAAATAGGCAGGCAGAGAAGGTCCAAAGAGGCAGCTGAGCCAGGCCACGTAGTGGGGATCTGGGGACAATGTTGCAGGCTGAAGGAGCAGGTATGCATTTTATAGGACTGACTGCAGATCCCTGCTGGCTCACTGAGTGTTGGGTACTCACCAACCCTGACACAAAAGAATCCAGCTAGGAAATGCTCTAGCTGAAGGAAGGGTGCACAGACTTCCACCTGGAGTGTCATCTTCACCCCAACAGAACACTTCAGCTGGCTTCACTTCCAGCTTCTGAGAAACCATTTTTATATTGGATTTTGATGTGTGTCAAAATTCAGTTCACTCATTCTTAAAACCAGACTCCTTTCCTGGCCTGCTGACCCTGCCTGCTCTATGAAAGTAAGTAAGGCCCTTTGCCCACCCTCTGGGTGTTTCCAGGCCCTTCTCCAGGGTTCCTCTGCATCCCTGAGCTCTGAGGAGAAGCAAGACATCTGCTGCTCTCAGCCTCGGCTTCTCCAGCAGGACATTAGGTAGCAGTTTTCCTGACAGCTCTGCTCACCAGCCCCGACAGTTGTCTGTGTGTGTTCTCTGAGTGCGACTGTACCATTATGCCCGACATCTGGCCAGGATGCCTGTCTGAAGAATTTCTATTCTCTTTCTTTTTTTATTTCCAACAGAAATGATCTCACTCAGCTCTAGTTCATGAATTTCACTTATCTTCTACTGTTTAGTTCTACTCAATTAGAGAGGCGGTGCTGGAAACTAAAACACCAGAGCATTGAAATCCTTTATTTCATCTGTACCTCGGGTTCCCCATTTGAAAATATGTATTTGGGGGAGGTCAGAGAGTGATACTGCAGACACACTGAGTATTTTATCCGTTAGCTGTGTCCCTAGTGTTTAAAGAAAGTATTTATTTTCATTATTTTAAATTATATGTCGATGTGGTTTGGGTGTGTGTACACGAATGCAGGTGCCTGCAGAGAGGCCAGAGGCATTGGCTTCCCTCAGAGTTGGAGTAACAGAGGATTGTGAGATGCCTGATGTGGGTGCCAGAGACTGAATTTGAGTCCTCTGCAAGAGTGGTACGAGTTCTTAACCTCTGAGCCTTCTTCTTTGAGAAAGGCTAATCTAGAACTTGCTATGTAGCTGAGGATGACCCTGAATTCTTGATCTTCCTGCCTCCTTTCCCCAATGCTGAGATTAAAGATGCATCCTACAATACCTGGTTTATGTGGTGCTGGGGACTTTTGTCATGCTAGGAAAGCACACCACCGACTGACCCACATCTCCAGTCCTCACACAGTGCTATTTGTAGTTTTTACTTTGAGACAGACTCCCACGCTATACCCTAGGCAGGCCTAGAACCTTTGAGCCTCCTGTATCAGTCTCCCAACTAGCTAGGATCACTGGCATAGCCAATACTAATGCTTTAAGAATGTTGCAGAATTTGGACAAAGAGCTGAAAAGATGAGACCTTTGAGTTCACAAGAAAATAGCTCTGTTAACCGGCTGGAACCCAGATGGAATTATCTCCAAAAGAAACCCGGGTCCCCGAGCCATTGCATGCCATTTTATAGCAAAGAATAGCAAGCATCAACAGTTAGCTGTTCAACAGTATGTAAGTGGGTGAGTCTATCTCCAGAAGGATGAAGAGGAAGTTTAGAAAGGAAAACAGACAAAATGTTTACAGGAATGGTGAGGTCAGCTTGAGCCTCGAACTGTGTTTACATTGGTGGTATTCAGTTGGTGATTTTTCTTATTTTTGTAACTTTTACTTTATAACCTCGAGCGAAGGAATGTTTTGCCCTACTAAATTAGTGTATTTGAGGGAAGGGTGAACAGAGGGGAGGGTTTACACCTCCAAAGTAGGAAAGGCAGTGCTTGCAAAGCTGCATAGTTTACTTAAACAGTTTGAAAGGGGGAGGGGCTCGCGAACCAAAAACACCTTGAACAAAAGCGACCATATGTCCTATATAGGTACTACTCAACAGCGGTCACCCAGTGTCTCCTCAGACCAGGTCAACTTCCATCTCTGGCTTCTTCCTGCTCTCTAGCATACCTTTCGCTAATGCTTTTGATTCACTTTACTTACAACTTAAACTTCATTAACTTGTGCATAGACATCTGAAGTCATTGTTCTCCTCCACGACTTCTTAGTCTGCTCCAGGGCGTTACACTTCCTGTGTGATACCTGGATGTTCCAGTTACATTTCTGTTGCTGTAACAGAGCACCCTGTCCTAAAGCAACTTAAGGGAAAAAAGACTTTATTTGGCTTACAATTCCAGGTCAGAGCCCATCACTTCCGGGAAATCAAGAAAAGAACTCCAGCAGCTGCTTGTCAGTCACATCTGCAGTCAAAGCAGAGAGAAATGGGGGCACTCATGCTGTTTGCTCTCAGCTAGCTTTCTCCTCCTTTATGCTATCTGTACCGCCTGCCTAGGGAATGAGGCTGCCCACACTGGGCTGGGTTTTCCTACATCAATGAACAGTCAAGAAAGCCCTCCAAGACATGCCCACTGGTCAACCTGATCTAGAAAATCCCACATTGAGGTTCCCTTCCCAGATGATTCTAGCTTGTGTCAAGTTGGCGGTTAAAACAAACCAGCTCATGGCATTCCTTGTACATGCTGTTTTAACTGGGCATTTTTCCTTCCCAGTAAATTTTGAGCTAAACATATTCTACATAAAAACAGCCTAGCCCTCCAGGCGTGCACCATCCCAGAAAATCCAGTTCATCCCTCTTCATAAAGAAAACCAAGTGGGATGGCATTGTGGCACACACCTTTAATCCCTGCTCTTGGGTGACAGAGGCAGGTGGACCTCTGTGAGTTTCAGGCCAACCTGGTTTACTTAGTGACTTCCAGTCCAGCTGAGCTACTCAGTGAGATCCCATCTCAAAAGCAAACAAACAAAAACAACAGACAAAAAAGAAAGCCAAATGATTATGTCTTACCTCTTCTTGATCTTGCAAAGCCTTCTGAAAGGAAATATGAAACCATGCTCTGTGCCTGGGTCCTTCAGCCTCCCATGCACAACTGCAAAATGAGCACAGAGGAGGTCTTGAGAATTCCATATTTGTATGCAGGTGAACCATAGAAGTGAACAGACATGATCAGATTTCGGCAGTGTTGGCAGACTTTAAACTAACCTAACCACAAGAGACCCAAAATATATGGACACATTTAATGAGTATCTCTGTGGATTGAGAGAAAGGGGGCAGGTTTGGATCTCAGGGTTTTCAGCTCTCTTCTGGTCAATAGAGCTCCTGGGGTGCTGGCACAAGGCAAAGCAGAGCCTCTTGAGGGTCCACTTGGGGTACTATGTACCTATCCTCTTCTGTGTTTGTTCTGTGGTGACGAATCTGGGGGAGCAGACACTGGTTTTATGTTCCTTCTATTTACAGATTTCTTCCATGTGCAATGTCTCTGAATCACAATGGAGATCTTATTACATGTCTGCTTCTATCTGGATCTTTTCTGGTATGAATTGCATGATGAATAATAAGATGCGAACTTAGATTCAGATGTGGGTTTCTCTCCACATTTGTTAATTTGTCTTAAGCCTAGAGCTCTAGTCCTTATTTTGTTTTTAATATTTATTTATTTTAAAAAAATTTTATTTATTATTTTTATTTTATGAGTATACTGCCTACATATATGTAAGTGCACCTGTGTCATGCAATGTCAAGGAATGCCAGAAGAGGGCGTTGGATTCCTCAAGAAGAAGTTAGGGACAGTTGTTAGCTGCCACGTGGGTGCTGGGAACCAAATCTAGGTCCTCTGGAAGAGCAGTAAGTGCTTTTAACCACTGAGCCATCTCTCCAGTGCCACCTTTATTTTCTTAAATGAAGTGTCTGTCCTGGAAGAGGTACCCGCTCTAAAGATTTAGTCTAGCCTCTCAGATTTGTTCAAAAAATATTAGAATTCTTTTCCATGGTGAGTTTGAGGTGGTCCTGATTAATTCTATGGGTACATCTACCACATATGGTCATCTTGGAATCAGGTTGAAAATGCTGAGTTACAGCGTTTTTCTCGCATTTCGGGCTATGCTGTTGGCTCACCCTACCCACAACAGCTGCAGAATAGCGCAGTCCTCATGCCTCAATCACTGCTTCTCTGCCTCCCTTTACACCCACAGCGCATCTCTCCTCTGTGTGAAAGAGGACTGCAACTTCCTATGGGGAACTTGTATATTCCAGATCTGAACTCTCTATGTGGTTTATGAGCTTCTGCCGCCACCAGGTGGTGGTATTGAAGTTGCAAAGTTGTGGAGGCTACTCCTGTGATTCTGAGTAGGTCACTTGTGATTGACTAATCTTTTTAAGATTTTTTTAATTGAATCATTGTGTGTTTCATTCAGAGCACCTCAATCAGTCTTAATCATCTTCATATCCCTTTTCCCACAAGCACTCCCCATTGCCCCCCAACTGGAATCCATACATTCTTTCATCTGTGTTAAGGTCTATTGTGTCAAGTTAGTGTCCCCAAATGACCTCAGTGCAGTTTCATTCACTGAGATCTAATTATCCCACCCAGAGTCCCCTGCTTTAAGAAGGCTAGCTGTCACTGTCTAAGTTTTTTTTCTGGGCTGAGGATTGAATCCAGGGTCTTATACATGCTAGGCAAGCATTCTACTACTGAGCTCTAGTCTGCTTGATCATTTTACATTTATTTATTTATTTATTTGTTTATTTATGTGTGTGTGTTTGTGTAGTATGTGAGTGCACATGTGTCACAGTGCACACATGGAGATCAGAGGACAATTTGCAGAAGGTGGTTCTCTCTTTTCCTCATGTGGATTCCAGGGATAGAATTCAGGTCACTATTTAGGCTTGGTGGTAAGTGCCTTTACTTGCTGAGCCATCTTACTGGCCTCATTTGTGATTAAAAAAATTTTTTTTCAATTTTATTTTATGTGTGAGTGTATTGCCTGCATGTATATAATTACACCCGTATCATACAGTGACTGAGGAAGACAAAAGAGCGTGTCAGATCCCCAGGAACTGGAGTTTCAGATGGTTGTTAGCTACCATGTGGGTGCTTAGATTTGAACCCTGATCTGCAAGAACAGTGCTCTTAACCCCTGAATCAACTCTTCAGCCCCTCTTTTGTGATCTTAATGGCTCAAAACAACATCAAAGAGAAACTTCTTTTGTAAAAATGCATCTAAACTGTGGCATGATACCAGAGAGCAGGGTGTAGCCATGAGTTCTCTGAGCACTTGGTACTGGGAGAGTTGCAGGACTTCCGTCTAGTGATTCTGAACCCTTGCATTGCACCTGTTGGTCCCACTGC
The DNA here is from genome assembly GCA_035773235.1 of Eospalax fontanierii. Lineage (NCBI taxonomy): Eukaryota > Metazoa > Chordata > Mammalia > Rodentia > Spalacidae > Eospalax > Eospalax fontanierii. Next base: position 63,962,441 of record CM069535.1, on the reverse strand, counting down.
ACTGTATAAAGTCATGTGACACAGAGCACTTGCTGCATCCTAGAGGATGACATCCATCCTCACAGTCTCAGATGGTGATGGGTGCCAGTGGGACAATACGAAGTCGGGAAGAGCACAGAGAAAAGAGGATGGGCTGTGGAAGCTTCCAGCAGCTGGCCAGGGCAGCCTCACTTAGGAGATGGTGAGGGAAAACCACCTGCCCATGCATTTAATGTTATTTAGTGTGCATTTATTATTGTTTTATAACCATTATATACTTCAAATGTAGTGATTCCCTTATAGTGATTTTTATAAGGTTTGCTATGAGTTGATTTTTAGTGGACGTCTACTAAGAGTGCATTAAAAGAGGAGATGAAACTAAAGACAGAGACAGAATGGAAAACAATTAGTCCATAGGAGTTATCTTGAGAAAGGTTACTGCAGTTATCTAACAGGAAATCAGTTTGCAATTGCCTTGCTTGCTAAGGTGCCTGTGATTAAGAAATGTCTTACCCTGGCCTTTAATATCTGTTTAAGCACACATGCCTGCAGAAGGAATTTCCTCTTGCAGGTTGCAGGCATCTGGGCTGGTAGTCACACAGATTACAACTTAAACCCACCAATGTTATAACACTTAAGAAATGAGGCAGGGGACCCTGTAAAACCTGTGGAAAGCTGGAAATTGGGACCCAGAACTATAGAGCATTAGCTCATCTGGGTCTGCTGGTATAAATAAATATGAGTTCTCCAAATCTCTGAGTGACGCTTGGTCTCTTGATTTCCCAACAGTGGCATTGGGTAATATATAACCTAAGGCAAGATCATTCCAGACAGGTGAGGCAAAGCGGGCTCAGTCTGCATGTATGGATTATTCCTGTCATGCTTGGTGAACAGAGCAGCATTCAGCAGAAGGTGGACAGGGGACCATGCCATACAGGATCTTGAGTTCACAGTAAAAATGAACTGAGAAATCACTGTAAAATTTTGAGGAGAAAAGTGATGAGACCCGTGTTTTCACAAGGTCTTGTGACATCACGTTGAGGGCAGATAGCAGTGGGCAGCGTAGAGGCCGAAACGCCAGCTCTGAGATTGCACAGCACAACTCAAGATGGTGGTACTAAAACCAGGCGTGATGCTGCATCCTGTAATCACAGCATCTGGGAAGGGTAGTGAGGAGAATCTGGAGTTCAAGGCCATTCTTGGCTGCATAATGAGTTCAAGGCCTGCCTGTAATACATGAGACCCTGTTTCAAAAACCAACACACAGATATGAACTTTTAGAGGCATCATCTTCAATATGCTGCACGTCCGAACAACCTCTTAGAGTTCTTTAATGTGGCAGATCTAGGTGGCATCAAATTCTGGAGCCCACATTTTGAGGCAGAAGCCATAAGAGGTGCTGATGCTGGTTCTGAGAGGAGCAGAGGTGTCAAGAATGGCTCCAGAGTTTGGGTCTGAACAGCTGGGAAGGCAATGGAAGGAACTGACTGAGGAGTCCACACAATAGGTTTAGAATTCTACACCAGGCAGTTAGCAATGTGGAAATGGCCTTCAAAGCCGTGGGAGTAAAAGAGACTGTTCTGCAAGTGAGTATGAGAGACTGAAGGAGACCAACAGAGGCTAGGAGGAAGGAAACCAAGTGTCTAAGATGCATTGAAATGCTGAGATCAGTCAGATGGAAAGGTTGCAGCCTGCCAGAGCTTAGGAGAAACCAAGGTACATACAGAGCTGCTCTAAAGCCATGCAAAGCCTTAAGACCAGGGGATTTAAGGAGAGATTGGAGGCCAGCAGAGCACTCACCAAGCATGCCCCAGGCCCTGGACTTAATCCTCAGCACCACAAGAAAACAAACTACAAAAGATGTGAAATTAGTAGAATGAGGTCCCAGGAGGTTTTCCCCGAGGTGGTTTTTCTGGGCTGCTTGAGCCTGATTCATGTGCACCAGCATTTAAGCAGACACCAGTGGCGTGTCTGAGAACATTGTCTCTAGAACCCTCTTGAACTCCGGCATTAGCGATCCAGATAATCCCTTCCAAGGTGTTTCTGGTGTTCTGGGGGACCTGGTATAGAAGGCATAGGGACTGGGGTCATCGGGACTGTAGTTCTCTACTTTCTATTTTTCTTAACAGCTGGTTTGGACTCTGGCCTGAAAAGCTAAAGATAAAAAAAGTCAGAAACTGCTTGCTGCCTGAGCCCACAGCCTGGCATAGCACTTGTAGAGGGAATGTGTGAACACGCACTGCTGACTCAGCGTGCGGCACTGCCCGGCTCCACACAAGGAGGAGCGGGTAAAAATAACCAGTCGGTAAAAGTAAATCGGTAAAGTTTTTTGTTCTTTGATTTTTAGAGATAGGGTCTCATGTAGCCAGGATGCTTCACACCTCCTATATAGTCAAAGATAAGCTTGAATTCTTGCTTCTCTGCCTCTACCTTCAGGTGCTGGGATTGCAGGCATGGCCTCCAAGACCTCCGGAGAATAACAAACAAACAAACAAAAAAACAAACTCAAGTAAATGGAAGAGACAGTAAGAATTTTAAAGCACAAATACTAACACAAGACAAAAAGGTTGGAATATTTTGCTGTTAGTCATTTCAAGTAGGAACGTGAAAAATCACTTTTTAAAAGACTTGACAAAAACCCGGGGGTGGGTTGGGCATGGACCCAACTTCTCACCAAGTGCTTTCTCTTCAGTTGGAGCATCTGTAACAAATTCTATGTGGTTTCACTCATTTTAAACAAATATTAAGACCAGAGAAATAAATAAAGATGTAAATTAAGGAATATTCAAAGAAGTTTAAAGTAATTAAAATTTCCTTTTCTATAGGAATATTTTAAAAATTTTATTCATTTATTTTTAATGTGTATAAATATTTTGCCTGCATGTAAGCGCACCACATGCATGCAGTACCCATAGAGACCAGAAGAGGGTATTGGATTTCCCGGAACTGGAATTATACATGATTGTTAGTGGCCATGTAAGTGCTGGGAACCGAACCCTGGTTCTCTGTAAGTGCAGCTGGTGCTCTTAACCACTGAGCCACCTCTCCAGGTTCCAGGAACGAATGTTTTTTAGGTGTTTTATGTTGTTTGCTTCAAATCCAAACCTCACTTGTAGGAAGGCTACTAAGAATTGTGTGTTCCTGAAAACATTTATTTTCTGTGTATGTGTGTTTGCTTCAAATCCAAACCTCACTTGTAGGAAGGCTTCTAAGAATTGTGTGTTTCTGAAAACATTTATTTTCTGTATATGTGTGTATGCCGTTGTTTGTGTGTTAGCATGTGGTGGGTGCATGTATACGTGCATGTGGAGACCAGAGGCCAATGTTAGGTGTCTTTCTTCATCCATTTACACTTTATATATTGAGGCACATCTCTCTTGACCACAGAGCTCCCAGATTCAGCTAGTCTGTCTAGCCAGCTTTCTCCAGGGATCTCCAGTCTCTCTCTGCCACCTTATCCACCTGACATTATGTGGGTTCTGGGTATCTGAACTCCAGACCTCACTCCTGCATACCAAGTGCTTTACCTACCTAGCCTCTACATTTATTTTTAAAGTTAAAAGAAACAAATTTTCTTATGAATAAACAACTTTGCTAAGTTATAGTTTATTTCTAGAATATTTGGGGTAGACAGACATTTATAAAATTTAATTATAATTAATTCCTTTACTCTGGGTTTAAAAATTATTATAAGCCACTTGAAGTTACTGGATTCCTGCCCTAACCTGCACGCTACAGTCTGACGTTCATTGGGAAGCCCTATGGTTGAAGCAATGAGCCTTCTTTCAGCTGTGTGATAGGTTAGAATAGGACCCTGGGTCATGACTTTGGGAAGCCGCTTGAGGGCGACATCTCACAGCTGTGTCCTGTAGATCTGAGCAATCATTGGGGCCCAAAGCTTCAGAGGGACTTGAGAGAAGCAGCTCAGTTCCCGCCCTCCAAGATCTCTCTCCAGCTCTGCCTGATTCTGAAGCATCTTTCTTCACCGCAGGATGTCTGCACACTTGGGCTGAGGGTTGTGACATCAATTCCGTGAGCGAGGAGAGCCATCTGGCTCACTCTAGACAGCAGACATCAAGTGGGACTGCCCCGGGAGAACCAGGACAAGGAGCCACACATAGCCGCCCACCAAGTCAGGCAGAAAGTCCTAGTGTGCCACATACGGAAAACGTCTTGTGAAACTTAGTGGATATCATCTCTGCGGAGGGGCGGGGGCAACTTGGAAAGGTCTCCAAACTGTTTTGTTTCAGTGGCTCTTCCGGGCTCTGGCATCCTTCACAGGTAACCAAAGCTGACAAGTAAAGCAGGGCTCGGTCCCGCTCCTCCGGGGGCAGCCAGCATTGGCTCTTATTGCTTAAAGGGCAGTATGTTTTTCTGGTTGGGAATTACTGAGAGACGTGGAGCCTCCTATTCTCTGTGGACCTTTGTGGAACTGAACATTGTAACTTAGTTTTTCTCTGTGAGCCCCTTGAGGTCGGAAGCTTCTGGGAACAGAATAGCCCTAGGCACCTCAGCTCATGTACCCTTTGGGCCTTGCTGGTCTGTGACCCTCCCCTCCCACCTCCTTCTGTGAGAACCCACCGCCCAGTATTGTTACAGTGGCATAAGAGCCCCGTTGTAGAACTGCTCCCAGTTTCCTCTCTTAAGGCTGGGTCTCCTGCAAGAGAGAATGTATCCGTGGCACAATGCTGAGGCTCTGTCCTTACCCTCAGCAGGCAGTTAACAAGTGCTCAGTCTTTGCTGCTGCTGCTACCCCTGCTAAGTAAACATAGCCTCAGCACACTGGCTGTGGAGCCCTGTGCCACTCCAGGTAAGGAAGCAGGAACCTTTATAAATAGCCTGCCTGCTCTGGCTATTAGGAAAGCCATTAGCTGGCAGAGTTTTTAAATGATATGTTTTAGCATCTCTGACCCACCTGCTTTTCCAACAGCCTGACTGCATCCTCTTTGTCAATAGATTGTGAAGCAGTGAGCAGGTCACCCCCTCAGGGCTGAGGCCCCCAAACCTAGAAATGTCTGGGTCCAGGATGAGCAGGGAGAGTTTCTCTGGACCTTGCTTGTGGCTTCCCAGCCGCTCAACCTAGGCTCCCTGGCATTAGGGGCTGGATATTTTCTCATTGTCAGTAGGCTGTCCTGGCAGCTCCCTCTCTTCTGCCCACCAGATGTGAGAAGCAACTTCCCCTTACCCCAACTTAATGGAGCATTCAAAATGTCTAATGTTCTCAAGGGTCAAAATTACACCCAGGAAAGAAATGCCAAAAAGAGTAAGGAAAAGAGCCAAGATAATAGTTGTAAAATATACTAATCTTATGTAAACTTTCATTAAGCACTACATATATTTATATACATACATAGTATATATATGTGTGTATATATACATATGAGTATATATATATATATATATATATATATATATATATATATATATATCCATAAAAGTTGCTGAGTAGACAAGGTTAAAGGATACTCTAGCCACACAGTTTAGAAGACCTCGCTGATCTGACTTCTTTGCCCACTCCACATACAAACATTGCTTTCTGTTCTCTTCTGGACAGACTCCTGCTCATTCTCCAACACCTGCTGAAATGCTTCATCCTTTCTAAAGAATTCTGCATGTCTGGGTGGCCTGGAATGTATATCCCCTCTCCGCCCTGCTTACGTTTTGTTGTACTCGGTTGTCTACTTTCTCTATAGGGTTAAGGACAGTGCCTGTCTTAAAGTAAATGATTGGAGGCTGGCTATCAGAAGGGCTGAAACTCTGGACACCAGTCTTATTGTGATTTTAGCCAGGTCACCTACCTCCTCAGAAATCCAGCTTCTCTATGCGTAAGACAAAGATGATAATATTTACCACCTGACAGGCAGTACTGTGAGTTAAAAACTCCTGATTATTTTCAAGTCTCTTTGAGAAGTGAACTGTGGCCAAAGGTGGGCTCCAACACATGAGACCCCCCTCTCATTTAAGTTTCTGTAGCTCGGTTTTGACAGAGATTTCCAGAGGAAATTTTATGTATTACTAATTTGATTATAACCAGGTAATATCTAATATGGCATGGCATACAATCTTTTTAAATTAAATTGTATTCTGCAACTCCCAAAAATGTATCGAAGGGCTTTGGTGAAGACTGGAGGGAACCTTAACAGCCACATCATTTGGAGAGCACTGTTCTTGATCCCTCAGTAGCAGAGAAGGCCTGGTGGCACTGGTGACCTAGGAGGGTGAATCAGGCACTGATGGAGAGTCCGATCTTCCCTTGGGTGGTCTCTTTTCTGTCACTCTGGAGGCAACTTTCAACACAATCGTGGGATCTACGGCCAGTGATTCACCTTTGAGAGCATAATCCTCAGCAATTTAGTCTGTCTCATTTTCTTAATTTTCAAAACTAAGAATAGTATCAAAAATTCTCTGTTCCATAGTTGAAAGTGAAATAAAGTCAAACCTATGAAACGTCAAAGCCTGTCTCACCTGGCACACAGAAAAAGCCTCACTCCTGGATATCAGCGCAGTCGGGGTGTCATTCTCTTGTCTGTCCACTAGGTGGAGTACAAAAAGCTTGCTTCTTCCCTCTCAGAGGATCCGGGACAAAGGACCATGAGCTCAGGTGGTAGTTCTTCCATTGTTATGAATGGGGTTTCATTTCTGCCTAGTAATGATTATATCAGCAATCACAACAGACAACAGCCTCAATGAACATGCATTGAACATTAGCAATGTACTCAACAACCCCGTGAAGGAAGCTCTAACATTAACTTTATGGACTGTGATAAAAACAGGTGAATTAATTGTACAACGACAGTTGGAATATGGGGAGACACAATTAAAAAACACAGACATTGCCACCTGAGCGCATCTTAATCAATAAAACCCCATTCTTAACAAACCCACACAGAACCGACACATGTTCTCATGTGCTGAAACTCTGAGAATGAACAATACACACTTCTAGTCCTCATGATCAGGCAAGAGAGGAGACATGTACATAAAAGGTTTCCATGAAACATGATGAGAACAACAGAGGCCAGTGTTCAGCACAGTAGAAGTGACAACAGGTCAGTGGTGATTTCTCTGGGTACTTTCCTCTAGAGAGATAAAGGAACTCCTTGAATGAATGAAACGGGTCAGATAAGGTCTCTTCTAAGATTTATTGGGAAACCTGCTGAGATATAATAAGTTTGCACTAGTTACCCATTATTTTACTGCCAGGATTATCTTTTTAAAGATATTTTATTTATTAACCACTGAGTCACGTCTCCAGCTACAATTTACCAGGATTATCTTATTTGTCTGGGAAAAGAAAAATTAACAAAACAATAAAAGACTTGGAGCAAAGTGATTACTTATATGTGTACTTACCAATAAAACCAGAAAGTGATAAACTGTGAAGTGGACATTCTTGTCACATAAAAATTTAAAAATGCTATGGTTTGACATTTACGCTCTACGGTGAGGAACTGTTTTCAGCATTAGACTTTAAGATGGTGGTCCCAAGTTATGTTCTGAGCTGGAAATAGCTAGAAATTCTTGGTTCTGTGCCCTTCCTTTGTGAGTCCACTTTCTATATTGAATGCTTGTTTTCTGAGTCGTTAAGGAAAATGTGAGGTGACAAGGTCCTCCTCAGGCAGGCTGCCTGCCGCGCCTGCACGGCCCTGGGTCCGAGTCCCTGCGAGGAGCGGCGAGGCTTGATGAAAGAACTCACACACACACCATGGAAGTTGAGAAGAAGAAGCCTTTACTAACAAATGTCTCTTCCTTTTTATACTGTTTCCATACGTCATTATACAATCTAACAATCCTTGAGGAACGCAGAAGACCAGGGACCACTGACCCAGTGGCCAAAAAAGATAACAACCTCTGTCCTACGTGACAGAGCACCTCATGCCCACCCAGGGACTCAGCACGTTAAGGCATGTTTACTAGGCCATAAAGCAGAAGCAGCACAGACAAGATAGTCTCTGCAAAAGGCGGAAGAATGTTCTGCGATTGCGGTCACAAGTTAATGAACAACTCTTAAGCTAAGCAGAATCAGACACCATGGCGCAGTCATGGAGGGCCCGCATACCATCACATAGCCATGGAGGGGGTTTGTGTTGGGAGGCCTAATTCCCCACAGCTGCCCACCCCCATGTTTGTCTTCTCATTTCCATTGATGGGCTGGAAGAGAACTGTGGTCTCAGATCTGGGAACGCCCGTCTAAAATACACTGTGGCTTTCAACCAATTAGTTACCTAAGGAATGGAAAATCGGAGTCTCAACTCAGTGCCTGTGATGGTCCAACAGAAGGGTAAAGTGCACTCCCCAAATGCTAATGTTGTATTGTTGCTTCATGCAAATTTAATGAAGTCTTCTTGCACAGCTCCCCCCTGGACCCACGCTGAGATATGTAGCAGTTTTAGGCATTGAAAGAAAGTTGTTGCAGGAGCCAGTAATTGCTAATGCCACACCTATTGGAATTGTTTTCTTCAGGAAATGCTTGGTGTTCTGAGAAAAGAGAATGTGTAGAGATGTGATGATAGATTGGAGAGAGGTTGAGGGCCTAGCTTGGGGGACTTGACAACTATGTCTATGAGCTACAGAGCTGATACTTCCTGGAAGGTCTGCTGTACACACAGGTTCTTAGCCTTGGGCCAACTCTTAATCATCTGGCTCAGTGCCACACCAGACTGACACACATCATATCTGTACTAGAAACAGTTGCAGGCTCAGTACCCAAAACTCTCAGTGGGGAAGAGTGGTGGCAGATTGGAAGAGATGGGGAAAGGAGAAGGAAGAGAAAGAAGGCTTAAAGCATTAACAAAACAAGTAAGTAAAAGGGACAGGAAGGTCCTTTTCCTGCTATGAAGCCACTTTCCTGGACATCTCTGACTGATGCCACGTGCCTTAGAGGGTTGTGTTACCTCATATCTGTTGGCTGAGTTTGTGTCCTGAAAGTTTCCAGAATGATTCTGTTGTCCTCTTCTATCTATCTGACCGACCTTCAAATATTGAGAGTCAGTCTCTTCTAAGACTCTTCTAGGGGCTGGAGTGATGGCTAGGTGGTTAAGAGTACTTGCTGTTCTTCCAGATGACTCAGGTTCAGTTCCCAGCACACACAGGGTGACTAACATTCATCCATAACTCCAGTTTGAGGGAAACTGATGCCATCTTCTGGCCTCTATGAGCATTGCATGCACACGATGCACTTACATATATGCAGGCAAAATACTCATCACAAAAATAAAATTTAAGAAATAAATATTTTAAAAAGACTCTTTTCTAGGTAAATGTCTACTGTTCTTTCCTTACTCATCCCCTCCTTCTCCCTCATCTCTCTCCCCACTCCCCACTTTCCCATCAAGGGGAGCTCAGGCAAGCTGGGAAGCAAGCCTTGATACTGTAAGTACTGTTGTTTGTCTATAATCACAACCAATGATAATGAATCACTCTCTGTCTATAGACACAAGACAGGAATAAAACTTAGAGTCAGCTCCATCCAGGTCCATATTTACACATGGAAAAAAGTGTCTCTTCAGTGCCACACATCTGTCCATGGGTAAATTAGGACCACAGCACAAGTTTCTGGATACTTCAAGTCATGGGGTCTGAACCAGTCTGCATGCCCAGAAGGCAGTGACCAGAGAGAAAATCAGAGTAACATAGGAGAGACTAACATGAGGAAGAACCTGGCATGTTGGGGCCTTTTGTCTATTTCAATATACTTGGCACCTTTTAATTTGCCAGAATGACATGTCCCCAGACCAGTAGGGCTTCTAAAGATCTCTGTTTCTGATTATTGAAATGATGGTTTGCTGTTTTTATTTTATTGATGAAATGCTCACACAAAAAGGTGAGAGGCTTTGATGCAGTATGTGGTTGGTAATATCCTCACCTTAAAAAAAGTCCAATTCAATGAATGCAACTTATTTCTAAAATTGAAGGATCCTAGAGAAAACAAGCAAGGAGTGGGGTCATGTCATACAGCAATTAGGTCAATTAAAATGAAGGAAGGAGAGAGAAAATTCAGCATTTCAAGATGAGCACAAAGATGATGCCATCTAGAACACACAAAGAAATCCTTATTTCCTAACAAAGAAACCTTTTATATTCAGAATAGCTTTACATTTACAGAAAAACTGCAGTGATGTCATAATGTATGATGCAGCCCAGGTCCAGGTTCTCCTTTTTAAGGTCTTGTATGGTTCTGCTGACACTGAGCTGACATGGATAACCTATTAATAACGTTTCTGATGATCTTGACAGTTTTGAGGCACATGGTTCAGGTCAGCTGTTTTGTAGAAACAGGACCTGCCTTATCTTTTCCTCTGGAGTGTATTGGGTTCATGCGTTTTATGGAAGACCACAGATATAAAACACAATTGTCACCAAACTGCATTAGCAATCTGTTGACCTTGGCCATGTGGCTCAGGCTGTCTGTCTCTGTCCCTTCCTTGGAAGGGAATCTCTGTGTGCAGTCCCACACTTAAGGAGTTGGGTTGCCTCCTCCTATGGTCAACTGATTTTAGTTCATTTTTGTGAAATGTACACAGTCCATGCCTAGGTTCATTTCCGTTTGCATTGTGCTGCCGCACACTCGTTGATAGCATCCTCCGCATTGAATTGCCTTTGCTCTTCTGTCAGAAATCTGCTGGCTTCATTTGGGGGGATTGGTTCATTTGGTTTTGAAGGTACACATCAAAATGGTTCCTAAGAAATTTAATGGACTTTCCTTTTATTCCTCTTACTTTGTGTCAATTAACCATATTAAGATTTTTTTCCATTCATATGCAACTGTCATCATGGACTTTGAAAGTGGTACATCTTTTTTAAAAAAATATTTTATTGAGTTTTTGTGTATTGAAAAGTGGTACATGTTAGCCCAGTCTTCAGCTCCCTTTTCCTCTGCAGATGTAAGATGAGCAGACTCTTAAGGTGAGAAAGAGGCTTTAGCTATATTTTTTCCCATGAGAAAACCTGAGATACCAGTGAATGACCAGTGAATGACTTGTTCAAGGCCAGTAGCTGCTAGGTGACAGGGCCATTCACCAGTGGCCAGAGGAACTCAGGGGCTCCAGCCAGGCCTCTGCCTCCCAGGGGCTCCTGTCTTTTCTGCCTTTCTCTAGTCACACTCATCAGTAGCTATACAGGCTTCTCAGGTGACAGTAAAGGTTGATGTCACCTGTAGACTAACCGGAGAGGAACCCAGGGGCTCACCAAACAAATGGAGGCAGATTCTCAAGTTTTTGCACCTGGGAGATAACTCGTAGTTGACCAGTAGCTGAACTACAACTACAAAACCTCTTAAGCTTGGAAAAGTCTGCTGCAGATGGAGCATAGGAAGAAAATCCTAGTAACATGAGCACTACATTGCCCTCACTATCATCCAACATCCAAAGCTTGCGTGGGTTTGCTCCTGGTCATATGGGGGCTCTGACAAATGCACAGTGACACATACCACATTAAGGTATCCAGCAGAGCCGTTCCCTGCGCTAACACTCAGTGCCCACCAAGTCTGACTTCCTGTTTCAAGTCCTCAGCAAATTCCAATCTTTTCTTCATTTCTTTGCCTTTGCTAGAATGTCATGGATGGGGGTCACTGCTCTGTGAGGCTCTTTTCCATCTCTGATAGCCTGTTCCTGAAGACGAATCCTCCCTAGAGTCTACCATGGCCTGAGTGCTCACCATGATCTTTTGTGACCTTTGTTCTGCATGTGTTTTTTGAGACACCAAACAAACAAACAAACAAAAATCGCTTTTCCATTTTCAGAAGTTTTCTGCTTGATTTTTTTTTTCATGAAGCTTCAGAGTTTGGTAAATATTTTGATGAGAAAGTAGGTCAGACTAAGATTTGCACTCTTCTCATTGGAATTCCAGCTCACAAGAGTCCAAATTTTTTAGCCTGTCAAAGCCACCTTTGACTTTCTGCCATCTTCTCATCTTCCCCAGTGGCTCTCCTATATTGCTGCCTGGTTTTTTGACCTCTCAACCAATTCTAGAACAAGCAAGTGTTCCAAAGGCAAAGCCAGTTTCAAAACATCAACCTTCCTCTCCAAATTTCCCTTCTGCAAGATCTCCTTGTCCACCTCTGAGCATCCTTGGCAGTTCTTCCAGGCCTTCTGACAGATGCCAGCCTGTGGATTTTAACCAGCTTTCCCAGCAGTCTCAATGACAGCACTGGCTTCCATCTCAGTGGAAAGTGTAATTTCTGATATATATTCCTGATAGATACCGACAGTGGCTGTAATCCTAGCACTTGGGAGGTGAAGACAAGAGAGTCAGGAGTTCAAGGGCAGCCTAGGGTACACAAGATTGTCTCAAAAAACATCAAACCAAATCAACCAACCAAAATAAAAGATTAACAATATTCATTATTAACACAAGCTGAGAAATCGAAATGTCTTACCAACCTGGTGTTTTATTTTATTATTTATTTTTATTTCACGTGTATGAGTGTGTTGTCTGCATGTATGTAAGTGCATTTGTGTCATACAATACCCACAGTGGTCAGAAGAGGGTGTCAGATCCCCTAGAACTAGAGTTATGAATGGTTGTTAGCCACCATATGGGTGCTGGGAACTGAACTTGGGTCCACTGCAAGAGCAGTCAGTGCTTTTAACTGCTGGCTGAACCATCTCTCCAGCCCCTGTGTATTTTATTTTATAGATGAGCTGTCCTTCAAAAGTTTTCAGCATGTCTGTATAGAGTGATTACTATTCTTATGTCAGCTAACTCTAGATTTAACAAGGCACACAGACAAGAAAAGAGGTGATTTTTCAGACTTCTGGTTAAAAGTGGCAGTGTGAACATGTGTTCATTGATTATAAAGAGTGACAGAGAAAGCGATTTTTAACTCAGAAGGCACAAAGCCATAAAGATAGACACAAAACGTATGCGAAGTGCCTATTTAAAATTGGAATTCTAGAAAGAGATGGCTTAGCGCTCACACTGACCTAACAGGGCAGACACAGCGGAGACAAAAGTTGGAACAAGAAGGGCAAGGGAGAAAGACGGCTTAAACTAAAGAAACTCGGAAATATTGAGAGGTGGCAGCAAGGGTTTAAAGGTGTGCTAAAAACAGGAGGATTTGACACAAGTCTGAAACAACTGAACCGGCAGCTGAACTTTTACTTCCCAAGTGGGATTTTGAGTGAACCCTCCAGGAGAGGTGGGCTGAAAGCAAAAACAGAAATGCAAAACCCAGCCCAAATCACCCTCAGGGATGTGTTCCAGCCCACTTTCCCCCCATTGTTTGTTTAGAGACATCCTCTTGCTAGGCCTGCTAGGTGGATCTCCAACCTCATTTGCCTCCTGAGTGCTGGGATTACAGTCAGGGGCCAGCACACAGAGCCTCTACTTTTAAATATAAGTCTACAAGCATGGCTCACCAGACATTTATACCAAATGCATGTTTGTGCAGGTAGAAACAAATTAAATACACATGAAAGCAGCAGCTGGCCATGGAACAGAAGAAATCTACATATGAACACATGAACCTACAGCTCATACCTTCACGTGGGTAAGCAGAGATGCTGTGCCAGGGAAAATGGGAGGAGGACGTGGCCCCAAACTGTGCAGAGACTAACACATTACTTTTTGAAGTTAAATGTAATCGAAAAACTTAGAAAAGAGTTTGAAGGATAAAATCAAGGAAATTGTCCAGAATGTCAATCAAAAATAAATAGAAAAGGGAGATCTTAGAGTTTAAGAAGTCAAACACCTAACAAGCAGGAGTTCCAGAAAGTGAATACAAAAAGAGGATGAGATATTTTCAGAGGAAAACAGAAATCGTCCCTGGATGCTGTGTGAAGCTTCAGAACCTTCAGAACCTTAGAGACAAAGATCCTATGAACTCGCAGAGATGCAAAAGGCAGAATTAGCATGGCCCAGACTCCTTACCTGCCCCCTAGAAGAAAGCTCGATGGAACACTACTTCAAGTCTTGATCTCTGCTCCCTGTCAGGTCTCCTAGTAACCATGAAGGCAAATTCAAGACATTTCAGATATCCTCACTTTCCTATAGTTTTAAGTGCTTGGTAGCTAAAATACTATCAGTAGGTAACCCAAAAATACTGTGGTAAGGCTTGCCATACAGGATGGTTCTGAGTGAGACCATAGAAACGTCCTTAACCAGACTAGCAAAGCTACAAGGCAAGCAGTGACCTGTTAATGAGCTGACCTACAGACTGCTCTGGGTTGGCTTGGGGTGGAGATGGAGTTCTTTAAGAAAACAGAGGGTACTGAGGATATGTGTATGTTTGGATAAAATGATAAAGGTCCCACAGATCCACAGGTGATAATGGACTTCCTCCAGAAGGCAGAGAAAGAGCAGAAGGAATGTAAGAGCTGGAGAAAGGGTGGGATGTTGTCTCCAACATGATGCTGTCCTCCAACATGATATGGACATTACATTTTTGAAACCTTAGCAGCTATAATAACTTGCATAAGATCTGCACAAGATGCGCCTGTTAACATTCTGTCATAGATGATCTATATAGAGAAAGGGCCTGTTTATGTTTAGACAGCATGGTGCTGACATGAAGTTCAGGAATGGGCCAAGATAGCTAATAGTAGACATTCAGATGGCTGTGAGTCAGCACAATAAAGCTGATACCAGACGTTCAGGGACCCCCAAAAGTAAACAGTGACATAATCTGTTATATAACTAGTTTTGGCAAGAAGCCACCTTTACGTGATTTCTTATAAAAAGTCCTTGGGACCAAGGGCACAAACTTTCACTAGCAGACTCCCACCCAGGGGTCTGTGTGCTCTTGTCAGGAGAGAATAAAGCATATCTCATTTGCCATGAATCTTTTTTATCCCCTGCTCCAGCTCCTCAGGAACCCCCATTCCTGACTCTTGAACTGGGTTTCTCCAGTGAGAGAGAGAGACATTTTTTTTGCAGTAGTGTAGCCAGTGATAAGGTGCCTATGCTCTTGTAAATAACTTACTTTCATTAAGCTCATCGGTATACGCGCGCACACACACACACACACATGCACACACGCACACAGGAGAGGGGAATGCAAGAGAACTATTTGGGAAGAGAAAGGGGATCAGCAAGAGTGGGAAGGGGACAGAGAGGGGACTGGGGAAGTGTGAATATGATCAGGACATATTACATACATGCATGGAAATGTCTCCGTGGAACTGATTACGTATAATTAATATATACTAATTTAAATTCTTTTCTATATTATTTTTATTTTTGTGTGTATGAGTGTATTGCCTGCATGTATGGAAGTACACCCATGTTGTGCAGAGTCTGTGGAGGTCAGAAGAGGGCGTTGGATCCCCTGGAACCGGAGTTACAGACAGTTATAAGCTGCCATGTAGATGCTGGGACTTGAACCCTGCTCTTCTTTAAGGGCAACCAGTGCTCTTAACCACTGAGCCATCTTTCCAGCTCCAATATATGCTAATTTAAAAATCTTAAAAGAGTAGACATGAAGACCAGGTACAGGAGCTGGTGGCAGGATTTAATTAATTTACTGTCAAATTCTTCAGGAAATGAGTTTCTTGGCACGCGATGCCCTTCTATGTTCTCAAGAGACCACTTGCTTTTTCTGTTGTCCTAAGGAGTCCTGGGGCAATCACCTTCCTTCCGCTCAGTCCCCTGGCCTCCCCTCAGCTTGCCAATGAGGCAATTCCTCTTTTCTGTCACAGCTGCAGGACACAGGCATCCCTTGGGATGCTCAGAAAGAAATCATGAGGGCTTTGTCAACATGATTTCCCTCTCCAGCCTCCTTTTTGTGCCAAAATATGCAGAGGCTAACAGGATTCTTGGGTGCTGAGTCACTCTGGGAACCCTCTGAGTCCTGCAAGCGTCTGTGGTTATCTTCTGGCTTGGACAGACTTTCCTAGCCCGGATGGCCTCCTTCTTGTGCCCCAGCCTGCCTTTGCTTTGCCAGGAGAAAAGTCTGTGAAGTGAGGAGAGAAGAATGTAGATGATCCTCTCTGTCTGAAGAGAAAGGGTAGGGAATTCAAGGGTCCGAGAGGATTTGCTTTTCTCAAGAGTCCTGTCTGAAAAGTATTTGGAAATACTGGCTCTTGTGTGCTCTGAAAGCTCCACTTAGCACTCTATTTTTTAAAATTGATTTATTTTTATTTTATGTGCGTGAGTATACAGCCAGCACGTATGTACGTGCACCTGTGCTGTGCAATGCCTATGGAGGTCAGGAGAGGGGGTTGGATCCCCTGGAACTGACATTAAGGACAGTTGTTAGCTGCCACGTGGGTGCTGGGATTCAAACTTGGGTCTTCTGCAAGAGCAGTCAGTGCTCTTAACTGCTGAGCCATCTCTCCAGTTCTGGAGCTCTATTTTTAAAGCCTATTTTGATTGTGGAATTATGCACATTTTATGTTGTTTATTTATATACATGTCTAATGAAATGAACATAAGTTTATTAACTGGTAAATTCTGAAAACATATGTTCTCTTGTGTGACTGTATTCAAACACAGGAACTTTACTTCATCTCAAAAGATGTCCTTCCCACTTTTAGTGTGTTTCACCTCAGGCCCTCCCCTAAATAAACGAAGAAACAGGGTGTTCTATTTCTGTCACAAGAGCTTAGGTTTCCTATTCCTAAACTTCATCTACATGGAATCAGAATTGATTCTTGTATCTTGTTCCTTTTTGTTCAACAGGTTTTCAGATTATTTCATGTTATTATGATTTTTAAATTACTGAATAAAAATAAATAATATATTATTTGCCTATCTTGGCACTCTTCCTGTGCTAAAAATCAGAAACAGGGCCTTGTGCAACACATCCATTATTCCTGCACAGTCATTTTTTTAAAGAAAGATTTTATTTTATTTATGTGTATGACTTTATTATGATTTTATTATGTGTATTTATTATGTATGATTTTATTATGTGTATGAGTGTTTTACCTGCATGGTAAGTGCACCACATGTGTGCAGTGCCCCCAGAGGCCAGAAAAGAGAGTCGCATCCCTTGGAGCTGGATAGTTGTTAAGGATAGTTGTTAGCTGCCGTTTGGGTGCTGGGAAATGAACCTAGGTCTTATGGAAGAGCAGTAAATAGTAACTGTGGAGACACAGTTTAGAACTTTCCTTCACAGCGGAGAGTTTTCATGAAATCAGAATTACATTCCTGACAGATTATGAAAAAAGTCCGATTTAGAATTTTCTATTTGTTTCCTGCAGATTCTGATAGGATGTGCTTTGTGGAGTCTACAAAGGCAGAAGCAGAGGTGAGGAGACTGTCACAGTTTCCACCCCGAGTCTTTAAAACCGTATTAAATGAATGGTAGAACTTCGGAACTGTTCTTTGCATATCATTGTGAACACTGATTACATAAACCACCCATTTTTTTTTTTTTTTTACCATAGTTCAAAATGAAATGGGGGCGATGAAAGGCAGGTCATGAATATCATCCAAATTCCACAAAGTAAAACACCACGAACTTGGCAGGTGAGCTGGAATTTCCATCATGTTGACCTCTGCACATGCTGTTTGAATGTTAGCTATGGCTCTGTAACACATTATCCCCAAGGCTAGACTATCTCACAATATCTGTGGGTCAGGAATTCAGGGTGGATTTGCTGGGTGGTGTGACTCAAAACTGTCGATGCAAAGTGCCGGGGCAGGTTCTCCTAGAATGGCATCTCCAAAGGCAAGTATTTCTCCATTGGGAACCAGATGTCATACCAGAGTGCCAAGAACAGAAGCTGCAGGACAAGGTGAGCCTTCTACTGCCCATTCAAGATGCTGGCCCTCAAACGTACCTTTCCAATGGAAGGCTTAGACATGCAAACATCTTGCTCATAAATGTACAATATGTTTTGGAAATGGAATAACCAAGCAGATCCTCTGTTCTGTAGTTTCAATCACTGTTAGTAAGCTTGCCAGCAAATCACAAGCAGGGTGGGGCTGAAACGTTCTGGAAGCTCTGTGCTGCCCCACATCCTTCTTCATCTGGCTTCTTATCTGGATCTTTTGTAATAGCCTTTATAATGTATTGGTAAATTGTATACATGACTTCCCGAGTCTTGTGAATGATTATGGCTAATTATGAGACCAGAGGACGAGGCTTTGGGAAACCTGATCCATAGTCAGTGTTCAAAAGTGCAAGTAACAACTTGCAGCTTGAATGGACATCTTAAGCAAGGATTGTCTTGTGGGACTAAGCTGTAATACAGGCATTTTACTCCAAGTGGTGTCGAAATTAAATTGTAGTCTAAACTGTTGTTGTCTGAAGAGTTGGGAGAATTGTTTAATGTGAGTGGAAAATCTACATATTGGTATCAGAAGTGTTCTGTGTGATAATAAAAGTATTTCTAACTCTCCCTAACACTAGCCCTAATCCCTAACTGTAACCCTAAACCCTAAGCCTTAACCCCTAAACCTAAAACCTTAACCCTAGCCCCTAATCCTAGGCCCTAACCCCACCTCTAACCCCTAACCCTCACCCTCACCCTAAGCCTAAACATTAAACACTAAACACTGACCCTAATCCTTGACTCTAACCCCTAACCCTAGTTGGGACCCCTAATCCCAACCCTTGACCTTAAACCCTGACTCTACACTCTAACCTCTGACCTCAACCCCAAACTGGAATCCTAAACTCCTAAGTCCTGAGCCCCAAACCCCTACAATCTGAACCATGAATGCCTGAGTAGTCAACTTCCAAACCTTCGAAAGGACCAAAGACATGTGCATGTACGTACAGATACAGTGAGACTGGCAGAAAATTGCTCGTGTGATTGAGGAAGTGAAGGGTCACATTATCTGCGGTCTGTTCGCAGGCGCCTGAGGGAGGCTGGTGAGAGCCCGACAGGTAATGAGGAATAGATTCTAGTTTGAGCCTGAAGGCCTGAACAGGGGGAACAGTGGGCAGAAGGGCCAGCTGCCATGCAGAAAGTGAACTGAGTATTCTGGGCCTTTAGTTCTATTCAGGCTCTGAACAGGTGGGATGAGGCCCTCCCATATCTGCGAGGAGACCCTGCTTTAGTTAGTTAACCAATTCAAACAGCAGTCTATTCTAGAAATAACTTTATAGATAAGCCCAGAAGCAACATTTAACCAGATACCCGGTCATCCGGGAAACCAGTTAATTCACACACAAGCCTACCAATACCATCAGGAACCTCACAAAGTTGACTTTCTTTTCTTCTCAGCAGCTTATTTATCAGAATCCTGCTGTCATCTCAACCTGTTTGGAGGAGTGTTGGATCTATATACCTTGTTTTGTTTTTTACTGTATTCTCAATGTTGATGGCAGGGCACAAATGAATTTGTTGAGTGAATGACTAATATTGAGAAACCAGTGTTGAGAGGACCATCAAACAGGCCCCAGTAACTGAGATGAGCAAGCGCTGTTAGAGCAGCGGATGGATTTGTGGGGAATGGGTGGGAGCTGAGTCATCAACATGGAAAAATCAGTTGTGTTTGGTAGCAAGAGTTGTTGGTAGGAGAAGGAATAAGAACTTGAAATCAATATTCCTGTTATTTTTAGAATTAAACAAGGCAGCTCATGCAATTCTAGATATTATCCCAAACAGGGAAAGATCAAATCACTGTCTAAGGATTTGTCTTACACTAGTAAGATCATAAAACCAAATTTTAATTCACCCAGGAATGAGTTTTCTCCAGAATTCAGAATCTCTGAGAATATATTTATTCTTCTGGCAAAATTCTCTCATGTTGAACTCATTTTTATACCTCCTTGTCATTCCGAATACTAGCAGTTTTTGTTTGGTAGCAACCTTTGCTGAAAACAAAAAGCAAAAACCCTGTTCTCCACTGCATCCATGCCTGGATTCACTTGTCATGCTTTAAATGTGAAGTGTCTCCAACAAGCATAGATGTTTGATCCCCAGCTGGCGGTACGATTTTGGGAGATTATGGAAACTTTAGGAGTTGAGGCCTAGCTGGAGAGAAAGGTTACTAGGTGCTGCTTTTAAAGATGGCATCTGGGGACTGGAGAGATGGCTCAGCGGTTAAGAGCACCCACTGCTCTGTAGAAGCCACGGGTTTGAATCCCAGCACCCACATGTTGGCCAAAAATTGTATGTAACCCCAGTTCTAGTGGATCCGATGCCCTCTTCTGACCTCCTCGGGCACTGCACAACACAGGTGCACTTTCACATGCAGGCAATACACTTATACGCATAAAATAATTTTTAAAAATGGCATCTGGTCTATTTCATTTCTCCTTCTGTCTGCCATGAGCTGGAGAAGCTCCTCTGTCACATGCTCCTGCTGTCATGATGTTCTGTCTAAGACTATGGTGCCAGGTGACCATGGTCTAAACCCTCTGAAACTGTGAGCCCCCCAAAACCTTCCTTTCTTAAGTTGTTTCTGTCAGGTATTTGGTCACAGCTACACTAATGTAAATAACCACACTCATCCCTTTAAGACATTTATTGCACAGTACCTAAGTGCTGCACAAGTGCTCAGGATTCAGCAGTAATCGAGAAAAACATGGTACTTGCCTCATTCATAAGCATTTTTAGAGATTCTTTTCGTATTTTTGTTGCTTCTTTTGTGTGTAATTTTTCTTTTCCACAGTGCACACTAGGCAAATACTCTACCACCGAATTACTTCCCTAGCACTTTTTACTTTTTTAAGACATGATCTCATAAATTTCCCACATTGGCCTTGAACTTGTGATCCTCCTGAGTTAGCCTTATAAGTTGTTGGGATGACAGCCTGAACTATCAGGCCTGGCTAACTTCAAGATTCTTTGTTTTGTTTTTGAGGCAGGGTCTCCCTGTAGCCCCAAATACCATAGAACTCAATATGTAGATCAGGCGGCTTTGACCTCACAGAAATTCTCCTTTCTCTTCCTCTGGACTGTTGGAGCTAAAGGCATGCACCACCATGCCTGGTTCCAGCTTCGAGACTCAAAGCCTAAAACAAAGACTCCTATGACATATAGTTTTTTATCCAAGACCTACATTCTAGTCTCCTGTTGAGGAAATTGGGTTACATTTTACAAGATAAATACAAATATTTTGAACAAAACCACAGGGAGAACATTTAATGCTACCAATTCCTTTTAAGGGATTTGTTTTAAGTTTTTGTTAAAAACTTAGCACATAATAACTAGCAGGCCATGAGCATCATGGGGCTGGAGATAACATTGTGAAAACGTATCTGGATTCTGACCCAACTTCCAAGGTGAAAACATTTCTTTGGGAGGCAAAGTTGTGAAGATTTCCCCTCGTGATTAAGATCAGTGCCCTTGAAAGAGACCCCAGAGAGCAAGGGAGCACCTTGTGCCTATGAAGTCACACTGAGATGGGGGCCAATGAGGAAGCAGACCCTTGCCAGATCCTGATCTGTGAATATCCTAACTTTCAGGTTCTTGAGAAATTAAATTCTGTTGTTTATAAATCAATCACATCACAGCATCTCATTCATGTATTTTGTCTCTTTAATGTCTGTATGCATGTTTTATTTAGAATATTAAAGTGGAAAATCTTGTGCATGTTTTTCTACACTTGCTAATACAACCAATTGTATGAATTCAGGCTTTTGCTCTTGTTAAAAATTCTTTCAGAAATTCTTTCAGAAGTAGCATTCCTCTCTCACTCTCATTCAAGAGCTCTGCTTCATTTTCTTTCTAAAACTCACTACACCGTGCGTCCTCGCTGCTTATTTTCTGTTTGCTTCTCCAGAATCAGGGCAGGGATTTTGCTTTTTTATTCACACAGCTATTCCCAGGGCTTAGAACTGACCTGGGTCCAGGCGAATAAACTGATGTAATTGGGAATAAAAGAAATACAAGACTCTGGGTCTAATAATTCATATCTGTCACTACTTAGCTGCAGGGCAGACAGCCACTCACTACCCATCCTAAGGCATCATTTTCTACAAGACTGCTAAACAGAGGCTCTCCAGGTACCAATTCCATATTGGCAGAGTAGATGTAAGTAGACAAAAATGCTCTAGGTTAGAATAAAGGAGCCATTACTAGTCAGAAAGAAAGCGGAAACATTGGGGCGGCAGGGGGAGATGCATTCAGATGATGGGTCTTTAAAGAACACCCGGGGAGCAAGCGAAGCGATGAGCCCTCCAGCAGCACCTCTGCAGTTCCTGGAAGGGCCAGGCGGAAGGTCTTGTGAGTCTAGGAAAAAAACAAAACAAAACAAAAAAAACCTAACAAAACAAAAACTTTTATGGAAGAAAATTCTCCCAGGAAGAGGCGCTGAAGTGGCTGAGACCATGTGGGGTGGAGAGGAGATTCTACCGAGAGAGGAAGGGAAGGCAGAGGGCCTGCGGGAAGGGGGAAGGGGAACAGGATTCTCCCCCCTTCCAGAAAACCACTACCCCGCTGTCATTTGGTCCGGGCCAGATTAAACACGCGGCTCACAGCAAACGAGAAATTCTATACAGAGAGCCACATTCTTTCTCCACGTGACCAGCATCCTCCTCAAACACCTGATCCTGATGTAAGAACCTGTGTCTGGGGCACTCGGTCCATCAGCCTCATTTGCAAGCGCCGAGGGCGCTGGCCCTCCCACACCAGAAAAGGGCACTGTCTGCCTAAGCTGTCCCAGCGTCACCGGGAATACCCTGCAGCCTCGCAAAGCTTAACATTGCAGGCTGGGTTTGGATACAGAAACTTTCCAGGCAGAGGCTCTGAAACTGGCACGTACTCTGCACAAAGGGGTTGGCCCAGCTGAGAGGGCCATAAGAAGCGGTCATTAACACAGGACACCTGGTAAGTGACTACGATGAAAGGGTAGCCATGCGCCGCAGTGACAGTCCGTGTTCTGGACAATTCTACCCATCCCGAGTGAGGACAGGCAGTCCTCAGGCCCTCAGGGAGCCGCCCCGGCCGAGTTCCTAGGCAGGGCTCCAGCTCCTCAGCCACACCCACACGGCGTCCAGCATAGCCAGGGGCGTCCCGGAACCAGCCGCGCCCCTCGGGTGCCCCACGCAGGCGCGCTGAGGCCGGGGCGTGGCGGGCCGCGTGGCGGGGATGTGGCCAGACCTGGGGGTGGGGGGGCGTGGCCTTGGCACGACTGTGAGGGGGCCTGGGGAGCGTGGTGGGTCCGGGGCCTTGGCGGGGGCGTGGTCAGCTCTGGGGAGCGTAGGGGGGCGGGGCCTGGGCGGGCGGGGCCTGGGCGGAGGCGTGGCGGCCCCTGCTGGGCTGCGCAGGGTAGGGCGGCGCTGGGCGTTTCCATCGCTGGCCGCGGCGGACCGCACTGCCCAGTTGGACTGTCGGCGTGTGCATCAGCTCTGCCCTCGCTCGCAGCCGGCGCTCCGCTGCCGTCTGGTGAGTGGCCGAGGCTGGGGAGCAGCTCCTCCGCGGGGGCACGGGGTCGCGCTGGGCTGAGAACTCGCTAGAGGGGCTCCCGGGCTGGGGCGGGCGGGGCTCTGATGACCCTAACTCTGATGAGCTCCCCCTTTTCTCCCTGCAGCCGCGCAACACTCCCGACTCGCAGCGCCATGGCTCAGGTAAGCGCGCGCCCAAGACCTGGGCAGTGGGGGCGCCGGTGCTGCCTCCTCTTCTGCTAGGCTCCCGTGCTTCCTCGTTGCCCCCCGTGCCCTCCCTCCGTACCCCCTCCCAAGTCCTCCTGGTGCCCCCTCCCATGCCTCCTCTGTGCCCCTACGTGTCTGGTTCCCCCTCTGGTGCACCGGAGTCCGGGGAACCTGCCTGGGAACTGTTCTCTCTGGGATGTGAACCAGGCGGTCCCAAAATCCAGAGTTGCCAAAATTAGAACCAGAGCAGGAACAACTCTCTTGATCATGTGAGGGAACGCCCTTTTGGCTTCCCTTATTTTTAATTTTTCCCGCAGTTTCCTGTATTTGAAAACTGGGTGTGCGTTGGCGATTTCATGGAGCTTCGGGGGA
This sequence comes from Eospalax fontanierii, assembly GCA_035773235.1. Taxonomy (NCBI): domain Eukaryota; kingdom Metazoa; phylum Chordata; class Mammalia; order Rodentia; family Spalacidae; genus Eospalax; species Eospalax fontanierii. The sequence continues at coordinate 63,938,659 of CM069535.1, read as the reverse complement.
GCTTTTTCTAGTGCTCTGTTCAGCTTTACTTAAAAGGAACCAACTGTTCTTTGGTAGCCCCGGTTTTATTTTCTTTCTTTTTCACACAAAAGATACTAAATCAAAACGAAGAACTGTTTTTCTAAAGTAGTGAACTCGTTGAACGAGTTCTGAATTGAATTTGCCTTGGGACTATCTCAAAAGTTAATTACCTAACACAGTTTTGTTTTTTAAATCTCTTACTATTTCTCAAGAATGTAGTAAAGGAAAACAAAACAAAACTGGTTTATACAGTGAGTTTTAGAAATTAATCACTTAAGTAAGTTATCATTCTTGAACACTTAGCCAAGCACTGCTACAGCTGGGATTCCAGCACTTGGGAGGTGGAAGCAGAACAATCAGAGAGTTCAAGGTCATCTTTGTATAGGAAGTTTCAGGCTAGCCTGAGCTCCAAAAGACTGTCTCAAAAAAAAACAAGACAGCAAATTTCCACCCCAAAACTAATTTCACAAATCTTATCTGAGTCCAGGTCATCTTTTAAACAAGTCTTACAGCCTGCTTAAATGGTGCTCTCTCTCATGTGTAGTTCACTTTAAAAAATCGGATTAATTTAGTACAACTGTATAAGGTTTCATGGCCTCCCTAAGACAAAGTGAGAGGATAAGGATGCTTTGGTGACTTTATAAGTTTATACATGCTGCAGTTCTTCCTCTTTTGCACTTAAGCAGCTCTTCTGTTACCTCAAGGGGAAGGTTTAGTTTAGGTTCTTTCCCAGCAGAGAGGATACCTTTTGTGGGGTTAATTTTTCTTCTCTGAAGAGTAGCTTTCCAGTTTTCATATGCTGGTGTGGTGATGTACCTGATAACTAGCAAGCCTCACAGAACACTTTGTCCTTACCCATTTGGCTTACTCTCCGATCTCTTTTAAGTTTCTCAGTGATATCTGAAGTTTGTTTTCATTTATTGAGACAGGATCTCCAAGTATAGCCCAGGCTGGTCTGGAGCTTACCATTATGACTAGGTTGACCTTCAGCTCTCAGAAATCCTCCTACCTCAACTTCCCAAATGTTGGGATTACAAACATGTACCAACACACCCAATTTGAAGTTTTTCAATCAATTCCTTGACAGTGTATAGACTTCTTTACCCAAGGTAGAAGAAATGAACACATTTTCTAGTGGTGGACATTACTGTTGATAACTTCATAGAATAATAATAGTATAAAGACCTTTATATGTATATATGCAAAACCTACGAGCATGGTGACTGGATGTGTAATGTGTACATGATCTGTGCTGCAATGTGTTTTCTCTCAAAGCCATGTTTACTCAGCATGAAAGTTACAAGTGGGCACTGGAGAGATGGCTCAGTGATTAAGAGCAAGTGCTGCTCTTGCAGAGGACCTGAACTGGGTGTCCATCATTCCTGTGGGCAGCTCACAACTGTCCAGGGGACCTGTGGCCTCTAGCTTTCAAGGGTAACTGCATTCTTGTGAATGTATCCCATACAGACACACATGGATACATGTAATTGAAGATAAAAATAAATCTTTGCCAGGTGTGGTGGCACATGCCTTTAATCCCAGCACAAAAGGAGGGGCAGGTGGACTTCTGTGAGTTCAAAGCCAGCCCCGCCAGTGAGCTCACATAGTTCCTGTTTTAAAAACAAAAGAGTTACAAGTCAGTACTTTAAAAAAATTACAGCTGTGTTGTACTTTGCTGTAGCTGTGTTATAATCTGTGGAAAGTTCAGAGGTAAAACATTTTGATAAAATACTTAAAGTCAGAATAGAGTTTTGTTATCTTATATTTAACTTTCAGTGATGTGCAGAATGTCCACATCATGTAATTGTACCTTTTTTTTTTTTTTGGGAGGAGAAAAGGGAGGCAGGGTTTCATATAGCTCAGTGTGGCCTTGAACTCACCATGTAGGTGAGGATGACTTTGAACTCCTAATTCTCTTGCCACTACCTCTGAAATCTTGGGACTGTAAGTATGAATTGCCATCCTTGGCTATAATTCCTCTTATGCTATCTAATGTGTGCTTTGGATTCTGGTGTCATTACAGGACAGCTATAAGGTTTCACAGAGTTTCAATGGAAGGACTTTGGTTGACCTGTGGAACCAGAGACTTGGATTCTGTGACATCTAGGGAGTAATGGAATCAGATATCTATCTTAGAGGTGCATGCTTCAGCAATTAAAAGTGAATTATTTAAGTGATAATGTCTCTTGCCTCCTGAAAATTTAAACTGTAGCATCCTACCATAGTAATTCTTAATCTTTATGAACTATATATATTTATATCATATATCAATTTATTCTTTTTATGTATATTTTATTGAATTTTTGTACATTTCATACAGTAGATTTTTTTTTTTAAATTTTTTAAAACATGTTTGAGTGTAAGTGCACCTGTGTCATGAAGTGCTGGAGGAGGCCAGAAGAAGGCACTGGATCCCCTGGAACTGAAATTACAGATGGTTGTTAACTGTCATGTGGGTGCTGGGTATTGAACCTAGGTCCTCTGCAAGAGCAGTCAGTGCTCTTAAGCACTGAGTCATCTCTCCAGCCCCTTACAGTGGATCTTAATCATATTAGAGCCCTCCCCTGTCTGTACCCTCCCTATAGCCTGCCCATAGGATTTCATGCATTCTGACATATATGTTAAGGTCTATCGAGTCATTACCCAGATGTCCCTTGGTGTGAGTACATTCACTGGAGTCTGGTCAGCTTTACTTGAGTTGCGATCACTCTCTTTATAAAGTGAGAAAGTCCAGAAGCCAGGTGTTTAGGCAGACATATGAGCCTGGTCATCTTTCTAAGAATGTGACTGGAAGGAATCAATTGATCTCTTTCCTTCCCCTCCCTTTCTCCGTACTCTCTCCTTCTGCTCTCCATTTGTTTCTTCCCCTGCCCTTGTCTTTCCCTCATATGCATACTGAGGTATTTTGGTATATATATGTGTGTGTATATATATATATATATATATATATATATATATATATATATATATGTGTGTGTGTGTGTGTGTGTGTGTGTGTGTGTGTGTGTGTGTGTATACTATATGAAGTGCATTTTTATTCTGACCCTTCTGCTTTCTGTTCCACTCATTCTAGCCCACTGCTCTCTACAAGTCCTTTGTCCACATTCTTGTCTTTTTGTTTTGCTTTATGACCCAACAATTTCGAGAGTTTAAATGGGGTCATCAGTGTGGCCTTGGGTTTGTATCTGCCCTTAGAAGACTGCTTGGTTCACCTGTATATTTTTACAGTTAAATTTTTCCTTAATCATGTCAGCATAAGTAATAAAGCTATAACAAAAGGCATACTGAGACTGTGTGATTTTTATTATTGTGTTGTGCAGATACACACAGAACTCTGAGCATCCCCAGAGTAACACTACATGATCCACTCTTCTTTTTCTGGTTCTAATCCTGATTCCTTAGCATTGACCAGTCGGCTGTTAGATGGGGGGAAAGAGATTAATTATGGTCTTTCCAGTCTTCCTCAGAGAAACACTGATTAGCTATATCTCCTACGTAAAAAACTTGAAGTTATCCATCTACCTGTAAACAATTCCTGGACAGCACTTGCTTTTTAAATACATGTTTGAAAGCATTCATTTGAATAAGTTATATGATTTTAAGCCATAATTGCCATAGTTTAGCATAAATTTTGCTAAATGAGTAACAGATTACTATGATTATTGGATTAGTAACATTTTCTACTTTAGTAAATTTGGATACAAGCTTTTTTCATTTATTAAGAATGTACAGTGACCAGGTACAGTGGTTCTAGCCTTTACTCTCAGCTCTTGGGAGCCAGAGGCAGGTTGGTTGATCTCTGTGAGTTCAAGGCCAGTCTAGTCTACATAGTGAGACCCTGTCTCAAAAAACAAACAAACAAAAAACAAAACCAAAAGCCAACAGTCCCCTAAAACAAAGAGCATTAAAAGTTGCCTGAATTATGTATGTAGATAACATATGTGTGAATCATTTTCTTTTTTTCTACCTCCAACTTATATAAATGTTATGTCTTACATCTTTGTAATCTTACATCTTCGTAATCTTCAGTTAGACTTAACATATTTTGGGTTGGAATTTTTTTTTTGAGACAGGGTCTCACTATGCAACCCTGGCTTGCAGATTCACTTGCTTCTTCCTCCTGGGTGCTGGGATTAAAGATGTGCTAGTTTTGCATTTCATCATCTAGCTACAGCCAAATTAATAGATATTTACTTTAAGTAATCCAATTTACTTTAAGTACTTAAACATTCATGAAATTGTTTTATTTGGTTTGGAAAGAGTTAAGAGTTGGCTTTATTTAATAGATGAATGACCAATTCGTACATTTTAATTCAGTTTAAACATTTCATTTTCGGGTAATCAAATTTTAAGAATTTGATTTTGAACAGTCTGAACTTAATTTTATTATTTTGTTACTCATGAAGAGTTAATATATTCATGGCAGCAGGAATGTTATGAAGGCAAAACTAGTTTTGTATAAATGTTCAGCAGAAACTTCCAGAACATCACTTACTTCCATGGTATATATTTAACTGTATAAGAGCTGATTGGAAAATTTGGGGGTTGGTTTAGAATTGTTTGGCTATAATGATAATTTACAAAGATGCTGTACCCAGTAGGCAGGATCAGTGTAAACAAGTGAATTTTCGATGAACTCATTACTGTGGAGCCTCTGGTCCTGACTCACTTTCAAGGTCAGATCGCTGTAGCTAATCTTGGGATCTTGGATCAAGATTGCCTGTTATCCATGATCTCTGCTGCTGTGGCTCAGCCTGTCATAATACTGATCTCTTTGACTGGCTTAATTTAGATGCTGAGAAAGCCACTTGACTGTTTTGCAAGCCACTGAAAAATTCATTGGGATGGTTGAGCCCTGGTTTCCTTATGTCATCTGGTGTGCCTTGGAAGTCTTGTACCAGTGGGCAAGCTAACTATAGATGGGAAGTCTGATTTTCTTCTTTTAATAACTTCAAAGTTCAAAACAGAAGAAATATCTTTCTACATCATAGATCTATTTCTGAAGTACATTTTAGTTGTATAATTGCTCACTGCTCTGAAATTGTACAAATGCATACATTAAATTAGAATTAGTGCTTCTAAGTCCTTCGCTTTAAATGTTTGAATCCAGCCCTTTCGGTTTAGTAGTTTATATAGTATGCAAACATATAAGCAGTTGATTAATTGGAAGGAATGTGTGTTATAATTGGCTTCATTTCTTTGGACATTGTTGTCTTTATTTTCCATGTACATATGTGCATCCTGAATGTTTGGCTGTTTGGTTTCTTTTCTGTACAGGACCTTGTTAGACGTGGAAAGTAAAATAGGAGCTGCAGTTAAGATTTGTTGTTATAATAGATGCATTGCAAACACTGTCTGTATTATAAATGCCTGTGATACATTTTGGAAATATGTATTGCTGTTTCAAAGAGGAACACAAGTGACTTACCTTACCTGTGTGGGGTAAAGGAAGGAAGGCATTGTATGTAGAGACAGAGCAAATGCTCAGGGAAGTCAGAGTTTGGTAGGCTGCAACTGAAGAGGGTACTGCTGGGGTGACTGCAGTAAGAGAGGATCGTGGTACCCTGTCTGGGAAAGCAATGCCAAATAGGTAGCTTGCTGGAACCGGACTAAGTAATAGGAATTGTTTTCTAGCTGATGGAAGGATGTCAGGGGGTTGTTAGGGTGGGTATGCCCAGACCAGATTTGTATTTAAGGAAGTGCCAGTACGGTGGCTGCTCTTCTGAGTATTACAGAAGGAGGGATAGCAGATTCTCTCCTCCGGGGAGGCTGAAGTTCTTACACACATGGGCTGAGGCAGTGCTACCCTCACTGTGCTCAGTTTCTAAGAGCACAGTGTAACTTTCAGTTTGCTGATGTTTATCAGTGGAACACATCCTTCATTGGCAAGGAAGATGAAAACAAAATGAAACAAAACTCAACACAATAGCAAAAAAACCCCATGTAACAAACCATATGACATTAAAGAAATACATACCAAAGGTTTTGTTTTTTCCTTTCAGTACTGGGGACAGAACTCAGGGCCTTACACATGCTAGGCAAATGCTTTACCATTGAGCTAGACCCCAACACTTTTTATTTTTTATTTTGAGACAGGGTCTCACTAAGTTACCTGGGCTGGCTTTGAAGTCACTCTGTTGCCCAGGCAGGCCTTGAACTTTGGTTCTTCCTGCCTCAGCCTCCTGTGTAGCTGGGGTTGCAAGCATGTCCCATTAAGCCCAACTAACAGAAATTTAAGGTATATTTATAAATCCTTATTTTGTCATAAAAAATTTCTACCATTGCACAAATAACTTATTTTACAATGATGCATTTGTCCGTGACCTTAAGAGGTCAAAAGTAGTTGGATAGTTAGACTGACTGGAATGCAGCAGAAAGAAGGGTGAAGGGGTGAGAGAGGGAGCAGAGCTGGGAAGTGAGCAGTGGCTGGTGGAGTGTGACGTGCGCCTCCTTTTCTGATAGGTTCTGAGTGAGGTTGGGATTAGGGATTGAGAGAGTGTAGGTACCTGAAGTTGTCTGTACCTTCCAGCCCTCTCAGAGATTCTAATTTTTTTCCTGCTGTTTATTTCATTTTCCAGGACAGTGTGTAATCATGCCATGTTGCCTTTTCCGTCTTTTCTTGCGCATCCTAATTCTTTCTTAATACAGTGCTTCATTTTTTTCTCATCAGTGGACTTGCACTGTCACAGGAAGTAGTGCTGAGCCTTTGGTGTGTTCTCCTGGGAGGGGAGGTAGAACTCCCTGTCTGCCTGTCTCCCCACCGTTCCACCATCTGCTGCCCAAGGCTTTTAGAAACCTGAGTCTGAAGAATGCTACTTAGAAACCACTGAATAGCTAGCCACTTGTCAGTGCCCCTTTCTGATAGTCTGTTTCTGGATTCCCACTTGGCTCCTCATTAGCATGCTGTGGAGGATTGTGGGTGATTAAATGGTGAACACAGAACAGGAGGACACATTCATAGAGGGTTAGGCGCTGCTGAGCTTTCAGGAAAACATTCTTTAAAATGTTCCAGACAAGGGAATATTTTCTCATCTTTAAACTTGATACTGTTTGTGTATCATTTCCTTTTGTCCTTTAAATCGTGTATTCAGAAACGTAGTCCTTCACTTGTTTTTTTTGACTGATTTTATTCATTTTATTTTAGCACAGTTAGTCTTTGTGACCAAACCACTTTTTAATTTAGAGGATAAAAAAGCTAACAAAATTATTATAGAGCTAAAGATGGGTACTTTTGAAGATGAGAGTTAAAAAGTGAATTATATGTTTTGGACAGGTGTTGTCTAAGCAGGCATAGTAATTCCCTTGTGTAGGTCATTGGTGGTAGGGGATAAGAGAACTGAGGGTGAGCAGGCTAGAAGAGAGAGCAGTCTGCTGTGATACAGCTAACCCTAACAGAGTGTGGGACCTCAGGAAATGGGGCCTCAGAGTCACATTGCATTTTGTGTGGGCAGTGAGGGGTGGGCTGATCCTAGACCAGGTTTCTGCCTTTGTGACTCAGTCTGTGACTCACATCTGGCCCTTTAGCACTGCCATGTGGCCTTGCTCACTCTTTGGCAGTGATTCTATGTAGCAAAAATGTCTCACAATTTCTAGAAAGCTCTTACATACACAGCTAGCCATTATTTCTCTGTTAAGGAAGCTCTCCTTTATTCCTCTCGTGTTCTAGCCCCTACCGGTCAGGTCCTTTTTCTCTTTGAGGCAAATCCGTCCTCCTTCTTTCCTTTGTAACCTTGCCCATGTTTAACTCTCTGGTTACTTGTAGTTTCTTCATATTCTACAAATACCAGGCTTTCTTTTTAAAATGTATTTTACAAAGCTTATTTTTACATATTGTTTGCCGGTTGCGTCCTACAGCCTGCCACTTCTGCGGGGCCCTAGGTCTGCAATCAGTGAGCCCTCTCCCACTGGGCAGCCCTGTGGCCTGTCTAGCCTCTTCTCACCTGTGGAAGCCTCTTCTCTTTCTTCTTGCCTTAGGAGGCAGCTCAGTGTGACAGTTAAGGATCCCTTGACTTGAGTCAAATCCTAACTCTGCTACTTGCTTGCTTGATGGATGTGAGTGATTTGCTAAACTGTCCTGAGCTGTTGTCATCACAGGGATAAGCTGCAGGATACCATCAGCACAGCTTGTTAGCGTACTCAGTGCATAGTGGCTGCCATTTCGAGGTCACCTTCCTTTCCCTTTGACACCTCCTCTTCCCATCCTGTTCTTGAGGTCTGATGTGGCAGTGTCCTCCTGCAGCCTGGCCCCTGTCTGTGTGATTGTCACTCACAGCTGCCGTCTTCCCATTGCTTGCTGTGGACAGTTGCAAATCAGCTATTCAGTTCCCCATCCCAAACCAGCAGCATCTTAAAAGTTCCCTTCTGCTCTGACTCCTCTTCCTGCATCTCTCCTCTCCACATGACCACCACGGCATTGGATGTGTGCCTTCTCTCTGTCAGTCTGCCAGGCTTCCAGACTACTTTCTTAGGCAGTTGGCTCCATTGTCTCCAATGCTGCCAGTCCCCTCTCTGTGCATAGCTGACATTGTCTCGGGCTCAGGTCCTACCAGTGCTTCCTGTTGCCTGTAGGTTCAGGCTTGTGATTTTGTGTGGCTGTTGTAGACCTTCCCTTTGTTGATTTTTTTTTTCTACCCAATGTGATGCTCTTTGAGTGCAAGGAAGCACCTAACCCTTTACTCAAAGTAACAGATCATTTTATTCTTCCATTCTTCATACATGATGATGACTGACCCTCTAGTTATCTACTTCTATGATCTTGACTGTCAGGTTCACAGGTAGCTTTCAAGGCTATCTTGGGATGTCTTCCCTCCCTCCATTTTCTTTTTTTCCGCTCTAGCCTTCTCCCTCCCACCCATTCTCCAGCTTATGTGCTGCTGTGACCCTGATCCAACCTCAGTTTGGGTCTGCTTTTCTGCCCTCCATTCTGTTCCTCTATCACTTCTCTACTTTAGGATTCACAAGAGCTTATTAAAAAGCACTTTGTATGATAATGTGAAATGAGATGGCTAATAAAGAATATCTTCCTGTATCGTTGGCTGGCATACAAATTACCAAATATTTCCAGAACTTGCTAAATCAATTCAAGATTCCTAAGTTTCAAGAACAGGACTTGGAATGAAAGTGATATGGACTGTCTTTCCAACTGAGTGCTTAGCGTGAGGCATCGCGTTTTAATGCAGGCTCAGTGTGTTTCTAAGTTGAAGTTGGAGACACTTTGTTGGGAAAGAAGCTCAGCAGGACTGTGTGCCTGTGTGAGGCAGGGCTTTGTGGGGCATGATCACAATGGAGAGATGAGGGGGCCACGCTCCCATAGTGTCACCGTGGTGGGTCAGCGTGTCCCTCCTCTGACTGTCCCCAGTACTCTCCCTCTAATGGTCACTTCCACTCTCAAGTGGGTCACAGATCTTACCAGACGGTTCATTTATCTAGAGTCCAGATGTGATGTGGAGCAAAGACTGAGGGTGTTATTTGCTTTCTGACATTGGTTACAGTGTGAGCGATGCTGTGTTTTCTCTCTCAGGCTCTCAGAGGCACCGTGACTGACTTCCCTGGATTTGATGACCGTGCCGATGCAGAAACTCTTCGGAAGGCCATGAAAGGCCTAGGTAAATTAAACATTTTTACTCTAAAAGAAAAAAAAAATTCCGAATAAAATCACCATCGACTATAGTAAAATTATTGTTAGAATATTTTGATCTGAAATATATAAAAGATAAATTCAGATAACAAAACAATAGTATAGACATTGCACAGATCCAGTTTCTGGAGCTGGGCATGCAGGTGGACTCAGCTCTGTGCTCTGGAGGTTGTCAGCCTGGCTTCCATGCCGGAGCTCTGAGGTCCTGCTGTCATGTGTTTGCTTCTCCTGCTTGGAGTCTGACAGAGACTGTTCTTTCTCTAGTCTTTCCTAGGCAGTTGCTGACTTCTCAAGGGTTTCTGTGTATAAATGACTTCTCCATGCTCAGGCTCCTATACCAGTGTTCTTATTCTTAGCTTTGAAGGGTTGCCTATAACATTCCCAGGCTACCTTATCAGACTCATCTCCCATTACTGTTTGATGTCTTCTCTGAACCAACCGTGCTGGGTTGTCTGCTCTGCCAGAAGTCCTGTATTTTCCTATTCCATGAGATTTCCCTTTATTTTAAGAGTCTGGGCTTCCTTATATGACTGCCTTGTTTGAAAACAAGCCTTTATCTTTCAAGACAGTGTTGTATGTCTCCTTCTCCATGGAGCTTCCCCCAAACTCATTTCTGCCTCTTGTCAGCCAGGAGATCATCTTTTGTAGATTGTTATGTTTTCTACCCTAAATGATCTATAACTGGACTCCAGAGACTTTGTCTTTTTCTTCTCAACGTTCCCTATATTCTTAGCACATTGTATTTCATGAACAGCTGCTATTGGAGTAATTATACATAACTCTGAAAGCTAAGTACACTGAGATTTCAAAAAGCCAGAAATGTTTTTCCATCTCTTTAAATCTGGTTGAGAATAAGAGGTAGTATACATTGGAAATACAATGGTTTCTATATTATCAGTTTTATATTTTATTTAATATAACATATAAGCTGTGTTTTATATTATCACAGAGAGAGGTAAGAGCACAAAGAACACTAATTGGAAAGACTGTTGAGATAATGGACATGTAAGAGCCCCAGCTGTCATTGCTAACTATCAATTACAGGCACAGATGAGGAGAGCATCCTGACCCTGCTGACATGTCGAAGCAACGCTCAGCGCCAGAAAATTGCTGAGGCCTTTAAGACTCTGTTTGGCAGGGTAAGACCATAGTTTATTCAAGGTGGGATGTGATAGCACCGTGAGTTTAAAAGAGTTTGAAAAATAGAATCATCTCTCAGTATCTGTAGGGAATTCTTTGCAGAGTCTCCCCAACTATCCTGAATTCTTGATGCTCAAGTCCTTCACAAAATGGTACAGTGTTTGCATGTAATGTCACGTCCTCCTCTCCATAACTAGAAGACTAAGATGACCGCAGAACACATGCTTTGTAAGCAGCTGTTACACGACAGCATTCATAGGACGGCAGGAAAAACTTACCGTCACATAGTTGTTTTCCTTTGCTTGACACTTTTGAGGCGTTAGAGTTCCCATGCCTCCCAGGTTTTCCTAACTCTGTGTCTCACCTGGTCTCATTATCCATTTTCTTGGTGTAAGACTATATTTCCACACCCTACATTAAGACAGTTATGGTCTTGGTTACTTTTATTGTGATTTAAAAAAAATCACTTGATTCAGGTTCTTATTTGATTAATAATTCAAAGCAAAATTTTAAATCTTTTGCTGAATGAAAGAGCCGATATGAAAAACTTAATGTAGTTTTGTTATTCTGACAACTTATATTTGTAATTTAATTGAAAAACAAATGTGGAGCAAAACCAGAAAGTGTCCTTTTGCTTTACTAGGGATGGAATCCAGGGCCCTGAGCATGCTAGACAGGGTGTGGTCCACTGAGCTGCAGCTCAGCCCACTGTTAGGAAGTATCTACTGGGGAGCTTACTGCCTGGTGTGCTGAAACTGAGCAGAGGGGAAACATGCTTTTCCTTTCTTTCTCATTGTACAAATCCTCTTGCCAAAGGCTCCTTTCAGCGGTCAGAAGCATAAGGGTGACCATCATCTGTTGCATGGTAGAGTGTTGCCAGAGAGTGAAAGACAAGGGAAGGTATTGTTTAGACGGATGGATAAATCTTGCTTTTTAAAAATACATTTATGGTAGTTGAGCCCTGCCCCCCATCTTTTCCTTTCTGTTATTGGGGAACTGAGCTCCATCTCAGGATTTTTATCAAGATACCACTATTGGGCTTAGCATGATGGTACATGCCTTTAATCCCATCACTCAGGAGGCAAAGCAGGTGGATCCCTGTGAGATCAAGGCCAACCTGGTCTACATAGTGAGTTCCAGGCCAGCTGGGGCTACAGGGAGTTCCTGTCTCAAAACAAACAAAGCAAAAACAAACAAAAAATACCTCATATTCAGCATATTATTTTTTGATGGTGCCGGTCTTGAACCCAGGGCTTCATGCATACGTGGTCTCAAGTGCTCTGCCACAGAGCTCTATTGCCAGTCAACCTTTTTGGTTTTGGTTTTCTGAGGAAGGATTTTGCTTTATAAAACCGGGCATGGTGTTTCAGGCCTGTAATCCTAGATACTTTGAAGGCCGAAGCAGAATTGGAGAGTTCAAATCCTGCCTGGGTTATAGAGTAAATTCAAGACTAGCCTGGGCAGCTGTCTCAAAAATTACGAAACAGGCTGGGCATGTAGCTTGGATGCTTGTCTGGAATGATCCAGGTCCCTGATTTCAATCCCCAGTAAAGAATTAAAAATAAAGAATCCCATGTTGCCAGCCTGGCTTCCTGCGTTAGCCCCTCGTGTACTGGAATTGCAAGCATGTGTCACCCTGTGTATTAGCCTGCTCTGCACAGATACTCTATTTTAACCCCTAAAGTTAAGAAAAACATTTCTAAATACTTTGGTAGGTAAATGATGCCGCTTAAGGGTTGGGTCCGATATTGAAGGCACACCCTGCAGGGCTACTGAGTTTTGTGTGGTGTCTTCTGTAATACTTAGAGAAGCAGTGCAGCATGATTGTGGTCACTGAGTTTGTGTTTTCTGAGGTAGGACCTTCTAGATGACCTGAAGTCAGAGCTGACTGGAAAGTTTGAGAAGTTAATTGTGGCTCTGATGAAGCCCTCCTGGCTCTACGATGCCTACGAGCTGAAGCATGCTCTTAAGGTAAGAGGGTGCATGAAAGAGACCTTCCTGCCGTGCCTAGTGCTGCTTTATTTTGGTAACTGCTCTTTTTATTTGACTTATTTCAGTGAGGGCTGCTTGGAAGACAAAACTGAAGGAGGCAGTATGTAAAGGGGAAGAAAATAACATGTGTGTTATTCAATTTTCTTACATAGACTCAATAATATTATCTATTCAAAATTGTAATGTTTCTGGATTTTTATGTTTTATTTTCATTGTCTTAAGGTTTTGAAAATGTTTCAGATGAAATATTTTAACTTTTTAAATAGAAAGTTGGAGCACTTGCTTAGACTGGGGCCGGAAGTGCCTCATCCTTAGCAGGCTGGTTCTGCATGGGCAAACAGAATGAGCCGCTCAGGTATCCAGCCTAGCTTGGGATTCTCCTCACATAGCTGAAGAGCAGGAATTACCCCGTTGGGATCCTGTGTTTGCAGAGGCCCTGTGGTGTCCTACAGTGTTTCTTTTGGAGTATACAAGCTCTTGGGCATTGAGAGGAAGGCTTGTTAACAGAACACATCTCAAGTCAGCAACAGCTCACTCTCTAAGAGAATGGACCTAGGTATTTTAGTGCCTAAGTTTGGGCAAAGAGAAATAGAAAGAAAATATGCTAACTTAAAAAAAAGAAAGAAAGAAACTTAAGTCTAGCTATATTATTACTTAAACTTAAGTCTAGCTATGTTATTACTTAAACTTAAGTCTAGCTATGTTATTACTTAAACTTAAGTCTAGCTATGTTATTACTTATATGTCTCAGTGTCACAATGACTTTTATAAGTACAAAAAAAGGAAACCAGCTAAAATTACTTTTCACAAATCAAAGAAAGCAGGTTAAGTTCTTGTACATTGATCCAGTTCTTAAAAACTGAACAAAGCTGTATTGATTGTGAACTGCATTATCCTTCTGTTCTGATGCCTGAGATGATCTACTTAAGGAGAAACGGTTTGTTTGGCTTAGAGTTTTGAGGTTCCAGCTCATGAATCCCAAGGCTTTGGGCCTGTACCCAGGAAGCACGTCATGGTGGGAGCATGTTGTAGAGCAAAACTGTTGGACCCTAATGGCCAGGAAGTCAAGATAGGGAGGAGAAAAACTGCTTTCCCCATCCCCTTCAAAGATCTCCCCCAACGACCAAGCCTCTCGTTAGTCTGTACCGCTTACAGGTTCTGCCACCTCCTAGAGGTGCACTCTGGAACCAAATCTTTAACACCTAGCCTTTAGGGTGTTAGCATTACCAAACTATAGCATTACTTTTGATGCAGTTTTTCTGTGGCCCCATATAAACCTAACTTGAGCAGGGGCTTAGTTTCTGAGGTAGATTAAGTATCAGTGACATTCCATATAGTTTTCAGCCTTACTGTTTCAGTCTTTTTATTATTTCACTTTTTATTCACTGATCAAGTTGCAAGTTATACACTTATGTAACCTACATGTAGATATATCGTGCACACATATTCACAGAACAGTAAACAGTTTTCATTAGATAAGACAAAAATAAAAAGTAAATAGGATAAAAGTGCCCCCAGAGAGGTTAGTGTGACATTTCTTATTTCTGTAACAATAGAACTTGTGTACAAAGAAGTCCATATTAACTTGGATTTTTTTTTAGTTATGTAATTTGGGTAACATCCAGGAAAACAAATTTCTTTTTTTATCATAGTGACATATTTTCTCTATTAAAAATAATTCTTCAAACAGGGAGCTGGGACCAATGAAAAAGTACTGACTGAAATTATTGCATCAAGGACTCCTGAAGAACTAACGGCCATAAAACAAGTGTATGAAGAAGGTAAAACAGCTGGAATTTTATTACCCTTTCTTTCTCTAACACACATATAGCCTCATATGGATACAAGTCATGGCAGTTTTCTTGTTTGAAGAAACAAACAATAGCCACACAATAAACGAATAAATTCTCTGTCCTTTTACCCCTAACTGTTTTAGTAATTTACAAGCTGTTGCTGAGGAAGGTGCGGTTTATGTTTGCATAGGGTTTACAGCCACTGTACGGATAGTAACTTAAGGTATATTTAAGTGGGTTTTTTTCCTTCACATAAATTCAATTTTATGTGAGAAGTTTAAGAGCAATGTAGAATGCATTTGAGAGAGAACGAAATCCTTTTCCAGATTGGAGTTGATGAAACATTTCAGTAAGAGTTTGTTATTTAAGCTTCTGAAAGTGCTTGATTTAACTGCCCCTCGTTTGAGCTGTTCTTTTTACTGTGCTTTATATTTTTGTGAAAATGAAGTCTATATTTCAGTCTAGTTCATATTTCAGTGCAGTGAGTAATGGATTCTAGTCTATGAAATGAAAGTAAAAGCTGAGTTCTAATCCTGTCGGGTTTCTCTGTTTGCAGACTCTAAGCTGGAGCCACAAACCAACATGTATGGCCTAGCTACAGGATTAGCTTTTTAACCAGCCAGTCAGAACAGCGTGAAATTCAGGGCAAATAAACACTTACCAGAGGCCCTCTTTGCAGCCTCTCTTTGTGGTCAGGACCATCCCTGCCTCTCTGACAGAGGTCATGCCTGTGTCTCACCATGCTGGCTTATTTGATGTAACATTCAGAGATATCTATCTGAGTATGTTGATGCTGAGGACTGATCATCTGTTCTGCAGTAACTGCGTGCTGCATCCTGCTCACTGTGTTACCGAGCATAGCTCTTTGTCCAATGCTGTGCTGGCTGTCACAGGGAATATAGAAGATGTGCACAGCTGTTGTTCTCAAGGAAGTTACATGAAGCCTTAGTATAACTGCAGGAGTTAAAGGATAGTAAAATAAAAAAGTCAAGTGAAAAATTTTAATGAAGACGAAGTTAGACTGGAGAGGGAATCGTAGCTTTACGCGTTAGAGGAGGCTTTGTGGGACAGGTGAGAGCCCAATTTCAAGAGTAGATGGCTTACTAAGTATGCATGACAAGATGCACACACACACACACACACACACACACACAGTTACTCAGCAGCATTATTTAGCCTTAAACATGGAACTTTTAGCATTTGCAACAGCATAGATTAACCTCACTCAGTGGTAGACCTCACTCAGGTAGAATCTAAAAGGGGAGGCTCATAAAGCAGAAAGTAGAATGATGTTTGCCAGGGCTGGGCAGGAGGAGAGGAGGACGGAGAGTAAAAGAGAGAAGATGATGGGAAGATGGTGGTCAGAGGGGCTGAGCAAGTTCTGGAGATCTGGTGTGTAACACGGTTACTATACTGTACACTTGAAATTTTTTTAAAAAACTAGTTCTTAAATATTTTCACTATACCCAGAAAACTACATAGTGGTGCCAGTTAGTTTGTGGTATTTATTTTATAGTATGTATAACATGTGTTTTACACTTTAAATACATGTGTTTTATTTGTTTCTTGTATCTCAGTAAAACTGAGGAGGCCAGAACAAGGTGGGTCTCAGTAGGTGAAGGTGCCCAATGTTCAGTGATCCAAACCCTGGACTACAGAGAGGAGAACAGAGCCAGGGAACCGACCGAGCCTGTAGGAAGGACATGTGTCTGTTACGTACCTAAACTGCACCAGTGAGGTTAAGCTAGGCAATTCAGTGGGTTTGCATGCCTGGATGATGAATTGGGGCTGAGTCAAAGGTGTACTGGGTGATGGAGTATTGCAGGAGCATTGAGAGAGACAGCTGCACAGAGAGGCAGTGAGGGAGCCATGCAGTAATTACGAGACCACTGATGTTGCTGGCTAGGGGAAGGAGTTCAAATCAGAGAGGAGAAAATGGCTTGATGGGGTGTGATGTAGGAATAGAGGAAGGAATCAGAGATGCCTGTGGAGTCTTGTATTTGAGTAACTGGCTCTAATGCACATAAAATAGAAACTTCAGGCTTTTAAAGGTTTCCTGCTTTCAGATAATGATTAAATATTTAAATAGAGTAGTAACCTTTAAAATAGTGTCTGTTTGAGAGTTAGTGAGAAGGCATGCAGACTCTGTGGGTCTCGTTTCTCCCCTTCCCTGTGACCTCGTGTTGAGGAACTGGAAGCCAGGGTAGGGGCTGACGTCATACTCTAAGATAGCATAGCTGCCTCTCAGAGTAACTTAATGTGCTGCAGGGGAATAATATCTTACTAGGGGGAGATATGACTATGCAAAGAAAAGAAACTCAGAGGATGAGAAACGTCTATAACCAAATCACATGAACCATTGAAACAGAGCAGAGCCCAGGCTTAGGATAACTGTACTTGCAGGCCCATGGTGCTCCGTCACCTGCAGAGCACTGCTGCACTGGGGAGAGCTTTTATGAGTGGCTATGTGATTTAGGCTTGGATGAGTGCTTTGGGGGGACTTCACTGTAACTCATTTTCATCTGACTATTCACTTAACGAATTTGCTTCCATCTTTAGAACACACATAGCAGAGAGAATTTACGTTAATCAGATACCATGTATCTTCCTTTATGTCTCTTCATTTGGTTTATGGGGCAGGATTTATCTTTCTAGTTGAAAGGAACTATAAATGAGTGTGAACTAATTCTGTTGCAGAATATGGCTCCAGCCTGGAAGATGGCGTGGTGGGGGACACCTCAGGGTACTACCAGCGGATGTTGGTTGTCCTTCTTCAGGTATTGGTGGGGGCTTAACGTAGTATGATGAAAGAGCCTGAGGTAGGGCTGAGCTGACTGTATTAAGTAAGGCCACTTAAAGTTCTTTGAAGAAGTTCTCTATGCCCAGATCTCACTGTGGCATCTGTGGGCTATGTGTGCGTCCTCGTGCCTCCGAATGTCTGACCCAAACTCTGAGTAGCTAACTCATCCATTCATTTCAAGCAGCTATATGCATCCTCTTCTTTAACAGAATTTTGAATCAGGAGGATTAAATGGCTTTAGATGCTGTTGTGTGGTGTGTGACACACTGTAGGGCTGATGCGACCTTAGCACAGCAGGATGTTCCCAGGAGAGAAAGCTTTGTGTGCACTGGCATCGGGAGGACCTTCCATCCGAACGAGTGCTCGGTAGTTCAGTGTGGACATCATCTCTTACAGGCGAACAGAGACCCTGATGCCGCAATCGATGAAGCTCAAGTTGAGCTGGATGCTCAGGTGAGTAAAAGCTATTATATATGACTTTGTTATGACTTAGAAATAGAAGAGGCTGGAGAGATGGCTCAGTTGTTAAGAGCACTGGCTGCCCTTCCAGAAGACTCAGGTCTCCCTGAGGTGTCCCCGACCACGTCATCTTCCAGGCTGGAGCCATATTCTCCTAGCACCCACGTCACAGCTAGCAACCATCTGTAACTCCAGTTCCAGGGACTCTGACACCCTGTTCTGGCCTCCACAGATACTGCATGACAGAGGTGCACTTACATGTAGGCAAAACACATGCACATAAAACAAAAAAACCCTTACATACATGCAGCCAAAACATTCATACACATAAAAAAAATAAATATTTTAAAAGAAGTAGAAAAGAATCCATGGTAATGAAAAGTTGCAGTGTATGTTGTAAGAATTTTTAGGAAAATGTGTTTACGAGCCACTTAAAAACCATAAGACCCACCACATAGGTAGAATTTTCTTATTTATCCAACAAACTTTTATCATAAAGCTGAAAATAAGTAAATTATATTGCTGGTTCCACATACACCTGTTCTTTTTATAATTATGGAACACTTGCAAAATGGAGAATGTTATAAAAAAGCCCTGTGTTACCATTCCACTGCCATATGACAGGTCTCTTAAGTAGGCAAGAGCAAGGAAGAAATTATTTAATGGCAAGTGGTAATTTTTTTTTTTTTTTTGAGACAGGGTCTCCCTGTAGTCCCAGTTAGCTTGAAACTCAGTATGTAGACCGGGCTGTCCCTGAGATCTGCCTGCCTCTGTCTCCCAAGTACTGGGATTAAAGGCCTGTGCGGCCACGCTCAGCCTACGAGTGGTATTTTATTATAAAAGAACGACAGTTTTGTTTCAGCATTAGGGAATTTCTTTGCATTTCCTTTGACACGGTTCTAAAAGTATAGCTATTCTTCTGTCAGTTGCTTTTTACTGACTCTCAAATCAAAATTTTCACCTCAGGGACTTCTGATCCTAGTGCAGTCTTACCATGGCTTATAAAACAACCATGTGTAGAAAATTTGCATTAGGCAATCTGAAATGTGAGAACTGAAGCCTGGAAATTGGCACTTAAGTATTTCCTGGGGTTCCTTACAAGATTCCTGGTGTAACCCTGTCTTTGCACGTTTCAGTTAAGAAGGTTCCATTGCAAAAGGAAGAGGCAATTAGCTGCTGTGTGCAGCTACCAACAGTGTGATCTGACTTGGGGAGAGCAAAGAGGGAACAGCGTCATATCTTTCGGGTGGTTTATTTCTCTTTTCTGTCTCTTTTTATTGAGGCATTTGATTTCTTAACAGTATTTCACTTACGTCCATTCTGTCTCGTGAATGCAATGTCATGTTTCTGTTCAAGACCTTCCAACTTTCTGTGTTTCATTGTCCTCAGGATAAAGTCCAGGCCTCTGAATGTGGTTCCTAATCCCCCTTGTGGTCTGGGTCTTAGGCTCTTGCCTCCCTCTCTAATACTCTTTCCCTTTCCTGCTCCTACGTCATCTCTTCCAAGGTCAATCCTGACTTAGCTGCTTCCTGGTTGGCAGTGCCTGACCCTCCAGGTGTGAGCCAGGTGGCCCTTATAGCACACTGTAGCAGCCCAGGCTTCCTGTCACTTCTTCCTGCCTTACAGAGAAGCTGCATGCCCGCCTTTCCTGGTACCATGTCAGGTCAGTTCTGTGTCAAACCCCTAGTGTAAACCTGGCAGTCAGCCAGTACCTGATGCATGAGGTAGTGCTGAGCACCAAGAGGCTATTTCCTGTGCACGAGGGAACAAGCCCAGACCCCTGCCGAATGGTGGAGCTCCATTTCCCAGTCTGGCTCTCAGAGTCCAGATCTCTTTCTCTTCCACCAAACAGTCCATGTTCAGTATTGACTCTTCCTGTGATTTCCTATAAAGGGTTTATTGAAAGGGTTTATTGGAAGCACAGGTCCAGGTTATCTCCAGCTTCCTGTAGAGAAAGGGCAAGGTTAGCTTTCTCAGGTCACTCTCCAGATAGGGGTGTTGTCCAATTTCAGCTTTCCAGACATTGATTCCTCTGGGCTTTGGCGGGAGACAGTGTGGATGTCACATTCTTCCTCTCAGGAGTAGATACTGAGGAAGCTTCTCAGTAGTGGTGGTATGGGAAGCCAGCTGTAGTCTCAGATGGCAGTGTGAGGCCTGTATTAATGTTCAGTGGCAGACGTCCCGGCACAGTTGATGTCATGAGCACTGTCAGGCTGAGGCTGGAGGGAAGCAGCCTTCTGAACCTTCTCATTGATGTCTCTTAGCCTTTGCTATGCAGCTCCTGGGCCTGCGGATCATCCAGGCACTGTGTTGAGCTTTGGACTTTGACTCTGCAGGTCTAGGTGGGACTATAGTCTGGTTTCTGATACTCTTCTGGGGGATGCTGATACTCCATCTGAAGACATGTCACTCATCTGTTATGCGGCAAATGTTCAGAGCCATGAAAGTGAACTTTGTATGTGTGAGGACTATTGGGCATGTCTGTAATCCCAGTACTCGGGAGGCAGGTCTCTGTGACATCAAGGCCAGCCTAGTCTACATAGTGAGTTACAGGCCAACTGGGGCTACAGGAAAACCCTGTCTTGAAAACAAAAACAAAAACACCAAACCAACAAAAACAAAAGATATTCCTGATGGAACGCAGGCTTTGTGAGTTCTTGATTGTTTAAAATATGTTAGTATTAATTTGGCCTCTTGGGTATGGGAAGAACGAGTCTGTTTGTACCTTGTGGCAAGGGCATCTGAGCTGTCTTCACTAGTAAGGGCTTTGGATTCCTCAGTTGAGAGTGAGCTGAGGGAGCTAAAGCACTCTTGCATAAGCCTTTAAATTTTTTTCTACTGATACTTGACACTGAGAGATTTGTGTTATCTTGAGGGTCTGATAAACCGCAGTGAGTCATTCACTTGGGAATTAGATACGGTAGACTTTACTCTCTTTTATCATTTTAATGTATTAAATTTATTTTCGCCTTAAAAATTTTTTGTTGTTGTTGTTGTTGTTTTTTCACAGAGATGCACCTGTCTCTGCCTCTTGAGTGCTGGGATTAAAGGGATACATCTCTGTGCCCAGCTCTGTTCTTTTTTTAAAGATTTATTTTATGTATATGAATATTTTGCCTACCTGCAGTGTCTAAGGAGGTCAGAAGAGGGCGCTGGATCCTCTGGAACTGGGGTTACAGACAGTTGTTAGCTGCCATGTAGGGCTGGAAGCAGAACTAGGACCCTCTGGAAGAGCAGCCAGTGCTCTTAACTCTTCAGTCCTAATTTTCACCTTTTTAATGTGTCCCATTGACATAATATTTTGAGATTATGAAAACTGATTTTTGCCTCCTTTCTTGCCAGATCCTTGCTTTGCCTTCTCTAGAGGGAGGGTTGAAAGCCCAGAGGAGGGAACTCCTCTCTGTTGAGCACAAAGATATATGGGTCTCAGTTTTTAATTACTGGGAAATATTATACAAAATAGACATAGCGCTCCATAATCTACACAGTGCACCACTGAGATCAAAGGCACGGCCACAGGGGCCACTGTCAGGTGAGCACTGTTCCTCTTGGCCTGACAGGGATCGGCCCTGTTAACTCAGATAACTAAGGCGGTGGGACTTTTTGGCATCAGAAAGTCTGACGACCTGTCAGATGGGCTCAGATGTAGTAATGTTCCTGAATACATTTTGTAAGCTGATACATGAACAATGGAGAAAATTTATCTTTATGTCAAAAAGTAATATGGGTATTCAAGTGATTCTAAGAGTATTTATTAAGTGCCATATAGATGCTAAGCCCTGTGCTGCTCTACAGTATTTAAGACTTCACTGTGGTCCATGGAATGCCCAACACATTTTGTAGTGAACTTTGGTTAATCCCAATTGTAAAGAAAAAATAGGAAGTTTGCTTTTTGTCATGTGCTACTTGATAATGTAGAATAAATGAAATGAAACAGAGATAACCCCATTATTTCCCAAAAGATGGGACATTTCCATTGACATTTTGGGAAGATGAACCCCTGGGCCATGGTAGTGCTTTTCACATCAACCCATTAGCCTGCTGTGCACAGGCAGGTGGATTTGTTGTTCAGGAAGTCAGCATGGGGACAGAAATCTGGAAAGCTGCAAGACTGATGGACTCATCCAGGCTGGTTCGTTGCAGGCCCTGTTCCAGGCTGGAGAGCTGAAGTGGGGAACAGATGAAGAAAAGTTTATCACCATCTTTGGGACACGCAGTGTGTCTCATTTGAGAAGGGGTGAGTGAAAAAGTCTGTTTGAGACAAATGCTTTGGGAAACTGGGAATTGCATCTGGGTCTGACCAGATTCCTGCTCCAAAGCAGGACTCAGGGGCAACTGTTTTTATACTTTGACTTGGAGAAATCTCGTTCTCATCACTGCTACTTTATCTTTTACAAAACTCAAAGTCCTTGGTATTCGCTTCGCCTCCAGAGGTGGCACAGAGCACCGGCAGCACCTTACCCTGAGAACTCTCTCCTAGACATTGGTACCCAAGGCCACAGTCTGTGAATGTGTCTGTTACCCTGGTGTCAGTTGAGAATGAATTCTGTGGCAGGTGACAGAAAAAAGCAAATTGTGGCTTTAAAAGTTGGGCTTAATGGCTGGAGAGATGGCTCTGTGGTTAAGAGCATGAGCTGTTCTTGCAGAGGACCAGGGTTTGATTCCCAGCATCCACATAGCGGCTAACAGCCATCCATTACTCTAGTTTCAGGGAAATCCAATGCCCTCTTTTGACTCTGTGGGCATTATATGACACGGGTGCACTTATATGCATGCAGGCAATACCTTCATATACATACAAATAAAATAATTTTTAATTGGCTTTATTTCAGTAGGGAGGAGTCCACGGTCAGTTTGGTAGGGCTGGGACTTTCTGTCTCTGTGCTCTACTGTGCTTTGGGTTTCTCTCTCAGGCTCCTTTCTTTTCATCACAAGATGGTTCTGTAGCTCCAGATGTGATCGTTTTTACAGCAAGAAGAAAGAGAAAAGAAATCAGTCACAGTTATTGATCACTTTTTATAAGGAAGGAAAAAGACTTCTGAGAATCTATCACAGCAGATTTACCTGTTGGTCTCATTGATTATATTTAGTGAGGGGGGGACTGGGAAATCAGCATTTACATTGTTTGAAAGCTAGACATGGTGGCTTATGCCTGCAATCCCAGTTTTTCAGAAGTAGAGGCAGGTGGATCAAAAGTTCAAGGCATGAGGCCATCTGTGTTTTCTAGAAAGATCCTGTCACACAAAACAGAATAAAATTAAACTCAGTTTTAAAAACTATTAATAATTGATACAAAGTTAACCATTGCTTAGGGCTTAGCACATAGCTGCTCTGAGCACAGGGCTCTTGTCAGCAGGGAAGAAGAGGGTTCCTCTTTGGTTAGATAATTAATATCTGGTTAGAGTAAATACCTTCTTTCTGGAAAGAGTGCTCCTTCAGTGATTAAGAAAGTGTTTTCATTTCTTCTAGTGTTTGACAAGTACATGACTATATCGGGATTTCAGATTGAGGAAACCATTGACCGGGAGACAACAGGGAACTTGGAGCAGCTGCTCCTGGCTGTCGGTAGGTGATTTCACAACATATGTAATATTTATTGTGATATGAATTGATTCCATTCAGTTGAGGCCAAATCTGCAAATAACGTTTCTTATGCAAAGTTGAGGATAACATGATATTGGATGAAGCAAACTCCTAAATTTGCACTTTGGAAGTTTGTGTTGATTTTTGAAATACATGATGATTTGTTTTAATTCACCCAATTATGTGTAAATACTAATATTATTAAGAATCATTTTGAGGCCGCTAAAAATTATTCCTATGACACCCCCCCCTGCAATGTTGTGGACATTATTGCAGAAGCTTGCAAATGTGGTTTACTTCTGATACATGTGGGATTTTAGAATTCTTTTCAATTTTCAGGCAGATTGAGAAATTATCATCTGGTTAGGAAAAAAAAAAACATGTCTTTGATGTAACAGAAGATGGTAGTTGTTTTCAGATTAAATAGTTGGGAGTTTTAAGTGATCAGAATAATCAGAGTAATTGGAGATCCGAGTACTTGTAGGTTTTATATAGTCTCCAAATCTAGAGAGTCCCAGAGTCCTGGTTTCACATAGTCTGCAGGAAGTCTGTCCATGTTGTGAGCATTTGGTGCTGAGCTCAGGCTTTCTGTTTTCTGGACAATGAGCTAAAGTTGTGTAAGGAACAACCTGAAAAGTAGCCATTCACCTGAACACAGCCAGGGAACTTGCTGAATAGCGTTTACCTGAACACACAGCCCGTGAACTTCTAGACACTTTGCTCTTTTTTAATGACACACATAAAAGTCATGACCTTTTAGTTCCTGTGGCTGGTTTTTTAAATTGAGAATTTCATGCACATATATAATGTATTTTGATCCCATTTCCTCCCCCTGAATTCCTCCCCTGTTCTTCTTCCTCTTCATCCGTGGTGATCCCTGAGCGTTGGGAAGATGGGGTATGATATGATGTCCTGCTGAACACTCTGCAGTCTCTTATACCCTACATACACCACATTGACCTGTTGTAGGTCTTTATGTTAATTGCTGTCTACTGCCAAAAGCAGCTTTTATGATGGGGGTTGAAGCACGTATCTGTGGATATAATGATAAGTTTTTAGGAGTCAGTTTAATACTATGTCCATTTAGCAGAACAATAGCAATAGGGTCCATGACCCGCCTAGCATTGGGTTCTTGGTCTCATTAACAGTGAGAGGCATGAGTTTGTCTTACGGAGCAGGCCTTAAATTGCATTAGAAAGTGGTTGATCACTTCCCACACAGTTGTGTCGCTATGGCACTGGTAGGCCTATCTTGCCAGGCCAGTCGTTTATTATAGGCTGAAGGATTCATATGAAACTTAGTAAAAGGATTATTATTTTGAAAAGCTTTGCTGATGTCAGCCTGACTATCTGGACTGGAGTGGGTAAATCCAGGCTGCTTCTGTGAATTGTGGATTTCAAAGCATATAGAGTCTAGAAAGTCCAGGCTTTTCCAAAGATTTGAATGAGTACATTCTTGGATCCTTTTATTGACTGTCTGGACAGAAAACTTCCAAGTAACCTTTGTAATTGATTTGTGATGAGAGTTGTGGCCTGATAACCACCCAAGTGCCAAAAAAAGAGCTCAGAAAACAAAGGGCTGCAGAGAAAGCTCCAGCTCCTATTCCAGTGTCTTTCTACACCTGCACAGACCTCCAAGGACAACCAAGCTAGCGTCAAGAATCTAGCTGGTAAGGGAGCCTGGGTTGCTTGCTGTCACGGCCGCTTAGCTTGTCTCCCACTTACACTTTTGGAGAAGCAGAACTGAGTGTGAGGGAGTGTTTGTGTCCTGATTGTCTTCTCAAGTCTGCTAGCTTCCACTCACTGTATTTGTTTCCTCAGTGAAGTCCATTCGGAGCATTCCTGCCTACCTTGCAGAGACACTCTACTACGCTATGAAGGTGAGTGGTCAGTCGGAAGCTTCTGTCTAATGAATGCCTCTTTCTGGTTATTATCTCTCTCCATCTCTAATTATGCTTTCGATGACAAACTTGGGAATTCATGCCTCCTCTTGCATATGTCCTGTTTCTACTAAGCTGCTGGGCTCCTACCTCAACCACCTCAACTTGGGGACATTTGGTGCTATATTTGAAAAGTTTTAATCATGTGCGTCTTTTTTTCTCTTTTAAAGGGTGCTGGAACAGATGATCACACCCTCATTAGAGTCGTGGTGTCCAGGAGTGAGATCGATCTGTTTAACATTAGGAAGGAGTTTAGGAAGAATTTCGCCACCTCGCTGTATTCCATGATCAAGGTAGAGCCTCGCCTTACACTGGAAACCCAAAGCTGACAGTGGGTGGCATGCGGGGAATGGGTGGAAGAGTCCAGTTCTTACATTGAAATTAAAATTCTGGTGGATGGGGTGGGAAAGAGGGCTCAGCAGTTATGAGCACTGGCTGCTCTTGCAGAGGACCTCAGTTCAGTTCCCAGCACCCACATGGTGGCTAACAACTGCCTGCAACACCAGTTCCAGGGGATCTGACATCCTTTTCTAGCCTGTGGGCATTGCACACACATGGTACACTTATAAACGTGCAGGCAGAACACTCATACACATAAAAGTAAATCAAAATAATTCTAGTGGTGGGATTAGAAATAGGGTTCTGAAGCTTGGCCAGATGTTTTCTGAAGAGAACTGAGAGGGGGGTGTAGGCGTGGCCGAGGCGCTCAGGGAACTTAGATCATTGTTTGGTGGTGGTGGCAGGTGACCTCCACAGAATCAAGTCCTTACCCCAAATCAGATGTGTCCTGTGTCTCATTGGTCCTGCTGTTTGTCGGTGCCTCTCCTCGGCTCTTCCTGTCTTCACTTCTGTTGTCTCTTTGTCTCTACTTTATGTCTAGTGTTGGTCACAGTGCAGGTCATATAATTCTGTAAATACTGCATTTGAGGCAAGTTTGGGTAAATGCTCTGCACTTGTGTCTGAGGCAAAGTCACAGAGTCACTGCGTCCAGGCAGCACCTCCACCTCCCATGCCTTTTGTTAGCCAGATAGAAGCTGTGTGATAAAAACTGGGGGTTTCTTTAGAAAGCCTGATTTTAATGTAGTTGGAAAAGTCTTCCTGTTCTTTGTTTTATGCAGAACATACTTCATTTTCATTGAGACAACTGGACCTTTAAGGGATAAAATTAGAAAGTTAAATGTAAGCCACACTGGTAGGAAACTCCGTGTAACATTCCTGATGTGAGAGTCATGTAGAGAAACATTGGGAGACAGTCATAAGAGCAAAATTTATGACCAGATATTTCTTGGTATTTTATTTCCTGAGGCTTTTGTGAGTCATCAAGTAACACTACATTTGGGTTTCCAGGATGACACATCTGGAGACTATAAGAAAGCCCTGCTGCTACTCTGTGGAGGAGAGGATGACTAAGGAGCTGCCTGGAGCACCCTGTGCCTGCCATCCACCACCAGCTTCCTTCCGTACATGTAGCTGCACTTCGTGTGCCAGTACCTAATATGCTGCCTTATTTACACTAGCGTGCTAATGACCAAATCTGTCACAGATTAAAATAGCGGTGCTTCCTGCTTCCTGTCTGCATTGTACTAACCTGTATTCGTGTTCCTGTCTAATGTCTGAGTTATTCATATTTTCTATAAAGTGGTCATATTTCTTTTTTATAGCCTTTTAAAAGCTTCATTTACATTATGTTAATAACCATATTACCTTACTCGGAACCTTAGCCATGAAATTGTGAACTCCTGGAAATGCTGAGTCTAGCTCATGCTAAATTAGACCTGCAAAATTATGGTGATTATATTCAAAAGATTAATGACAAATAAACATCTTCTTCCTCTTAATTCTGTGTGGGTGTGTTTAGAAAATCTTTTGCAAGTCAGGCAGTTGACAGTGGGGTTTGTTGAAAGCTAAATTTACAGGTTTGTGGGCACCAAAAATGCAATACTGCAAGCTGGAGTGGGCCGCGGGAGGGTGGAAGTGTGATGAAGAAGGATGAGAGGGTCTCCTGGGGAGATGGGAGGGTGAGGGGTTGTCCTGGTGAGTTGGAAGGGTGGGAGGGTCTCCCGGTGAGATGGGGGATGAGAAGGTCTCCTGGTGTGATGAGGGGCGGTGAGAGTAAGTCCTGTGTGGTAAGGGGATGAGAGGGTCTCCTGGTGAGATGGGGGATGAGAGGGTCTCCTGGTGTGATGACAGCATTTAAGAGAGTGGTAGGATGGAGCTATGTGTGAAAAGGTTTATTTTAGTGTCAGCTAAGGCAGCCTGTTTTGTTTCTTATTAGTAGACAACTTTAACACAATCTAAAATTTATAAATTTCCTTTTTTTGCCTTTGCCATCTGACTCCTTTCACATAAAAACACAGACAGTATTTTTTGGAGCTGTGTGGTCTCTCAGTTCTCCTGATGCTTATTTCTCTGTTCTCACTTTCAAGCTGCCTTTACAAATGGAGCCAATTTTCTGTTTGTATTTAAACTATACACTCACAAATATATTTTTTCTAAGTTTAATCTCCTTTCAAAAAATGTTTTAAGAGCCAGGCATGGTAGTGCACACCTTTAATCTCAACACTTGAGAGGCAGAAGAAGGTGCATCTCTGTGTATTTAAGGTCAGCCTGGTTTACATAGTGAGTTTTAGGCCAGCTAGGGCTAATAGTAAGAACCTGTCATCATGATGATGATGTTATTTTTACAGTGTTCCACAGAATAACCAAGGGGACCTTAAAACTTGTGTATATGAAATTGTGAAGTTTCCCCTGAAAGCTCCATAGACAATTTTGATGCCAAGTCAAGTTCAGTTCCATATGCTGATCAATGAAAGATGGCTTGTTCAAGAGTTCTAAGCTAGGTATAGTGGCTCATGCCCCCTAGCACTGGGAAGGCTGAGACAGGCTGGGAGTTCTAGACCAACCCAGACTGTAGTGTAAGACTGTCTCAGAAAAAGAAAAATAGTTGATGTGCCTTTAAATAAAGTATTGCCTGGCTCTTACCATGTGCTGCACTTAGCAGGGTTGAAACCCTTGCAGGGATCTTCCTGTGTTGTTTCTGAACTAGATCATGTGCAAAAAGAATTGTCAGTGAGTTTAGATGAGAGCAGTCCCTTGCAGAGACAGGCTCTTTCTGTCCAGTTCAGGCTGGCCTGTATTCCAGATCCTCCTGCCTGATCCTCCTGAGTGCTGGGATTATGGGCATGCACCACCATACATAACTTTTTCTGTATACAGTGCTAGAGACTGATGCAGGCAGGGCCTTGAGCAAATGTTCTACCACTGCCCCAGCCTGAGTAGTTAAAACATTGTAGAATTGGTACATGAATAAACTGACGGATAGGAGAGTAAGGCCTGGTACTGAAACAAATGGATGAATACATAGGTTATTTCCAGTCTTGCTAAAACAAGCAGTATGGCGATAAGAACTTGGTACAGGTTCACAGTGGATGGACTGCAGATGGTAGTAGGTAGTCAATAAAGTTCCTTTTTATTTTTAAGTTTTTAATTGAATTTTTGTGCATTTCATACATTTTGATTATATTTAGGCCCCATCTACACACCCTCCGCAGCACCCCCACCAGATTTCATGCCTTCTGTCATATATGTTTAAGGCCTAGTGAATGAAGTTAGTATTCTCAAACGTCCCTCTGAGTTCATACACTAGAGCCTAGTCAACCTATCAAGCATCACTCCCTTAAAGAAGACCAACTCTCCCTCACCCAGCAGTGATCAACTGTTGGTAAGGATGGGGCTTCTTACCCATCTGCCCACTTCTGTGCTGGGTTTTTGTCTGGTTTGAGTGTCATGAGTCTTGTGCATGCTGTCACCATTGCTGTAAGTTTGCATGAGCACGTTCCCTGCTGCCTGGACAACTGTTTCCTGTGGTCATCCACCGCCCCTGGCTGATACAGTCTTGCCACCCCCTCTTCCACAGTGGTCTCGGAGCACTGGGTGGTAGCAGTTTAATATAGGAGACCTGTCCAGGGACACACACTGTGAAGTCTCTTATTCTCTACATTTTGGCCAGTTGTGGTCTTCTCTGTTAATCACCATCTGTTGCATGAGGAAGCTTCGCTGATGAGAGTTGAGAGATGCATTCATATTCTCTCTGCTCCTTGTTCCACTGTGCTCTGTGAGCCTTAGGTGTAGAGGTTCCAGTGTACATGTGTCACTTAGGACTGGGCATCTCACATACACATACTGTGACCAGTAGTGGAACTCTGAAATAGTCTTCATCTGATGCAAAAAGAAGCTTCTTTGATGAGTGGTGAGAGGTTTACTTGTCTGTAAATATAGGGATACGTATTTATCATACAGTAAGAAATTATGCTTGTCTAGAGATTTGACAAACATAGGTTTTTCTCGAAGATTGATGACCTCTCCAGCCATATGTATTTGACTGTGTTTACAGTACCACACATCAGTTCCCTTCCATGGAATGGGCCTTAAATCCAATTAGACAGCTGTTGATTACCTCCAGGTAAAACTGCTGCTACTGCACCAGTAGAGACAGTGAGCTGGTTTGGACCATTGATTGGCTTTCTCCCTTAGCAACTTGTACAGTACCCTCTGATACCTTGAAAGCTCAGGAATGAGGCTTCCAGGTCAGTTCCGGCTCCATTGCTCTATGTTCTGTGTCTGAAGTATAGCTTATCTTCAGTAATAGTGTCTTACCTTCAAGGTCTAGGGACAATCCGGGGCTGTGGCAATAGATTGTGTTATTTTGGGAGTCTCTTGAACTACCCTGACCAACAACTTGAAGAGAGGTTTCTCCTGTCTGCTCTGTGTTTCTTGTTATACAGCCTTTAGCTATATACGTACACTTGTATGAGTGTATGTGTGTACTTTTCAGTAGGCTTTTGAACTAATACATTTCCCTCTGGTCTTTCCACACCAGTTAAGGACTGTTTACCTCGCCTCTCTTTTTCCTGTATAACCCTCCTTCCTCCCT
The DNA here is from genome assembly GCA_035773235.1 of Eospalax fontanierii. Classification (NCBI taxonomy): domain Eukaryota; kingdom Metazoa; phylum Chordata; class Mammalia; order Rodentia; family Spalacidae; genus Eospalax; species Eospalax fontanierii. The sequence continues at coordinate 63,908,362 of CM069535.1, read as the reverse complement.
CCCCTGTTAAAGCATCCCCATTTCCTCCCCGAGAGCACCTGCTTCCTGCCTCTCTCATGCTCCTTCTTCCCCCTTACCCCCATGGAGCTCCTGTGGTTACATCAGGATACACACTCACATCTTAGGATTTGGAGCTAAGTCCCACAAATGAGAGAGGAAATACATCATTTGTTTTTTGCTTTTTTTTTTTTTGAATCCGTGTTACTTCACTTAGTATAACAGTTTCTGGTTCCCTCCATTTACCTGTAAATTTCATGACTTCATTCTTTACCACTGAGTAGAATTCCACTGAGTAAATGTACCACATTTTCATTATCCATTCATCAGTCCAGGGACTCTTAGGTTGTTTCCATCTGTTAGCTACTGTGAAGAGAGCAGCAACAGACATGGCTGCACAAGAGTCTCTGCAGTAGGATGAGTCCTTTGGGTACATGCCAAGGGGTGGTGTAACAGGTTCATGTGGTAGATTTATTTTTAGTTTAGTTTTTAAGAGTTCTCCATCCTCTTTCCACAGTGGTTGCACCAGTTTGCAATCCCACCAGTGGTGAATGAGCATTGCCCTTTGTTGCTGGAATTCCTTCTTAGAGGTGCTGAGTTTAGTCCCCTGGTCCTACAACAACTGAGACACAAATTCCCCAATTCACAGGCAAATTCTAGCTAATTTACTTGGGCTTACTAACAGAGCAGTGGGTAGGGGTACTTACAGAAGAATTGGTGCCCCCTCCCACCCATAAGTCACACCAGTAAATCCAAAACCGGGCTTGGAACTTGCAACTTCCCTGCGGTCAGACCAAAAATAGTGAGGAGAGAAAAAGGCCCACCTCATGGTACCCCTCGGCTTATACGCCTGTAGCCCCTCCCCTCCTGTATCGAAGGCCAGTGGGCTGGTTGGGAGAGGTATCGGCCTTTCCCACCTCCTCCTTTTCTCCAGCAAGGTAGTCCTGAGTAAGTAAACACCCAGCCTGGGAGGGAGGCATCTGTCTGTCCATAGTTTGTCAATCCAGTTTGTCCCTCAGAGAGTTAATCCACTCGACACCCTTGCTCCGCATTCTCACCAGCATTCAGTGTCATTTGTTCTCTTGTTCTTAGCCATTCTGACTGGGCTTAGATGAGATCTTATGGTTTGCTTTACATTTTTGAAATTACTAAGGATGCTGGGAATTCCTGTTCTTATTCTATCTTTTTGAATAATTTAAGTAATATTGGTTGTAGATCTTTGAAAAGTTGGTAAAATTCTGCTGTTAATCCATCTAGGTCTGGGCTTTTTTCAGTTGGGAAGGTTTGTGTTACTGTTTTGATTTCCTTTTTGTTATGGGTCTGTTTAAACAGTTGATCTCTTCTTGGTTTAACTTTGGTGGATCCATTGAATTTAGAAATTTATTCCTTTCTTTAAATTTTCTAATTTGATAGACTAGGTTTTAAAGTATTCCCTTTTAATGTTCTGGATCTTTTTGTTGTCTGTTGTGATGTTTTTCCTTTCTGTATAGGTAAGTCTTTCCTTAATTTAGGGAAGTTTTCTTCTATATTCCTGTTGAAGATCTGTTCAGTGCTGTTGACCTGAGGTTCATCTCCTTCTTCTTTGCCTATGGTGTGTAGATTTGGTCTTTTTATTTCCTGCATATTCCATCCCTGTGTTTCTAATTTTTCTTATATTCTTTGCTTGAGCAGTCTAGTTCTTCAACTTTGTTGTTCAGTCTTGATATTCTGTTTTCCAATTCATTCTGCTTTTGAAACTTTCTCCAGTGTTTCAAGTTAGTTTATTGAGTTTTTTCAGTTCCATCATAATTTCAATATTTCTCTTTTGTGAATTTACCTTTTAAGTCCTGAATTGTCTTTGTCATTTTATTTAGCTGTATAGTCATATTTTCTTGAGGTTCAGTGAGGAGTTTATTCCTATCCTTTTTGAGTTCTTTGAGTTGTTTATGTGTATGTTCTTTAAAGTCATTGAATTCTTTGATCCAGTTTATGATTTTCTTTTAAATTCTGCATCCTGGGGTTCCCCTGGATAGTTTTTATAAGTACACTTCTATAGGACTGATGGGTTTGGGTGGGGACATATTATCTTGGTTTTTCATATTATTTGTGTTTTTGCTTTGTGGTCTGGACATATGGATTGTTGTTGTTGTTGTTGGTTGTGTGTCTGATATGAAATTCTAGCCTGCCTTTGTTTACTTGAAGTTTGGTTATGTTTATATTATTGATGTAATTTGTTTTTATTTTTTATTGTGGGACAGGGTGGTTCCAGGCTGGCTAGTCAAGTGTTCTCCAGCCAGCCGAAGGGGCCTAGGTCCAGTCTGAGATTGTGGGGATCTAGTTGCTCCATTCTGGCAGGCTAGTCCAGAGCAATTAGGCAGGAGGTGCAGGAGGGGGCTAGGTCCAAGTTGGGGATGGGGACAGTGTGGGGAGGGTCTAACTAGCTAAGCAAAATAGATGTGCGCTCTGGAACAGTAAGAACGGAGCTGGTCCTGGAGCAGGGGTACCAAGAGCCAATAAGGGGGATCCAACTTACCAGGCTAGTCCAGATATCTGGGTGGGGGGAGCAGAAGGGGGCCTAAGCCCAAGGCAGGGATGGGGACAGCATGGGGAGGTTCTAACTAGTTAAGCAGGGAGGACGTGAGCCCTGGAGCAGTGAGTAAAGTTCCTTTTTAAAATAACTGGTATGAAGATAACTGAACAACCATTGAGGAAAAAGATAAGCTTAGACCTGAACTTCCTCTCTCAAATCTCAAAATGGATAAAAGGACTTAAGCATGAAATCATAATCAAGAAATAACCTGGCAAGTTTCCTCGATGATACATACCTGTTAGGTTCTCTGGAAGCAAGGGCTGAGATGGAGTTAGTCACCCACAAAGCTTACTCAAGGAAAAAGGAAGAGGACAGATTGGGAACGCTTGCAGTCCTGACCAAGTACCTGCCAGTATGATGTGAAGCTTGGGCTCAATTCCTGTTGAGAGAGGCCTGAGGTAGGAGTGCCTGGTCCATCTACATGGCCCCTGGCTAGGTACCTTCTGGAGAAGAGTGTTGCTCAACCTACAAGCTAATGCTGGCCCTGAAGGAGCAGCTAGGATCTGCCAGCAACCTCCTCAAGGCATGAGCCTAGGGCTTTTCTCAAAAAGGGCAGTCTTGAAGTGGAAAGCCAGTCAGACTATCCTCCCAAACCCAAAAGCTGTAAGAGAAAAGATGGTCATTTTTTTACTACCTAAAAACCAAAAGTTTCTGTCTGATCAAAGAAAGGAAGAGAAGAAAAGAGGGATGGGCCACAAGACGGAAGAAAAATAAAACACTATCATGAGTAAAAGGAGGTAAGAGACATGAAAAGCTGGGAAAACATTCACAGTTTATATAACAAAGAGCTAATTTCCTCAGTTTCCATAGTTACCTGAAAAGTAAAAGAGAAAAGTCAGGTGTGGTGGCCCACACTTGTAATCCCAGCTCTCGGGATGCTGAGAAAGGATTACTGTGTGTTTAGAGGCCAGCAAGGGTTATGTGGTAAGACCTTGTCTCGAACTTTCCCACCAAAAAAAGGAAGTAAAGAAGAAAAGGCCACTATTAAAATGAAAAGAAAAGAGAAAGTTCTCAGAATAATAAATGCAAATGATTTTGAGCACATGAAAGATGCTCAAGCCCCCTAATAAGGGAAACTGACGTGTCCTCCAATTACGGTAAGGTTGCTTTCCTCACCAATTAGACTGTCAAGGATCCAGAAACTGCAGACCGATGAGATGCGCATTCCCACATGTGATGACAGAAAAGAGAACAGGGCCACCATTCATGGGTAGTTTGGCAATACTTATCAAAGCCATAAAGCAGTTTCCTTACTTCCTCAGCACCCTGGGCATTTGTCCTATCTGTAGTCCATTGATTTATGAATGATACATGCACAAGGTTCTTATTGTGATACTGTTTGTTTCCGCAAAAGACTGGAAATAACCAAAGTGTCCAACCATAGATAGAAGACTGGCTAAATAAACTACAGTATATGGAGTCTATGGAATCCTGCTTTCTATGTGTGTTAGGGCAAGGTCTGTGAGACAGCTCTCTCTTGGTGAGGAAGGAAGGTTCAGAACATGACTTCCCTAATTTATGTATGAAGAGTTGGAGATAAAGAGAACAATAAAAGGTGTTCAACATCCTTAGTAATGATGAAAATGCAAATTAAAACAACTTTAAGATTTCATTTTATCCCAGACAGAATGGCTAAGATCGTGAAACAGCTGACTGCAAAGGCAGGATGTGGGGGAAGGGGACCCTTATTCATTGCTGGTGGGGTGGAAAATTGGTGCAGCCACTAAGGAAATCCATGTGGAGACTTCTCAAAACAACTGAAAGCAGATCTACCTGTGACCTAGCTGTAGCACTTCTTGGCATATCCCCAAAAGACTTGATCTACTTCAGAGACACTTGCTCAGCTATGTTCGCTGCTGCTCTTTCCAGAGTAGCTAGGACATGGAAACAACCTAGATGTCTTTCAGCCGATGAATGGAGAATGAAAATGAAAAGTGGAGTTCTCTTCAGTCATAAACAAAAATGAAATCATGAAATCTGCAGGTAAATGGATGAAGCTGGAAACTGTTATACTGAGTGAGCTGAGTAACTCAGACTCAGAAAAACAGGTGACACATGTTCTCTTATTGGTGGATCCTACCTCTGAATCTTTAGATGTGAGCATATGTCCTGAAGTAACTACAGGAGCCAAGAAAATAGAAAAGGAGCATGGCGGGAGACGGAAAGAAGGAGCTTGAGAGAGGGGATTAGGAGGCTGTTAGGCACAAATGCTATCAACAGGGCTATGGGGATCTGGGGGTACCCTAAGTGGTGAGAGCGGAAGGAGGGTTATGACAGGGAGAGCAAGGAAAGAGATAAATTACTTAGGTGGTCTGAAAAAACATAAGAAAATATATTATTTCATGAATGTACTTAAAAGTAAACATACGTATGCAAATACATATGTATAGCTGAAGGCTATATAACAAAAATCACAGTGCCAGGCAACCTCCTTTTGAGTTGTTGGTCAGGGTAGTCCAAGAGACTCCTAAAATAATATAGTTTATTGCCACAACCCTCCTAGAACTTGAAGGTAAGACCGTACTTCTGAGACATGACATACTTTGCACACAGGACTTTGAGCAATTGAGCTGGAAGCCTCCTCCCTGAAGTCTAACTCTCATAGTATCAGCAGATACTTTGTGAGATGCCAAGGTAGAAATGAATCAATGACCCTACACAGCTGTAAAGTCGAGGAACCACAATGATCAACCCAACAAACTATCTCTGTTGGTGTAGTAATGTCACTTTTATCTTGGGGGTAATCAGCAGTCATCTAATTGAACCTAAGGCCGGCTCAGTAGGAGGGAACTCATCTTGGTACTGTAAACATAACCAACTACATATATTTAGAGAGGTCACAGACCCTAGAGAAGAACATACTACTGCTACTTTCCTAGACCAACGTAATTTCTTACTGTATTCTCAATATGTATCCTTATATTGACAGACAAATGTAGTTTCTCAACATTTATCAGGGAAGTCCTCCCCCACCCCCTTTTTATTTGGTAACAAATAGTGACTATTACAAAGTTCCACAACTGATCAAAACACAGATAGTAAGTGACTATAGTGCCTCATCCCAGTTGATACATCTATATTGTAACTGCTATACCTAAAGCTCAGGGAGCATCACAGAAACAAATGGGAGAACAATTGCCAGATCCAGAGAACAGGAGGCTTGCAGCCAGTTCATGCATTCTAGACACAATAAGAAAGCTGTACCAATGAAATCCCCACAATATGCTTGCTTAGCAAGATGCTCTATTTTGGCCTCTGTGGGCATTGCACACACATGGCACACTTACATAAATGCAAGCAAAACACACATACACACACACACACACACACACACACATGCTCAATTCAAAACAAACACATTACCCTAGATTACCATAGGTGTGTGGGGGGAATAGAGTAGAGCCCATGTGATATGAAAATAGAGAGGAGAAAGCGGGGAGCTAAAGGCTTAAGCAGAGATGGGGAGGGGAGGGATGCATAGCGGAGAGTTAACAAAAACTAAATATGTCTCCAAGAGCCATGTGGAGTAGGGCACGGTGGTTCAGGCCTTTAATCCCAGCACTCCATAGACAGAGGTAGGCAGATTTCTATGAGATTGAGGCCAGCCTGGTCCACATAGTGAGTTCCAGGCCAGCTGGGGCTACAGGAAACTGTTTATCACAGAAAACAAAACAAAACAAAACAAAAGCTAGATGGAAACCCACTACTTTGTAAGCTAATTTATTAAAGATATAATTTTTTAAAGAGGAGTTTTAGTGGAGATACTGTACATGGGTGTATAATGCTGCTCCCAGAAGCCTTAGATTATTAAATGAAAATCCCAGTGCCAGGCACAGGATATCTCCTTATGAGTTGTTTTTGGTGCCTCAGAAGCCCCCCAGAACAATACAGCTCTGATTGCCCACCAGATCTCAATAATAATATCCTATTGATGAAGACACCATACACTATGGTTACAGGACACAGAGAAATCTACCTGGAACTGAGCTGGAAGTTTCCTTCCTGCTGGCTAACTTTCCAAGTACTGCAAGGTGCTAAGCAGGCCTCTGGTGGAAAGAAGTCATCAGCAGTCTTACCCATTGGTGGTACCTGCACACTACAACATCAACCTGCCTGGCAAGAGGTACACACTGGCACAATAGTGGCATGACTATTACAGAATTACAGAGGTAACCAACTGCTTTCTGGTTGGGTGTGAGACCCACTCCACAGGATGAAGTACACGCCTGGTACTGTAAACCTGGTCAAAAGCCCATGGTTGGGGAAGTCGTAAGGCCTAGTGGGGAAACTGCTAGTATTGTTCTACTACATGGGCATGTTGTCAAACTGCCTTCTAAAACTTTATGTTTGTATCCACAGATTAGTGTTGCTCCTAGCCCTGGTCAGAGAAGCTCCTTTCTGCAGAGGATAGTAGTTCTGAGAACAAGTGACTGCTGCGTGCTCAGCCTATATGAGATACCTGTATCACCCCACCGAGGCTTAGGAAACATCTTGGAATAGGGCGTGGAAAGACTGTAAGAGCTGGAGGCGGAGGAGGAGTGCTGTGAAACTTTGTCATCTAGACACAACACTGCACTCATGAACTTACAGCATTTGTGGCTCCCTGCACAAAACTGAGCCTATCAACATTCCATGATGGATGCGGGAAGGGCTCACGAGGCCCCAGCCTAGCTGAGGACCTTTTGTCAGTTAATGGCATCTCAGTGTGTATACATAAATATCAAATATATGTCTACTACCATCCAAGCAACTTAAAATAACACAAATGATTATCTTGTACTTCCGTCGCTCAGAATCCAAATCCACTCCCTCGGGTGAGGTCCAGGTGCTGGCATCGTGCCTATCTGAGACTGAGGGGATCCAGTTTCTCCTAGCTCTTGACTCTCACCCTTTGTTCACCATAAAGGCTGCCAGCCCTGTCATGGCCTCTGCTTTCTAGTATCGCGTCTCAGTAATTCTGGTCTTCCAGCTTCCCTTTTCTGTGCTCCCTGTGATTACATTTGCCCTCCTTGGATGATTCAAGATCACCTCCCTAGCTCAGGGTCACATTTGCAAAAGCCTTTTTGTTATGATTCTCCTATTACCAGGTTTCAGGAATTGAGAACAACCCACCTGGTGTGGGTTGGGGGCGAGTGGGGGGGGAGTGAGGGGCAGTGCCTTTTCTAACCTACCACAGACGAGTCCAAGCACCTTGATTTTTGTATTAGGAACACCTGTCCCTATATGTTATGGTAAGCGGACTCTCCGGACTTTCTGTACTAGACAGAAATGGAACCTCCAAATACATGCCTTTAGTTAGTAATTTAGCTGATGTAAGAGGTAGACTCATTTTATTATGATTGATTTAGAACTTACATTTGACTTTACTGTTCAGAAACCTCTGGGACAAGTGTTTCCATTTCTCTGCTCTTTGTATGTGTCAGTGTGATGTGTCTGAAAGATGTGTGTGTCTGTAGATGAATAAATAGTGTGTCTGGGTCTTGTGTGTCTAGGTAGTACATGCAGTGTTCGTGTGTTTATGTGTGGGGGTGGGCGGTGGTGCTGTGCAATCTATGTTGTGTCCAGTGAGTGGTGCTGTTGGTTTGAGTTTATTGCTATCATTTTCAAACTACTCTTTCATTTGCACTGAACCTTTGAAAAAAAGGCAAGATCAGAGTGTATTCCCCTAAAATCTCCCTCGTCCTAACATTCAGACAGAAGTGGATCGAAACGTTAAGCCCAGATATGGTTATTACTTTGTTGGTGGTTTGGACATGCTGTTTGGTCAGTTGGGACATTCAGTTTCGTCCTGGAAAAGGCTGGCCACCACCCCCTTATTCCTAGAACCAACTGCTGCATTTGGATTATAAAAATTGCTTGCTTGTTTGTTTGTTTGAAGGCAGAGATTTGTGTGTCTTAGGCTTGCCTTGATCCTCTCATTTCCACCCCAAGTGCTGGGATTATAAACGTGTCATCATCATGCCCAGTTTATGACTTTGTGTCATAAAGCGTATGATGTGTGTGTAGAGGCCAGAGAACAACTTCAGCTGTCATTCCTCAGGTATCGTCCACCTTGGGTTCTTTATTTGTTTATTTTTGTTTGTTTGTTTTGAGACAGTGTTTCCCACTGACCTGGAACTCACCAAGTAGGCTAGGCTGGCTGGCCGACAAGCCCCCGGGATCTGCCTGTACTTAAGAGTGTAATTTAAGCAATCTGGGCCTGAGTCACACTGCTTTTTTCCCTTCTTGCACATTTAACCCTCCGTGCTCACACCTGTCTTGAGTGTTTCTTACGTATGTGTCATACCTAAGTCTGTGGGAAGGTTTGTTGCACCTTCCTGGTAATCTTCCTGGGATTTCTTTCCTGAAGGGTTTGTGCTCTGACTGGATTGATTTCTCTCTCAGTCTGCTGCACAGCTGTCATGCAGGGGCCTCTAAATGCCAGCGTGTGGTGGCCACTCGACCTGTCTTTGGCCTGGTTCTTCAGAGACAGATGGTTCTTTTAGAAGCAGCTCTTTAGTGTGTCTATCTTCTCCCTCCTTCCTTCCTGCCTACCTATTCTTTTGACCAGGCTAGGGTAGAGTTGGCAGAAGGATGTTCTGAGCTACTGAGCACTGTATGCTCACTGTTTAGTATCCAGGTTTTGATTTGGTTCTTCAATTTCAGGCCCTGAGTTTTATCTTCACCATGATGCTGCTGGAGTTTTTCCGAGTGGCCGCAGCAGGCCTTCCATCGCCTGCGGCCTCTTTTGTGATTTGGCCTTTGTCTGCCATCTCTTCCCATCTTTCCTTTCTCGGCAACTTATCAGCATCTCTCTGTGCCGAGTTTCTCTACTATGGTCTCCTTTATTCTCATTTTAGCGGGGTGCAGGGTACACTGTTGCACTGTTTAGGCTGTCATCTTAAAAGGAGCTTTCTAAGATGATGTCAAGAGCCCGAGAGGAAGCCCACCGCCTCCTGATCCTCGCCATCTTGCCTGATTTCCATCCTTGGGCCTTTAGAAGACAGTTTCTTGAGGATTCAGTCCTCCTCCTATGAATGTCACTTTGGCTTTAATCTGAGTCACTAATATAAGCACTAAGTCACAGGGCGCTCCCTCACTGAGACGATGGAGGATGTCCTCCAGGACATAGACAGGTCATCTTAGGCCCCAGATCAATCCTCATGTCATATTTTCTCCTTCCTTGGCTCCAGGATTTGATTCTGCTTGCTCCTGTGTAACCAGCTTCATCAGCATCAACCTTTTTCCTGCCCAACCAGCAGCCGCCACCTCCAAATCCAGGACTCTGCCTCCTGGGACCTCGTGACGCATGCCATCACCCATCTCCCCTGATGTGGTACCACTTAACTCATCTCTGAGCGCTCCTGGCAGCCTTCCTGCTGTGAGCTCACTCTCCTCCACGCTGAGCTTTCCACACATTTCTTTCTGGTCCCTCCTTGCTAGGTGAGGCTCTGAGGAGTTCAGAAATAGTTTGCGGTCCACAAGTCAATATGTCACCTCTGCTGTGGTCTGAATGCTTACATTCCCTGATGTTGGGTTGAAATCTTAACCCCCTAGGGGATGGTGCTGGGAGCTGAGCTTTCATGGACAGGTCAACCCTTATAAAATAGGCTCATGAAATAGACTCAAGGAAACTTGGTTTCCCCTGCCCTTGTTGGGGGAAGCAGTGAGGAGGCCCCATCTCACTAGACCCCTAATCCACTGGGTACTCTGACCTACAGATGGTCGAGTCTCCAACACTATGAGAAGTTCTTTATAAGTACTCTGAGCAAACTGAGGTGTTCCCAGTCCTACACACCCACCTACGTGGGTGCACATCCTCTGAGCAAGACTCTCTCCTAAGAGGGCAAAACAGTGTGTTACTCTTTTCATATAAAAGCACATACACACACACACACATGCGTCTTGCACTATATATATATATATATATATATATATATATATATATTCCATTAAAAGGTTTAAATTTTATTTGTGGTATTAAATTCAAGGAACTGAGAATTGAAAATGCTTGTCAAAGTTTGGGGGTCTAACAATAAAATCTGGCACATTTATTCACATCTTTCCAGTTTGCTGTCCCAGCACATTTCCATTATGCCTTCACTTGCTGAGAAATCAGGTGAATCCCTTGCCTGGGGAATCAAGCCCTGCTCCTGAGCTGTACCTTAACACTCTGACTTCGCTGCCCTTTGTGGCCCCACAGCATCCTCCAGCCCTGGCTCTAACCTATCCCAGTGCATTGCTGTTTAGAGTCCAGCTACAGCCCTGAGGCCACTATTTTCCCACTTTGCACCCACCAGCTTGTTACTGGAAACCCTCTTCATCGCTTTTCAAGACTCAGCTTCATCTCAAGTTTGTCTTTAAAACTTTCCCATTCCCACCAGCTCCTGCCTCTGTTCCCCAGGCCAGAGGAATTTATTACACTGTCATTATCATCCTGCTTGGATCTTTCCCCCAGCAGGATGTAGGTCCTTAAGTGGATCTCTGAGCCTCACAAGCCGCTCTTCATAGTACAGGCTGTGCGCAGTGGAACCCAAGCCTATGTACCAAAGAGATACAAAATTCAGAGAAATTTTGTTGCTGGTAAAAAGCAACACATTTGTGTGATTTTTGAAATGTAATTCTGTATTTCTGATTATGATAATGAGTACATTTGTCATCAAGCAGACGTAGCATTTTTGCCGACAAAACCCAAAACTCCTCCAGAACGTCATGACGCTCTCATTTTCCTGTTTAAAAAAAAAGTCAGAACACTATGGCCTGGGGAGATGGCTCAGTTGGTGAAGTTCTTGGAAGCGTGAGGACATGAGTTCAACCCCCAGAACTGACACTAAAAAAGAAAAGCATGGTGTGGTGGCACACACTTACAGTGCCAGGGCTAGGGATGGGGAGACGAGGACTCCCTGGGGCTCCCTGGCCAGCTCGCAGCTACTAGGTGAGCTCCAGAACAGTGAGAGACCCTGTTTTAAAAAGCAAAGTAGGTGGTGCCTGAAGAGGAAGGGCACCTGAAGCTGTCCTTTGCCTCCACATGCATGCACATATAGATAAATATGTACATACCTGTGGATCGCAGAGGTGAAATGGAAGCAGTTTTGCAAACTGAACAGAAGATCTCAGAATTTTAAAAGTCATAAGAACTTTAAGAAGCTTCAAATAATAGCTGATAGTAAGACTCTTTTCGTGGAGAAAAGCAACCTAAGTTTAGGAGAGGCTCTTCTGATGCGCCTACCAGCATGCATACCTGCTCTGAAGGCTTTTCCAAGTTCCGTCCTCGGAGCTGGGCTGGACTGTCGGCCTGAGCATGACGCAGGGTGGCTGAGAGGGGAAGGGTGAAGCGCAGAAGAGAGGAAGGGCGTTGATGCCGCTCCAGTGGGCCTTTGTAGTGATTTTCACATAGTGTGGCTTGGTGTCACTTCAAACAGCGCAGTTGTGTTTTTAACATATATTGCATGTGGATGCCCATCAGATGTTTTCAGCACACAAAGTGTTAATTTTGCCCCAGATCAGGAGCAGCGGGCCTGGCATGCAGACAGCCCTCAATTCAGTCTCCAGCACAGCCCCAAACATGGCACTCTCACCACCCTACCAAACCAGAACACACACAACAGCATCTCACCTAGAGAAAGTGAAGGTCAAGGTCTTGGTTGAACTCTGGACTCATCTAACTTAGGTGGGTCTCAGGGGAAGAGGCAGTGGAGGAAAATCCCAGGAGCAGGACGGGGTGCAATGGGCGGGGGTCTGATCATCACTCTGCTAATATGAAAACTCTATGAGAAGAGACACAATACATATCACTAGGGCTGAGTAAGAGCACAGCTCTGGAGCCACACTGCCCAGCGAGAACCTGCTGCACTAGTCACTAGCTGGAAGACTGAACCACTTGCTTGATTCTCTAAGGGCTTCCTCAACTGTAAACGAAGGTGATATGAGCACTTCAAGAGTGTTAGTAATAATGGAGAGGACACACCTGAAATGCTCAGTGCGTCATTGCCCTGTCTCCAGCCTCTAACTGTAACTGGCAGGTGGATGATTCATATTTGCTGAATAATAAACGTGGCTGGGCCCACGACACCATTCCTGAGTAGTTAGTGAAGTATGAAGATAAAAGGATTCTGATGCCAGCTTCTCTTTTCATTAAAATAGAATCTTAAGTAACTTGCCCATTTAAACATTAAAAGTTGTTGCTGGGCTGTTTTTCTATGGGAGTCATCACTTCTGCCTTGGTTTTGGTGGTTTCTATTGATGCTGCTCTGTGGAAGGTTCACTGGGAACATATCTAATCTCAGCTCTCTGGAGGCAGAGGCAGGAGGATCACAAATTGAGGTCAGTCGGGCCTACATAGTGAGTTCCAGGCCAATTACAGCTACTTGGTGAGTTCTTGTCTCAGAAACAAAGCAAAGCAAACAAAAATACCCAAAGGAACCACCAAACTAACACCTTTCAAGAGAAGTGACTGCCACAGAAACGGAAAACCTCAAAGAAAAAATAGGTAGGCTTACCAGTTTCTTCTGTGGTTTCAAAAGAGGGAATTGACTCACAAAGCTCATTAAAGCTTGAAGTCCTATTGTATGGAAGATGAGGTTTAAATTCATGTCTCCTGAGGAAAAGGACACTACAGTATGAATTTTTTTCTTCCCATTGTTATAGGGCAAACTTGAAGCATCTACTGGATTCACGAAGTTCAATTACTAACTCCTGAAGCTGGACATGAGAGATTAAAAATACCCTCTTTTGATGAAAATGGTAGGTTATAAGATATAGTTTCTCAAATGATTTCCTCTTGAGAAGTCGCTGCATTGTGGAAACAGAAAACACAGGAAACCTGGCTCCTCTGGGTGATTTGTGCTGCAAGCTGTAGGGATCTGCATGGTGCATCACTTGAAGGGACAGCTCCAGAACATCCCCCCAGTCCCCACACCTTGCATCCCCAGCATCAAAGACTTCACTACATTTCAGAGACTGCCTGGGAACTGGAAGTTAGGTGCTGCTTCTTTCCAAGGGTGTGATTAGTCTAGGTGGTTCTTGTATATGACATGTGTTCCCATTTGGTAGTGATCAAAGTTCACATCAAAATCATTGAAGGGGTCAGGAGAGAATATTTAATTTAATGCTGGCTAGGGGGAGGTGAGATAGTCTTATTCATTCCTAAAAAAAAGAACAAATTAGTACCATTGTTCTGTAGAGAAATTTGATTTAAAGTATTTATGCTATTTGACAAAGTAACTCTATTTTCTTAGAGATAAATAACGGGGCATTGGAGAGATGGCTCATTGGTTAAAAGCACTGGATGCTCTTGCAGAGGACCTGGGCTGGGTTTCCAGTATCAGCATGCTGACCCACAACCACCTGTAATTCCAGTTCCATGAGATCTGAAGCCCTCTTATGGCCTCTACCAGTACTGCACACACATGGTGCAAAGACACATGTGCGGGCAAAAGTCTCAGAGAGTGCCTCCTGCCTCTAGGGGTCTAAAGAGTGTCTGGTAATAAAGCCTCTGGTCTCTTCAGGAACAGAGAGCACTGGGGAACGAGTCTTTTGCTACAGTGGGTCCAGAGAAAACCCTGGGACTAGACTCTTGGCTTTGGAGAGTCCTGGGAGCATTGTAGGACAAGGCCTCCAGGCCTAGTGGTCTTAGAGGTGAATGCAGGCCTTGAGATTTGGCTCCTGTCTGCCCAGGGCCCCCCGAGAGACTGAAGTTTGGCTCCAGTGCACTTTTAGGGGCAGCATGGCTGTGGAGTTTTGATTTCTAAGGTTCTAGTGGTCACTTAAAAAATTTAAAAGTGTTCCTCTCGATCTTCCCCTTGTTATCAGTGTGGCGTTTATTACTATGCCGACATCATGATCACCTGAACATACAGACTGACTCCAAAATTAAGTTTTTAGGAGTGGGCTTGAACTCAGATGACACTCGCGCTCCTGACATCAGAATCTTCTGTCTCCAGATGAATCTCACTTTTCCCTTCAACCAGTGTATCCTCACCCTGTGCCAATTGAGCTGTCTCTGGAACATTGTTTCTCCCACTCTGAGCCCCTGACCCTGGCAGGCCACACTCAGTTTATTCAAAATGGTTTTTCCAGTTTCATTGGGGAAGTACAAGTTCAAGTTCAGCCCCACCCTTAATCTTCACAGACCATCTGTCCCTTTCATCCTAGTGTGTCATTCATCCAAGGTCATGTGTCCTTTCTGTACACACTGTGTCCAGTGGGTGCACTGTTTGCAGCGCTTTCATGTGTTAATTTTCAAACATAAACATATTTATTCCTTGTCTTTTTGGATGGAATACCAAATTGAGGTTGCCTAGGAAACGTTCCAGACATCAGACCCCAGAGCTTGGTTTTGCTGGGTTTAATTAGTAGTCGTTAGTCCAGATTATATCTATTAATGAAAGTCATTCCTACAGGTAATTATTTATTAAGAAGGAAGAAAATTGTGACTGAGGAGACACAGATGGAGGCTTCTGGTGATAACATTACATCTCTTGATCTGGGCAATAGTTAACCTTGGGATGTTGGTAGCAGTTATTAAATTTGGTGCATACATTATGCACATTTATACATGGATGCTATATTTCACAATGAACTATCAGAAAACAGCAGGAAGAAAATGAGCTATGTCATCAAAGAAAAAAATGATAAAATTACAGCAGACTTCCATTTTTTTCAAGGTCTTGCCCGATTTTCTACATTTCTTTAATTTACCTTCCTTTAATCAGAGAACCATTCAATAAAGAACAATTTCAGTGGCTGTTGGGACAGGTAAGCCAAGCACTGATTCATTTCAAAATATCAAGAAAAACTAGATGAACAAACTGAATCTTGGGCTTGATGGAAGTAGGTGGCTGGAAGCAGAGCTCAGAAGCAGGGATATGCGGTCTCCGTCCCTGCGTGCCACAGCCGCAGTGACTCCTTCCCAGCAATCCCCCCTTAGTCTGTTTACTTCTCAACTCAAATTTTCAGATGTTGAGAATCACAGCGTTTGAGTGGTTCAGCATGTGTTATGTAGCTATTGAGTAGTAATCAGCCTCAGCTATGTCAGAGTTACAAGGAACAGGCCCGTTGCTGCCTCTGTGGTCACCAGCCAAGACATGGCTAATAGATGAGTGTTTCTGATCATTTGGTGAAGTAGAAGCGAGGAAGGGTATCTATCTCATTCTTCAACACTCTCCCCTCCTCCTTCTTCTCCTCTTCTCCGTCCCCCGATGCCCCCCCTTTTATAATATCCCTTTTCTGACGCCACATCATGCATGATAAAGAGAGACTATGTATTCTTGACCATACTTACTGTTTCTAGGCAGTAAGCTTGGTTTAGAGATGGACTTGAGACAATATTGAACAACAATCTTTTCAGGGCTCAACGTGCAGCCCAGGAATGAACAACTGCTTCATTTTTCTCAAGTGTATGTGCTGAGGGAACTGTCTAATTCCAGCTCCAACATCAGCATCACATGGGGAAGACATTGCGTTTGAATGAAGCCAGCACAGCAAGGGAAGAGCAGAGGTTGAAGAGAAAGTCCCAGGAAAGTCCATGCCAGCCCTGCCTGTAGTAGCTTACCTCACAGTGACCTGACCAGCGAACAGCTTCCACCTTATGTAATGCAAAGGGACTAGAGAAAGTATGGAATGGATTTGAGGTCAAGAATGTGACTGAAAGCCTCAATTACGAGGCCGTTTTTCCCATGGTTAGCTCTACTAACGGAGGGAGCAAGAAGGACGATTTATCAATAATCTATTATCTATCTACCTATCTATCTATCTATCTATCTATCTATTATCTATGTATCATAAAAATGAGAGAGAGAAAACTGGTTAAGGGTTGGGGAGATTTGCTCTGTCTGATACTTGGCTACAATGATTCTAATGTTTAATGATACTTCTTATCATAAAACATGGTCTCACATGAAGGTATCACTTTGTTAGGGAGCTCAAAAAAAGGTTATTTTAAACAAAAAAATTAATTGTAAAGAGAAGAGTTTACTAACCTTGACAACAAGGACTCTAACAAATGCCAGGCTAAGTAAACAACTCAGTGAAATGTTTTTGCTGGAAAACCGAACCACAGAAGTAAGTCAATTGCCAGGAATACATGCATGCAAAGGTTTTCTCTGGAGAGAGGTTAAATAGGAATTCAAAGCCAGATAAAGCTGGCAAGAGGGCTTTAAATTGCTTCAATTTCAAATATGTATGAACTACTGAAAGGCTGTAAAGTCCTGTTGTGCATGATTATTTTAAAGTGTCTTTGATACTACTTAATATTCATTTATATAAAATAGTTTATAATTTAGATTTTTCTATCTAGAGCACCTATAGCCTTTCTATTATGGAGATTGCGATTTAATGGATTTCAACAGACGTTCAATGTTATTCTTTTTCCTTTTGTCCTACTCGTTTGCCATGGACCTTAACACTGAACCGATCTTAACGCGTTATGTACACAGGTAGCTCTCAGGTGGTTTCAACACACAATGATTAACTTGTTTCTGACTTTGAAGACACCAAGAACTTTGGAGCATAAACTTTTCATTTAATTATTGTAGAAACAATATTTTAATGTTATAAAATAATAGATTTGGGATTGGGGAAATGGGCCAGTTGGAAAAGTCTTTACCATGGAAGCACAAGGATTTGAGTTTGATCCCTAGATGCCATATAAAAAGCTAGGTCTGGTGGCACACATTTGTAGTTACAGTGTGCAGAGTTGGACACAGGAAGATGCCTGGGGCTCCCTGGCCAGCCAGTCTGTCCTGATCCGGGAAATCCAGGCCAGTGAGATAATGTGTCTCAAAACAAAAGTGGTTGGTGCTTGAGAAACAACACTTAGGTTGACCTCTGGCCTCCACATGCATAAGTACACATGTGTATGTGCACTCCCATATACATGTATACCTGCACACACACAGACATTCACATATGTATACATATACACCCAAAATAACAGATTCACATATGAGAAAATTAAAGATCTAGAGAAGGATAATACCACTCTAACAACTAATGTGCTAGACATTTTCAAAACAGTTGTTCCTATTCATTAAAAGGTCGCCAAGGTGACTCCAATGTACAGACACCCTCTTCCCCTCTTGGTTTTGACTAAGTTAATATATGAACTTTCCTGATCAATCTATTTTTATTTACCTCTGAAAGTGACAGATCAAAGAAATGACAATCAAAGATCAATGACAGATCAAAGAAATGATTTTATCCAAGTTCCTCTTGACCCAAAGAGTTTACTGGTGCTACTTACAGGAGCATGGGTAGGTGACTCGAAGATAGCTACGTCACTGAAAAGCCCACCCCAGCATTGGTGAGTGATTGTAACCAGAAGTTCTCTGAGACAGATGTCTTGCTCCTTTCCTGCCCTTCGGTTAACAATTAGCTACAACCCTATCTTGGGCCTCGTTCTCAAGATAAACTGGAGCAAATGGTTCCAGGAAAAGAAGTCCATAATCCCTGGCTCTCAAGATAAACTGGAGCACACAGTGCCAGGAAGCAGGGGTCTGCATGCCTCCCAAGAATGTCCTAACTTGCACGTACCCTCTGCAGTTGTCTTAACCTGCGCACACCTAAGCTCCTCTCCCATGTTATAAAGCCTTTGTTCAGTTTCCTCCTTGGCCAGTCACCCGTGTCTCTCAGAGAGAGCCTATTGTCCCCCATTGCACTGAAACCAGTCTTGTTGACAGGTCTAGTATTGGTCTCTTTCCTGACTCCCTCTCTTTTCAGGACTCTAAATTCTGACAGTGAGAACTCACAAGACAAGGCATCCCTGGCTCCTCGTGCACCCTGTATCTCCCCAGCAATTACTTACTGCTTGTATAACCGTGGGGATGGGCCTGCGAGTTTCAGGAGTCCCCTCATCCCTCTACAAGAGCATTTCAATCCGGAGCCAAAATAAGGCAAAAGATATACAAAATTGCCTTTGTTGCTGGGACAGGAGATCTTATCCTGCCACATGGGTTGGCTAATATTGAACCTCAGAATTAGATGCTCCAATAATACTAGATGGAACAGACTTCCCCTTGAAGGGTCAGAGCCCTTGGAACATCAGATGAACAAGAGTGCTCTGAAGCCAGGATAATTCCAAGGGTGGTCTAAGCCAGGTACTGCTGTTTGTTCTTCCCAAACATACTAATCAGTTAACTGATTCTCCCTCTTCAAGATCATTGGGGAAAAAAATGAAGAAGAGAAATTAAAATGGGAGCTTAGTGAAAAATCTTCATGGAAAACCAGAGTGAACGCTTTCTTTTTATAATTTTTAAAAATAAGCGAAACATATTATTTCTAAGTTCATATAACGAGAATGAAGCAAAAGTTGCAATAGAGCTATGGTCTCAGAGGTTGATACAGAAGCTTAGCTGGCTTAGCCTAGCAGGGCCGAGACTGCTGTCCTAACAAGGATCTTCTGGCAGGACTGGTCTTTGGGCATCTGGGAACCTGGATTTTACTCCCATTCTGGGCAGAACTGATGAGAGCTTGTCCATGTGTCTAAACTATGTGAATAATATGTCTTGTTCCAGGAGTCTAGAGTTTTCATATGTGTTAAACACAGAAAGCTTGCATGGCCAGCCCCATGCAAGTGAGCCTAGTGAATGGCCTTCAATTTATTCCTGATTCATAAACCAAGTCCTGTGGGATCCCATCAGGACTGTTTACAGAAGTGTCTGTAGGGTCTCTTCTGTACTTGACCTTTCCTTTGCTGGTTTTTGCTCTGTGTTGTGTAGTTGTGAGACTGCTTAGCAAAATAAACCTTTTCGTACCAAGTTGGTATTGGTCAGAGTGTTTTCTCATAGCAATCGAAGGCTAGGACAGGAAGTAAGTCTAAGTGGTCTCATAAGAAAAGGATGTTGAATTAAACTTTAAAAACAACCCTGCTAGTTCCATAGCATTATTTTTATATAAGTGTTAGAATACTCAATTATATATCATTTTGGTATTTCTATTTCATTTCTTTGTTTCTGAGCTACTGGCCATTTAAGTTTAGGTAAGAGGAAAAAGACTGAGTTGAAATATCCCAGGCCTCAAGCTCTTCTTTGATCGTGGGAGGTAAGATGCTGAAGTGAGGGACAACAAAGCCCGGCCCAGGAAGGTCTTCTGTGGCTTCTGCAAATGTGCTCACTCATTTACTTGCTCTAAGGGTTTACTTGTCAAGTACAAGCAACACAGAAACAGTTCAAATCTTGCATGTGAAACTATGAAAATGGGTTTAATGACAATATCTGCATTTTTTTCCAATTACAAAATCCAAATGATTCTGTTCATCACATGTGATCTTTAAAGTGGGAGTAAATCACCGGTTAGATTCTTGGCAATGAAAATAACGATTATTTTATTCTGTGCAGTTCTGGTTTTGCAGAGAAAAACTAAAGGCCTTTTTACATAATTGCATAGACACAGTGTCCTGACTATGAAACAACTTAATGAGTACTCTTAAAACACTGGAACATAATAGCACCTATTAATACCTTAAGCAGACGCCAATATGAGAAGGGCTGCTCTCTAAACTTGGGGTGAAGAATGTGACCCAAGAATTATCTTCTTTACTGAGAGGCAGGCATAAGGGAAAAAATTAAACTGCAGGACTTTTTGAGGGGAGCAGATAGCTCTTTTTTACTGTAGTATCCTTAGGGCCCATGTGGTGCGGGGAGGTACTTAGAAATTATTTAATTATTTGAATGAAGAGGAACAAGAGAGACAAGGACAGCCAGCGAGTCACCCCTGGAGGTCAGAATCCTGAGCTCACAGTGTTGAAGTTCCTGGGTTCGAGTTTACTTCCAGCAAGCACTCATTTGCTATCATGCATTTAAATGTTTATACATACAAATTTGATGTTTATTATTTTGACTTATATTATTCTTCGACAGTGTATTTCAATGTCTTTTTGAACAAGCATATTTGCAAATGATTCTAAGTTTGTGCATACTTGTGAATGTTATTTTATTGTTCTTTGCCCATGAAAAATAATTTGATAGGTTATAAAATTTGGTTTTGCTCAAAATCTATAGATGCTGTGATGGTTAGTGTTGGTCAACTCGACAGTCTAGAATCAACTGGGAGACGGGCCTCTGAGCATGCCTGTGAGGGATTATTTAATTGGGTTAGGTGAGGTGGGAAGTCCCAGCCAAAACTGAATGAGACTAGTTCTTGGACAGGGCATGCTGGGCTGTACGCAGGGAGCCCAGCAGAGTGCGTATGCATGGCTGTCTTTTTCTGACTGTGGGTATAATGTGACCAGCTTGTCTTTTAAAAATGAAGTGAACTATCAGAATATATGAATTTTTAAAAATAATTGAAGTGTAATTACAAATAACTATTTAATTGTTTGAATTTTTCAGATTATTTTGGTCATTCCTTGAGGAAAAATATAATTCTTAAGTTGGATCACTCTGTTCTTGTTGGTTTAATTTCTTTATCATTTTCCCACGTGTTGTACTATTAATTTTGACTTTCCTTCTGGTGGCATGGATGTGAGTGCTTCGAGTGGCTTCTTTCTCTGTGGTCTTGCCTTGCTTTTTTCTGCTACTTGACTTCAGGATACTATTTCTTTGTGCTGAAGATCCTTCTTCACAGAGGACTTGCATTATGACCTTGCAAAGAGAATGCCCACATTCCTCTTCTTTGTTCTATAATGCCTCTTATTTTCCAAAGACTTCTAAAATATATTCCTTTCAAGATGGGAAAATTCTCTCAAGAAGAGAGTAAGAAAAATGACAACTGCATAAAACTGTTCTTGCTGGCACAGAAGCAAGCTGGAAAGCTATTATATTATGATTCGTCTAAATGATGCATATGTTCCATTTGGACCTAATCTAGGTTTTGTGGTAGGAGAGAACAGCAACACTTCTGTTAGAAATACGTTTGGAGTTGTAAAGAAAGCGACTAAGAACATTATTGGTGTAGAAGCACAAATCTTAGCTCAAGGGGACAAGAAATAGTTTGTTCTGGAGTCAAATATGAGTGACCATGGCTCAGGAACACAGATTCAAATTACCCAAATTCCATGCTCCAGCCTGGAAGCAGTTTCATCAAATTTTTTATAGTAACAGAACAAAGAAAAGTCATAAATCAAGACACTTTTCAAGTACATTGGTAGAAACATTACATAGACGGGTACAGCAAAAGAGAAATCTTGGCTATTGGCCTCAGATGATGTCCGATGGCACTCAGTCTTTTGGTTGGTAGAAGCTGGCTGTCTGCTAAGTTAATACATTCCAAATATTTATATCTGTTAGTCACAGGGTGTTAGAAGTGGCCAAGGAATGGTTATGAAGGGGCTAAAGATGGTCCAAGATAAATGGTAATTAGGCTCTGCACCTACAACGTTCCAAACTCTCCACAATCACTGAAGTTCTAATCAGTTGATCTGCCTTTGCAAAGGGTTCAGTTGTAAGATGAAATTTTTCTGGGACTTTCATTTACAACATCTTAACAAGATGTTTCTGATCAGAAAGGCACAGAGTTCACAAGAAGGAGCAAGTAGACATTGTTAAGATGGCCTTCTGCTTTTATCTCTGATGAGAAAGAGAGCTTTGGCTGAGGTTCTCTGGCACAGTCGTAAAAGAGGAAGGAGGCACTTAAGAATCTTTGGCATTTGGGAGTATGAGGCTCTGACAAATAGCCAGAGTCTAAAAGTTGTTAAAGGAGGGGAAGAGGGTTTGTGGGTGAGAAAACATGCTATATTAGGTAAAGTGAAGGGAAGCATTCCCACAGGCAACTGTGAGGCTTACAAAAAGGAGGACATATTAAGAAACAAATAACATTATAAATATTAGTCCTATAACCAGGCTACAGAAGAGAAAGACAAGCATGTAGTTTCAAATGCTTCTGACAGAAAATACTTCATTTCTTATACTTTGATGGTGTTTTTATAACTATTATTTTAATCCAGACAATTTGTATCATATCTAGAACTTTTAAAAGTTTGTTTTTTGGAAAGTATGTGGATTGGATGGGCAGACCTGACCACATATCAGGGATAAAGGCCTGAACCCTCTTTGACAATCAGACACTGAGGATTAACAAGCTCTTAATACACTTGAGACAGCAGCAGACTGGACACATAGGTGGGAGCTAGGCAAGTTTCAGGAAGTCAGATGCCTGTTCTATTAAATGAGGAAGTCAAGGCCTAAGAGTCAGGCACTACAAATACATCAGCATATTTCACAAGGTAAGACTGACTGAGGAAGCAGTCAGTCCCTAAAACATCCATGCATCTTGAGTTCTTCACTATGTCTTTCAACAAATACACCGTGCTCTCACTCTGCATAGGACCTAGTAGGTAACAACTGTCCAGGATGTGGTCTCTGTAGTTGAGTAGCTTACAGTCCAGTTATACTTATAGTAAAGGTTTCCACCCTGAGCCATTAGTGGTGCCTGGCTGAGTCACCTTCTACTAAAAGCCCATTATTTTGATTACTCTGTTTTTCTAGTGTTTCCAAAATCCTGTTGCATCACAGTATGATGGTACCAATACTTTTCTGTTGTCTCCATTTTTAGAGCACATTTTAAGGTAGGAAAGTTAAAAAACAAGAAAAAAGAGAGAAAAACCTTACTCCAAATTCTATCAATCAGAAACAGCCTTGCTGTCTTAATTTCTTTCTGTGGGGTGGCAACAGCGTTTGGCTCAGCTCACCTCTGTAAGTCCAAACCAACAAAGTAAATGAAGTATGATTTCACCAAATTATGGTTTGGGAAACCAGAGTTTATCTGGGCTTACTTACAGCGCAGTTATTGGGGGTCGGGGGTAAAAATCCTCCTACGGAGGCCAGGCAGTGAATTTCACGTTTTCACCAGGACCAACAATCCACTGACTGCCCCTAAGATGATGAGCCATCCATGCCACGCCCATCTTTCCCAGCTTCCTCGTTCACAGCTTAGCCCCTCCCCCCACATACAACTCAAGTCACTGGTTGGTTGAGAGGGGCAGCTGACTCTATTGGCCTCTTCCCTTGTCAGTCAAGCTCCCTGTGTTGTGGTCTGAGTGTGCGCAGTCCATTCTGCCAGCCCCGGGAAGAATTTCATACAATACTTTCTGATACTGTAGTATATGTAGTAGAGGAGATGGCATTTCTCTTTGTTTTGAGATGAGGCTGGCTCTGATCTCATGGGGATCCGCCTGCGTCTACCTCCCAAGTGTTGGGATCAAAGGCATACACCTCCATACCTAGCTGATATTTATCTTTGAAAATAAGTATTCCCCACACTTTTCAATGCTAATAGTTTTATATAATATCATCTGTTTATCTTGCTTCTTGTTTCAAAGTTTATTCAATTAAATTATAACTAAGGGTGTGATTGAAATTGAGAATACAAACTATTGTCTACAGAGGATCCATAAAAACTATCGTTTAATAATGTATAAATTCAGGAAATACTCAAGAACATTACATGATTAGTAATTCAATAAAATCCCAACATATAGGCATACTAGAGGAGGGGAAGCCGTTAGTAAGCCCAGAGGCACTGCTGTTGACATTTTGGTGTTACGCCCCCGAAACAGATCCTCTTTGAATTTTATACATCTATTTTTTTTAAACAAAATCTGATTATATTTTACAAAATATGCAATAATTAATTTTTTTACTCTCTATTTCCTTGTGTGTCAGGAACTATATTGCATTAAGGGTAGTAACACACAGCTCCAACCTCAGTACTCCTGATGTATAGGCAGGGAGAATGTGAGTCTGAGGCTAGTCTGGGCTATAGAGAGAATTGTTCCAGGTCACCTTGGGCTACATAATGATACTTTGTCTCGAAAAGCAATGAATCTCTGAGCTTCAGTTTGGTCTGACTGCTGTTAGTTCCTACAGTTTTATTGGTTAGAAACTATTAAGGACTAGTTTACGGATTTTGACATATGATTGACATAAGAAGGAAAGAGAAGGGAGCCTAGAACTTTAATATTAACTGTTTTGTTCAAGATGACACTAATCAACAAGAGTTAGGGACAAATAAAACTTAAAAATATAGAATCAGTAGTCAAAAGTGTTCTATCTGAACACTTTACCAGAAGACTCAGTAAGATGCATTAATTAGAACACACAAGGAAGTAGAACCTGCATCTGAATCTCCTATGCTGAAAGTATAGTGTGAATTTGGGCTGTGTGTGTGTGCATTAACACAGGTTTGGACTATGTTTACCTGAGGAGACTGAGTCAACAAAGTGTTGGTAGGAGGCAGAGAGATAATAAAGCTCTGTTATCATATGAAGAAGAGATGGTAGAATCTATTAGGTAAAAGTAAGCCATTGTTATAGAAACAGGTGGCTGTCAAGCACCAAGTATGGTGAGTGGTTGACATTAGCACCTTCTGATAACTATCTTTTTAAAAAAAGATTTATGTTATTTTTTTATTTTGTGTGAGTGTATGTGTGTATGTGTATATATATGTATGTATGCAGCACCCAAAAAGACCAGAAGAGGACATCAGATCCCCTGGAGCTAGAATTATAGGTGGTTGTGAGTTACCTAATGTGGACACTGGGAACAGAATGTGGGTCCTCTGCAAGAGCAGCTCTTAACTGCTAAGCCAACTTTCCAGCTCCCTAATAACAGTCTTGATGTGAGAAAAAAAGAATCTATTGATCTGACAGTAGCAAGATGACTTAGAGATATTAGGTTTGGAGGGTGGGGTCCTCAAACAAAGCAAATAAGGGAGAATGATCAAGTGACTGGGATTGTGCCTAAAATACCCTGGATTTCATAGTAAGACTAGATTTATAGTAAACACCAGAGTCCAGCTCATACCAGAATGCCAAGGTCTGGATTGAATTTAGAGAAGGAAAGGTCATAGCTAACAAGTAGGGGCTAAAGGGTTCTAATGAGATGGAAAGGATGTCTTCCAGCAGAGATGTTGATACTCATCCAAGATGTGAGACACCTGTTGTTAGTGGTGCTGCCTGTAAGATCATTAGTTCCTCTGCATCTACACCTGGTACCAGGGGGACTGTGGATGGGTCTCCATCTCCAGCACGGCTGTTGTGCTCCAGCTGTCCCAGAGAATGGAGGATGATCGAACAGGTCCTCAGGTGGCCCAGAGTGCAATGGGAAGATTTCCCAGGAGATTGCATCAGTGGGCAGTTCATTTATTGAAACCAAGGCAGGGGTTTATATAGGGAGGCCTTTCTGGCTGTTCAGAAGGCCGGAAAGTTAAAGGTGGGGTCTTTAGGTAAAGACGGGAAGGTTGTAGGGCTGACGTGGAAATTAGGAACAAGGAAACAAAACCCCAAAACCTGGTTCTGGTCTGGGGTGATCTTTGTGGGGGGAAAAGATTAAGCAACTGCAGAGGATGTTGTATCTGTTGTGGCTTCCTGGGCCTAGGTTATAGCTTCAGGCAGAGTCGGCCAGTCACACTGCCTGCTCAATGTCTTTACGTCATAGGCTCAGGTCCCACAGGAGACAGGCCTGCTCTCCTAAATCACAGCACATGACTCTCCTTTATTCTGAACCAATTGACACTCAGGAAAGATATAACTTTAACTTTATCTAGGCATAGTCGAACTAGAGGATTACCAGAGGGTAGTGAGCATGTTTAAACCCCTTTTAAAGGAGTGCATAACTTCCCACTCCTTAAGTTTGGGATGCATATAGTGACTTCCATCTAAGGGTACAGTGTGGAGAGGAGGAAGGAATTTTGGAGAAACCTTAGCCAAGATCAAGGTGACATCAACAATAACAAGTCATGCTGATAGTGTGAACCTTTGATAAGAAGGGACAGGAGAGCTAGAGAGATGGCTCAGAGGTTAAGAGACTGGTTGTTCTTGTAGAGGACCTGGGTGTGTTTACCAACATCAATCTGACAGCTAACAAACATCCCTAACTCCAGTTCCAGGGATCCGACACCATCTTCTGCCTTCTATGTGCATTGCATGACTTGGGTACACTTACATACGTGCAGGCAAGACACTCATACACATTAAGAAAAAAAAGTGACAAGAATTCCATTTACCTATGTGACTTTGCCAATCCCTTCTAAACATCTATGATCCAAATACGTGGTGTCCTCTAAGACTTTTGTGCTGAAGAATTGGCCATCAGGTAGTACACTTATTTTGAGAGGTGGGGTCACTCTGGAGAGGGCAGGCCATTGTAAGTGTGCTTTTTTGTTTTTTGTTTTAGTTTTTTGAGACAAGGTCTCTCTATAGACCCAGTGGCCTGAAACTCATGATGTAAACCAGGTGGGCCTCTATCTCAATATCTACCTGTCTCTGCCTGTCGAGTGCTGGGATTAAAGGCATGTATCACCATGTCTGGCAAGAGTGTCAGTGAAGGTGTCTTATTCCTGGGCCTTTCCTGTTTCTTTGCCAGGTTGAGCAGTAGCTGGGCTCCTTTGACCACTGCTACAGAAGCCTCTGAGGGCCTCTGATGGCTGAATGTGGGGAAACACTTCACTCAGCTGCTCCATGCAAGCTGCATACCCTGGAGGAGGGCTGTGCCTTGAGGTGAATTCTCGCTTTAACCCCGAGCTGTCCTGCAATGATGGTCTATCTCATTACCAGTCCCCAAACAACAGAGTCAATCCATAATGGACTGACTCATGAGTCAAAATAATTTTTTTTCTCCTTTTAAATAATTTCTGCCAAAGAAAATTGTTAGCAGAGAAGTGGGGTCATTGCTGTGATTATTCCTGATGACAATGGCTCCATTATGTCTTTGGAGCATGTAGAAATATGGACTATCAGAGACCAGGATACTGATGGGAACATCGACAGTAAAGACAATGCTTAGAAAGTTTTAGATGGAACGAGGACTCAATTGGAAAATAGAATACAGGCCATTCATATTATATTGCAACAAAGAACTGTCTACATTTCGTTCAAACCCTAAGACATTGTGGGAGACTGAGTTTAAAGATGAGAGACTAGTCTACAGAGGAAATGTCAAGGTATACTAACATCCTGGTTATTGCATAGATAATGCTAATTGCTTTTAGCCAGGTTTTGAGTGGGAATCAGGATAAAAAAACAGAGTAGAAAGGTTTTGAGCAGTTTAATGAGAAAATAAATTGGGACTTCATACTTGTAGGAAAGTGTCTTTGTTAATGTGACTAACACCATCAAAAAACAACCACCAAAAAAGAGAGAGAGAGAGAAAGAAAGAAAAAAAGATAAAGAAAACAAAAGCACTAAAATACTGTCCCTTGGGTAATTTGGACAGATGCTTGATGGCCTCTCGGGAAGCAGTGAGACCCCATTGCAGGCTCTAGGGCATATAAAAGGTAAACTCGTTTAGGCGACTTTGCTTTTATGACATATTGTCCCTCGCTGTTACTCTCTCTGCTCCCCTCACAGTGTCCTTCTACCATGACACTCTGTGGTTGCCAGCAGTCCAGAAACAGCACAGCAAGGCAAATACCGACTGACATGTCTGAAACTGTGAGTGAACAAACCTTTTTCTTTCAAATTGTTTCTCTCGGCTACTTGTCACAGTGGCAGAAAACTGACCAACCCAGGCTCTATAGCTCTAATCATGAAACAATATCAGCTAGATTCTAGTGGAGGGCCGCTGAACAGAGTGCCTGACCAGTCTGCTCAAAGTTACCAAGTTCAACAAAAGCAGGAATAGGCTAAGAAACTGTAATTGTTAAGAGGAACCTAGGAAAACAAGACACCCAAATGTGAGGCGGAATCCTGGACAAGTTACAGGACATAAGGTAAAACTAAGGAAATGCAAATAAAAAATTATCACCAATCAACAGCAATATTGTTGGCTTACTAATATTTGCTATGTGTACCAAGCTATTATGTTCTGGAGAGGGCAAATGGCATGGGGTGCATGAGCACTCTGGTCGCTATTTTCATAATGTTCTGTAACTCTAGAACTGTTTTCAAGTAAAATGTTATTCAAATTAATGGCTAGATTAAAAAAGCTTATCTAAGTGCCATAGTTAGGAATGGGAGAGGAGCAATCTGAGGTGAAGTGAAAACAGCAGTCTGAGGAGCACTCTGGGTGCTCCATGTGCTGCTTGGCTCAGGCTCCTCTGCCTTGTGGCAGATCGGGCACCCACACAGTGGCTGTTTGAATGTGGCAGCATCGGTGACAAAGATTTTCTGAAACTGTTTCTAAGATTTATATTGAGCATTGTTGAGGAGAGCACAGTCAGATTTATCTACTTAATTCTAGACGTTGCTGGAAACTTTTGTTCTGTTTGGTTTTGTTCTGTTTTGTTTTTTGAGACAGGTTCTTCCTGTAGCTTCAGCTGGTCTGGAACTCAATATGTAGACCAGGCTGACCTTCCATGTGCTTCTGCCTTCCAAGTGTTGGGATTAAAGGCATGTACCACCATGCTGGACTACTGGAAACTTTTGATAGTCAGTTACCATGTTATAAATGATGAAGGAGAAGGTCTCAGAATTGTAACAATTATCTTTGTTTTTCTTATTTTTTTGTCACAGGGTCACCCTGTAGCACAGCTGACCTAGAACTCACTACATAGACCAAGCTGGCCTTGATCTCTCACACAGATACACCTGCCTCTGCTTCCCAAGTTCTGGGATTAAAGGTGTGTACCACCATGCCCAGCCTTTTAATAATTTTCTATTAAATGTATCATAGTGCTTTTCTCTTTCTATCAAAAGTCACAAAATACCCCACATTGAACAACAGGTTAGGGAAGTGGGTGCCCAAAGAAGTAAGGTGTATGTGCTGAGCTTTACCAAGCACTTAGCTGCACCTTGCCTGTGGCTTCATTTCTCATGTACACTATAGATCAGAAACTTGGAATTTTGTCTTCCCTCCCTCTGATTTCCTTCCTTGTCTCCCATGTGGTGTGACAACATGTAGAAACTTCAGACACTCAGAACAAGGAAGGTAGAGCTTGTAGAATCTCAAATGCACACGTATAGTATAAAGAAAGGCTTTGGGCTCCAGCTACGGTTTGGGTGAGTCTCCAGAGGCCCGTGTATTAAAGGCTGTCCCCACAGTAGTGTTGTTAGGGGGTTGAACCTTTAGGAGGTGGGTCCTAGTAGAAGGTTCTCAGGTCACCCAGTGTTTCTTAAAAGGGATTATGGAACTGGCCCCATCTGATCCCCCTCTGTCTCTGGCATTTTTCTCTGCTTTGCACTCCCTGCCATTGTTCTGTGGTACTGTCATCAGAGGCCCAAAACAATAGGGCCACTTAATCTTAGACTGGAACTTTCAGAACCATGAGCTAAATAGACCCCTCTCTCTGCCAGTTATTTGCCCTAGACAAATAACAGGAAGTATAGTAACAGGAAGCTCATATAGCTCTCCAGACTTCTAGTTTATCTCTTGCAGCTCCACTATATCAAATACCATCTAGAAGACGGTTACGTCTCTAGCTCTGGCCTTTCTATTAATATTGCAAATATAGGTCCAGTTGCCCACTTGCCATCCTCATTAGTCATTTCATTCCAAATCTGCTCCCTTCTCATTCTTTTCCAACTTGGTTAAGTATTTGTAACCATCCACATTTATCCTCTACAGAACAAAGGAATTGTTTCAGCTTTTCTTGGGTATAGGTATGGCTTCTCTTGTTATTAGTCTGGTCATTTGCTCATTCAACAACTGTTTCTTTAGTTGTCTTAAAGACTAGCTGTCTTAAGAATTTTTCTTGCAGTGAGGCACAGCATTTATCCCCACCCCTCTGAGTCTGGCTGACTGAGCAAGCAAAGAATGCCCTCCAATTAGAAAATTAGAATTTATTGGGGTGACTTACAAGGGATTTATCCACTGGGAGAGGAGGGGAGAGGGTGGGACATCTCATACTGAGGACTACATTTTGATCAGAACCTCTGTGCACCCTGGCACACCCGGCCAAGATGGTGTGAGCTCATATCTCCTACCCAGCATTCACTGCTTTCCCCCTAGGCCCTTCCCCTCAAGTCACTGGTTGGTTGGAATGTGGTTGAATCTACTCTTGGAGGTGTGTCTTGCCATTGCTGATGTCACTGTTGTCACGAACAGCTGTATTTGGATTCAGCACTCACCGGGCTCCATGATAGCCAGAGGGAAACTCCATGTAAATTTACCCTACACTCTGGTATGGATTGCATAGTTGACAAATGTACTCTTTATGGAGTTGCTTCATATGCCAGGTTCTTCAAGAGCAGGAACATGCCTGCTCTTCTGTGCCCTGCACAGAGTTGCTGCCAGGAAACAGGGGTCATCTTTCTCTTCTTATGGCCACATTCTCTTACAGTGCATCCTCTTGTAGAGGCTGAGTCTTCCTTCAATTTATTGAGATGTAATTGACAAAATTATATATAATTGTGAATACAGCATGATGTTTTCACGTATGTATATATTATGAAATTATGAGATCAAGCTAATTAACATCTAGCACCTTACATTATTGCTATGATGAAAACATTTGAGATATTTTTCTATTAGCTATTTCGAAGCGAAGTGATCTTAAAGATGATGTAATCATCACTTTGCTATTTAACACCTTTCAGTAGCTTTACTTACAGTTAAACTACAATTTAGCCATCACTGCTAAAAATGCTTGCTTTTGAAAAGTCATTGTTAAAGAACAATTTGAGTATAAAGTGAATTTCATTTACTTTTTTGTGCACAATACTCTAGAGGGAATGCAATAACTTTGGGAAGTACATCCCGTGCGCACACACACACACACATATACCTCCCCCAGTACCTCAGCGTGCTGATGAATTACAGCCCTCCATGGCAGGTGTTATGGCTTTTCCTAGGCTTGCAGATAGCCATCCCTTAGTTATTTCACTGTAATGCACAGAGCACTGCTTTGACACTGAGATCTTCCTTAAAGTGTTCTGTGTATTGCAGTATTTATGTATCATTAATAGTGTACAAAAATGATACAGAGTTTCAGAGTGTGTTTCTTTTAACTCATTCCCCCAGGACTTGGCAGGTTCTTATTGAATTAAATGCATATATTGTCTTATGGCTTGAATGTGACTTGTTCCTGACAGACTGGTGTTTGAATGCTTGGTCCCAGCTGATGGCTGTTTGTGGGAGGTTGTGGAACCTTGTGCGCATAAGGCCTTGCTGGTGCATACATGGATGTAAGAGTAAAGCTTAAGAGTTCTAGACTGCTCCACTTGCTCCCGAAGCCTATGATTCCTGGTCCACTGAGATGTGAGCCAGCTACGCTGCAGGCTTCTGCCACACAGACGGTGCTGCTGTCTACCACACCTTTCTTGCTATGATGGGCTGGATGGATGACCCTGAATGATGAACCCAAATAAACCTTTCCTTCACTAGTCTGGAGATCAGGCTATGCCTTACTCTATGTTAGTTCATTCTTTGTAAAGCAATGGTTTTTCAGGCTGTGCCTTGCCTCGAGAGACTCCATTTTACAAGCAGCTTTTGACTCCATTTGGAGAGTAGAGGATGACTATGACCCCGGATGAACCCAGAAACTGCACTGCCTGTCACCACCCATCCAGCACAGACTGATGAGTGACTCTTTCCTGGGAATAGAAAAGATATTGTCCTAAAGGTTTACTGGAGTGAACTGAGACTGTAGGCACACATGTGTGTATTAAAATCACATCAAAGAAACTAGGCCCAAGAATTTATCAGACATGCCAGACCAAGCAAACCACATTATTCCCTCAACCAGACTCCATAAAGTGGTGGACACTGAGTGTGGCCACAGCCTGTCCCCACCATCCGATGCCCATGTGCATCAAGGGCAGACAGGCAAAGGACTCTCAGCTGTCCCTGGAGATTCTGTTTGGCTTGAGCCCCAGCTGTTGTTTTGACCTGTCACCTGCCCATTTGGACCAGAACCCATTGTTTCTGTGCCAACCTGGCTGTGCTCTTTCACCTCCCAGCTGGACTCAACTCTGCATCTTCTCTCAACTTCGATTCTGGAGCAGTCTCAATAGCATCTTACCTAGATTACCAGATCGCCAAGGTAGGAGGGATTATCTGGCAAATTGCATTTATTTACTGTTATTTAATAAATTCTGGTACAAATATGTTTGTCTATGTTTCTGGCATAGTACACTCAAGGTATTTGGTCACAGTGATGAAAAAAAAACTAACAATGCATGTGGTATCATAGCTAAACTGAATAGCTAAAGGAATTCCATTTTGTCCTGGCCAGTACTGACCAGTTTGTGCTTGCTTTGGAATTCTTCCCAGTCACTGGCCCACCCAGAACACATTCAGGGCTTCCCGTGACCCTATCGCCTAGAGGAATAATCCAAACAACTCCAGAATGTGTAATCAAAACAATGTAGAACCAAAACAGTTGCTAGGTCTCTCTGACCTACATCTGGCTCAACTGTCTTTGTGGGTTTTGCCTTTATAAACTTTATGGCCCTGAGCTTCAGCAGTGAGAGATTTTCTTGGAGGCACCAGCCACTCTCCGCCAAGCGCTAGTCGATAAAGGACCCTCTCAGTGACTCTCTCTCCCTATTTTGCGTTCTCACTCTGAATGAAGCTTTACTTCACGTTTTAGAGACAGCCTCTCTTCCCTTTAAGACCCTCATCATGCTGTGTTCTTTGTTCCTGGGATTGGCTCTGCAGGCTGCTTTCTGAAGAGGCTCCTCTGGCCCCTCATCCCTGAAGGAAAAGTTAAATATCACTCTTTCCCGTCAAATGAACTTTGTGCTTGCCTGCCCCTTCCCCACCCTCCCACCACTGCTAAACACCTCAGTGCTCCCAAATTTGTTGTCTCCACTCCCAGATGTCTCTTCAAGAGAGATCTAGTCTCCTATCACGATTAACAGTTTTGTAACTGCTTCCTCTCACACCCTTCTGGTGCTTAGGTTAAGAAAGTTTGTTCCCAATCTGTAATTAATTTCCTAAAATGGTTAATTATTGAAACACAGCCCCCACTGCCACTCACTGCCCTTTTAGTGCTATTTTTCAAGCTAGCCCGTGGGGTTGAACCTCACCCAAGGAGGAATGGCCAAGTTCTCCTTGTGTTAGGGCCAAAAGGCGGAGGCCATCTTGACCATGTGTGGTCTCTCCTTACTCTGTGAGCTACTCCGGTCTAATCACCTTGTTGAGTTGCTTTAATCAAAGTGGGATCTCTTTCTTTGTCATCTTGAACATCTGTAACCACCTCTCCACATTCCTCTCATGGCAGCTGTCTCCTGCGTCCCATCCTCCATTCTCACTCTTAAAAAACATTTCTGTTGCTTCTTTGAGAATTTCATACAGTGTATTTTGATCACATTCATGTCCCTCCCCTGCCACACTCCACCTTACTGCCCTCCCACTTCACTTGTCCTTTATTCTCCCTCTCTCTCTCTCTCTCTCTCCCTCTCTCTCTCTCTCAGCCTATCAAAACTAATTTGCATTCCCCAAATGCTTGGTTGTGAGTCCAGCACTACCAGCCTTTAAACATAGCTAACTTTCCCTCTCCCAGCAACTCTCAGTTGCCAATAGATCCCCAGGTAGGTCGGGGGCTTATTGCCCACCCCGCCCCCATGCTGGGTTTTTGTCAGTCTTGGGTGTGCCCAGGTCTTGTGCATGATATCATTGTGGGATCATATGTGCAACTGCCATGTTGTGTCCAGACAACAAATTTTCCTTTCAAATACATTGGTGGATACATTCAGTTGGTGGGTCATAACAAAGTGGGAAGATGACATTCTTAGCTTTTTGGTTAGTGGACTGGTGGTCTGTTGTTAATACATTCCAAAAGGTTTTTATCCATTGGTCAGAAACAGAGTTGAGCAAAGAAATGGCCGTATAAGGGGCTAAAGGTAGTCTGAGATAAGTGGTAATTAGGCTCTGCACCTGCAACATTCCAGACTCTTCAGTCATTACAGGGCAGATCGCTAGATGTGTATACATTTTTCCCTTAGATCGATGCTTTTCCTCCTGATAATAAGAAAACCAGAGCTGGCTGAGAAGTAAAAACTATAAGAAAATTATCTTAAAATAACCCAGCTGTATGTGGAAGGGCCATTTCAGACTTGTCACTTCTGCCTGTGTAAATACATTACTTCTAGAGAGTTCCTTGATCACGTAGGCTAGTGACCCCTGCGCATGGCCCGCAATCATGTAGGCTAAAATTTTAACCTACCAATGACAGAATGGGTCTGGAATGGATGCTGAACAGCTGGTAAATGTTTTAAGAACCTAGGAATCGGAGCTCAGGTTTTGGAGTGCACTCCTAAGTCTGTGCTAGCACGGATAAAATCTTCCAGTTCTCCACCTGCCTCTGGTACTTGTCTCTGGCATGCTGAGCTCCTGCAGCATTAATAGCTGTAAGTTTGCCACTAGACCTCAGTGAAGACTGAATATTTACCCTCTGGACATCATATGACAAGGTGACCTAAGCTTTGCATAATAAACTACATATTCTCACTAAGAGAAATGATTACAAGGAATTCAAACCTTTTCTATTAAAAGAATGATGGCAGGGAGGCTGGAGAGATGGCTCAGTGGTTAAGAGCTCTGGTTGCTCTTGCAGAGGACCTGGGCTCATTACTCAGTATCCACCTGGTGGCTAACAACTGTTGGAACTCTTGTTCACATATGTCACTGGGCAGGCTTTGAGAGTTCTTAACCTCATCCCACTTCCAGTCCACTCGCTCTGTTTCTCGTGTGTGGATGAAGATATGGTCATTCAGCTTCCTGCTCTGCCTGTTGCTATGCCTCTCCCACTGTTAAGTTCAAATAAACTTTCTTCAGTTACTTTTTATCTTGGTGCTTTATTGAAACAACAGAAAAGTAAACTAATATATAGCCCATAATGTATTCATGACATTCTTTTAAAAATCTGTGAGGTTGTTAAACTATTCTGTCCAGTTTCTTCTGTTCAGGTCAACAACCTCACAGAAAAATGCTTGTGACAATGGAGTCATATGCATAATATTGATCAGTCTATACACTACCATCCAGACCATTGGCCAAACACAGTGGTGGGATGGCTTGTTGGAGTCTCAGTTATGATTCACATCAAGAAATATCAAGCCAAAAATACTGTGGTTCCATCATATAAGATCCAGTACTGTATCATAAGTTTAAAATAATCTGTTTTCCTAATGCTTCAACATTCCCCCACAGGCTAAAAATACCTGAGCAGGTGACCAGCAGGACGAGGCTGGTCCCTGCCACAGGTTCTACTGTCGCCGTCTCCTAACTGATACCTGGATAGTTTCAAACACATCAGTGCAATTCCCTCATGCCTCTTGCCGGTATTTCATGACCCCCAATACCTGCTCAGGGGTCCCTCTCTCTCTAATACTTTCTCTCTGCTTGGTGAAAGGCATTACTCTGGAGTGTTGAGCACATGGTCCCCTTCATGATGAACCATATCTCCCGTCTTTAGTATTTGTGGACCTAGTAAATTCCTTGATTTCCACACGCCCCTGTAAGTATAATTTCCACAGTGGTTGTGTGGAAACTCCACAGGAGGGTTTACTCCCCATTAATAACGTAAGAAGATGCTTTGAATCATCACTAATATGTGAGGCTACCCTCCCAGCTACTGAGGACACAGGCTATCACATGGGCCTAGAAACTGGAGAGTGAAAGTGGGAATGGTTTCTTTTTTAACCCGCCTACAGATTTTCTTTGGTTTTCTTTATTCTAACTTTGGAATTTGCTGGTTTGGTGGTTTGAAGTCTCAAGAGGGTCACAGCAATGGTTCTACTAAACTCAAAACTGATATTTCTATTGACGTCTTTGAATATTTATGTTATTGAACCAAGGGGTCAGGAAGGAGTCTACTTTGCTACTTTGGGTCCTCAATAATGATTTCTAGTGGGAAAGTGAGATCTCGATAACCAATGGAGATAGGAAGGAATATATTTGGAATCCAGGAAATTCTCTAGAATTCTTACAATTTCCTTATCTTAGACTAAAAGTCAATGGAAAACAAGAATGTGGCAGAATAGGGCTTGATCTGAAATAGCGAGACAAACACATGAAAAAAGCCAATTTGCAGAGGAAGACTGGAAGCCCTTCAGTGCCTGGGCTTCATTTGATAAACAGGTTGTGCGTAGGGGTGGGGTAGGAGAGGAAGCCCTTGAAAACTAATTGGGAGAGGTGGGACCATAAAGGGCCGTGTACTGCTTGGCTGAGCGGTGTTCTAGGTGCTTTCTTCACCCCACTAGCCCGCTTTCATTCTTGGGAGTTTGTAACAATGCAAAAACTCAACTTTTACCTCAAAGGGGTAGGAGAGTTTATTCTGAAGTCAAATATGAGTGACCATGGCCAAGAACATAGATTTAAGTAACCCCAAATTCCATGTTCCAATATGGTAACAATCTGATAAAGTTTTTATAGAACAGAAGAAAGAAAGCCATAAATGAAGGTACTTTTCAAACACATTGGAGGAAACATCGGGTAGGCAGGTTAAAGCAAAGAGAGAGAGAGAGGTGTCTTCTGCAGGTGCCAAATGCTATCTGATGGCCTTCTTAAGTCTTTTGATTTATGTAGAAACTAAAGCTTTGTTTCTACATTCCAAAGGATTTACCTAATGGCCACAAAGGTGTGAGGTCAAGTACAGAAGAGGGCAATAAAAGGCTGATAAGCTGTGCTAAAGATGCCCATGATAATTTGGCTCAGATCTTGCAACATTCTAAACTCTCCACATTTATTGAAGTTGTAATCAGTTAATCAGCCTTGCAGAAGGTTCAGTACAAAGTGCAGTTCTTTCCAGGAACGGACATTCACAGAATGCTTTTCTTAAAAAGAAAAGTCCCTACTTCTGTTTTTGATCACGGGTCCATGGTACAGTCTTTCACCCTGAGAAACGAAATCCTGGACCTGAGTGCCCTCTGAATTTAGATCCAAGGCTCAGCACTCTTAAGTATGCTTTCTTTCCCTGGAACTCTGGGACTTTTCAGTTTCTCTTGCTTCTATGGCTAATTTAAAAGACATGACTTTTTCTCCATCTCTTCTCCCAGTGACTGCTGGAATTTTCAAGTTGCCTTTACTGCTGTTTTCTTTTTCTCTCAAATTCAAATAAAATTGTCCTTGAATCCATTTTTAAGTTCTTTTACCAACGAGACTAAGAACCCAAAAACAGAATTTCAGTTTCCCTGGTGTCAGGAACAACTAAAAATTGATAGGACAACTGGAGATTTGGCATCAAATGAACATTTGCTCAATATGAGAGGTAAAGAATCCTTACTAGCTGAGAATCCAACTGAGAAAGCCCAGTGGGAAATAGAGGAAAGGGTTCTAAGAAATCACACTGCAAGGCATAGGGTAGCCTCCTACAAGTCACTAGTCAAGAAGACCTCAGAGATCTCCAAAGTAACACAGGCTGTCACCATTGTCCTTGGTTGCTCACCATAACTGCATGGCAAGAACCTACTGCTGAGATGACCATGCACAGTTTTAAACTGACCAGGAAATTTTTTCTCTGCTGCCTAGCTTCCATAGTGCCAGAGGGTGCTATGCAGGCTGCTGGGGAAGAGAGACATCAATGGTCTTACCCAGTGCTAGGCCCTGCATGATATAACACTGACTTGCCATTGATACAATAATGGTATGACTGTTGTCGGGTAACTAATCACTTTTTGGTTGGATTTGAGGCCTGTTTAACAAGAGGGAATTCATGTCTAGTACTGTAACTCTGGTCAAAACCCTAGGTCTACCCTAGGGTAGAACCTGTTACTGTTATTTTGCTAAATGATCATGCTGTCAAAGTGCCTTCTAAATACTTATGTTTATACCTACAAGAACTGTGGTGCTTTAAAGCCTGGAGAGAAAAGCTTCTTTTTGCAGTGGGCAGCAGTCAATGGAGAGATGAATAACTGATCGAAGTGCTGAGAATAAGAGACTGAGTGCTCAGCTCTAAATGAGACACCTGAAACATTCCCATCACCTCCAAAGTTCAGGCCACATCATGGAAGAGGAGGTGGAAAGGATGTAAGAGTCAGAGGACTGGGAGGAATGCCGTGAAGTACTGTCATCTGGACACGGCATGTTTGTTACACTTATAAATGCATAACAGCTGTGGTTACCTGCATAAGACCTGACAGATGACTCCCAGACCCTACTCCATACTGAGAAACTATTGGCAGTGGATAGTTGCTTGGGTAGGGAGAACTATTCTTTTTGGAGGCAGTGGCCACTGATATGATTCCCATGCTCCAGTGAATGGGCAGCACTAACTGGACTTAGTGGGTTATTTAAAAAAGACAAAATTAAGAGGGTGACATATTGGGAGGAATATAGAGGAACTGGAAGCGGAAATGGGGAGTATATATGATCATATTTCATTGTATCTATATGTGAAATTCTCAAGAATAAAGACATTTTTGATTAAAAAATCAGTCTTGTGACTAACAGAATGTATTAGCTTAACAAAGAAACGGCTCCACCAACTAAAAGGCTGAAGGCCATTAGACATCATCTGAGGCCGGTAGCTGAAATTTCTCTTTGGCTATATCCGCCTACATACTGTTTCCACCAATGTATTTGAAAAGTGTCTTGATTTATGAATTTTCTTTGTTCTGTTACTATAGAAACTTCATGAAACTGTTTCCATGCTGGAGTGTGGAATTTGGAATAACCTGAATCTGTGTTCCCAGACCATGGTCACTCATATTTGACTCCAGAATAAACTATCTCTTATCTCCTTTGAGGTGAGAGTTGTGCTTTTGCATTAATAGACACATAACAAGAGGCTTGCAGCTCCCTGTTTGGGAGAGGATGAGAACACTTTCTATTTGTCTAAGGAATTATCATGCTAAGTGTAAATATATAGAGACAGAAAGTTTATAGTTGCTGAGTAGCCATGAGTAGACTGTGTTAGCTATTAACCCATGTGTTTCTGGTCTAAATCTACCTTTCTTCTCTGCCAGATTCAGCTAACTTTCTGTTAGCATATGGGGGCATTCAGAAGAACGGCAAAACTGGAGAAGGCAGGCATACATTCCTGCCAGCTGACACTCTGGGAAGTGTCATTTCTTCAGTCTGACTGTAGCACTATGTTCTTATTGGAAGCAACGGAATGTAGCAGACAGATTTTGAACTTTGTAGACATATCCAGTGGCAACCAGTCAGTGTTCTCTCTTAAGGTGCCTGAACCTTTGCCCCACAAGGTCCACCTTCATACTCAGGGACTTGAGGAGCATGGTTGTTGCAACAATTTTTCCGATGCTTTGGTGGGCGGGGTTTGGTCCCACTCTCTGGCACCAATCAGGCCTGAACAAATGGAGACTATGCCCTCTGATTAGATGAATTAGTTTATCTGGGGTCAACATACAAAGACCTCATTTGAATGTTTGCTGCTACCCCCAATGTCTGCATGTGCAGGGGATCCATCGGTCCAAATTAGGGTTGGGCTGATGGTAACTTAGGTAAAACAGGAAACACATTAAATCTCATTTTTGCTGGATTTTTCATTTTTGTATTTGTATTTCGGAACAAATAGAATGAAACTGAGCCACTTCTGAGAAGTCAGGTTAACTGAATACCATTTCTTGAAACTCAGGAATAGTTTCTTACGCTTACTTCATTTCAACCAGCATTGTTAAAGCAAGAAAAATCAAAGCATACCTAGTGATAAACAGAGAAAGGGTCCACATGAGGAGGCAGAAGACCTAGCCAGGCCTCAGGCTTCTCCCATGGTCACAGACACCGGCTGGAAGGACATTCCAAGGGGCTGCTACTGCGACCCTCCTCACCTTGAGTTTATGGGGACAGAGGCCTCCTCTTCCAGAGTATGAATCAGGCCAGAGCTGTACTCTGAAGGTGTTAGCTAGACAAGGATAGAACCCCAAACCCTGGTTAGAAAGTTTCCGGATTCTACGGTAGTCTACATTTAATTTCTTTTTTAAGATTTCGTTTTTATTTTGTGTGTATGATATTAGTGTTTTGCCTGTATGTATGTAAGAGTACCACATATGCAGTACCTGAAGAGGGAGCCAGACTCCTTGGAATGGGAGTTTTAGCAAGTTGTGAGCCAGCATGTGTGGTGGGAACCGAACCAGGGTTCCCTGCAAGAGCAGCCGGTGCTCCTAACCACTTACCATCTCCAGCCCCTGGCCCCATGCTTAACTCTTCGAAAAAAGTTCATATTTTTCTATAGTGTCTGCATCATTTTGTATTTCTAACAGCAATTAAAAAAATTTCCTATCACATCCTTAAAAAACCTATCTTACTTTAGTCTTTTCTCTTTCTTTTCCCTCCCTTCGCCCCTCCCTCCTTCCACTGGCCGTCCTAATGGGTGTGAAGTGGGATCTCATTGCTGTTTAATTTGTATGTCCCTAATGTTCTAGAACATTGTTTTGGATTTTTTTTTTTTAAATAGGTTTTTGCTTTGGAGTGAGCTTTGAGCTCAGACTGGCCTTGAGCTCACCATCATTTCTGAACCTCCCCAAAGATGGGGTTAACTGGCAGCATACATCTGCTTCTCTGTCTGTGGTTCATACATTTTTGAATTCCAGGGTTTTTGTTTGTTTATTTGGTTTACTTTATTTTATTTAGTATTTTTATTTTATGTGTATGAATGTATTGCCTATATGTGTGTAAGCACACAGAAGTCATGTAATGCCCATAGAGGTCGAAGATAGTGTCAGAATCCCCTGGAACTGGAGTTAAGGATGGTTGTTAGCCACCATGTGGATGCTAGGAATTGAACCTGGATCCTGTTCTTAACCACCGAGCCATCTCTCCCGCTCCTCCCTGTTAGGTTGGTTTTTATTTTGCTTTTCTGTGTTGAATTGTGAGTTCTTTATATGTTCTGAATATTTGCTATTTTCTTATCAGAGATATGATTCACAATTACCTTCTTCTATTCTGTGGTGTTCTTTTCACTGTTTTGAGATATGGTTTCACTGTGGCCTCCCAAGGATTCAAGTGTTTGGTACTTTGTTCCCTGTATACGGACTGTGGAGTTACAGGAAGTAGAGCAAGGGTAATTAGATCAGCAGGAGCAATTCTCGTTGGCTAGGACTGATTTAAGAAACTGTTGTAGAAGAGAGGCTAGTTCTCAGGGGCTCCCTGTCTTGCTGTGTGCTCTCTCACCTGCACTGCTGCCCTGAGGCCTTCCACCAGAATGGGCCGCCACTCAGGGGCCTCGTTGGAATGAGTCTGTGCCTGACCTTGCCTTTCAGTCACCAAAACCATAGGCTTACAAAAATCTCTTTTCTTTATAAAAGATTGGCTTCTGGCATTTTGTTATGACAATACAGACTAGTGAAGACACTAGATTTTCTTACCTGTACTTTTGATGTCTATAAGCAGGTTTTAAGATAGGTTGGCTAATTCTGAAACTCATCACTGCTCAGGTCCTACCTTCAGCTGCAGAAGTAGGTTTGGAAATGCTGATTTGTTTTGCTAGAAAATATTGTAGTAAACCCTGTTAATATAGTTAGTTTAGGAAGAGAGACTCTAGGTGCTCAGCTGGGTCCTTTTAACTCCCTTCTCAAAAAAGAGGTTTTCTGCTCTATCATAAGTTAATTTGAGAATCTATTCTATTAGGGTCTAATAGATGCTCTAACCTAACTCCATTAATCCTTCTATTTTTCTAAGCCGATTGGCAATGCAAACAGCTGTTTATAGAAGAAATCTCAAAAACCTTCTGGAATTAGGAAGTCGAGCTAGGTGGTAACTGTGAGCTCAGCAGCAGCAGCAGCAGCAGCAGCAGCAGTAGCAGGCTCCTTCCTTCCTGTCCCTCCATCAGCAGCTGTGGCTTTTCAGCAAGCTACTTCTTTCCTATTCCTCCATCACTAACTTCTGGTTTCATCGCCACTATCTTTCCACAGTCACAACGGGGCCTAATGATCATGTCTTCATTGCAGAATGAAGGGAAAAAAGGAAAATTATATGCCTTCCTGAAGAATCCCCCATATTAAGGACTTCCCAGGAATCTACCACTGGCTTCTGGTTCTGTGCCGTAGGCTGCCTCATCAAGGGTGTCTCCATTGCTTACATT
This sequence comes from Eospalax fontanierii, assembly GCA_035773235.1. NCBI lineage: Eukaryota > Metazoa > Chordata > Mammalia > Rodentia > Spalacidae > Eospalax > Eospalax fontanierii. The sequence continues at coordinate 63,866,022 of CM069535.1, read as the reverse complement.
TCCAGGTGCTCTGAACTTTCAAAATAATTTCTTTTATGCTGATGAAGTCAGTTTTTGTATGTATGATTTTTAAAATGGTTTTTGAATTTCATACATGCATATAATATTTTGCAATCGAATTCACCCCTCTCCCTGCCCTCCTCCCCTGAAGACCCTCCCCATCCCTCCCACCACTAACCTCCCACCTTCATGTAGTCTACTTGTTCAAGTCAGTGAGTCTACATAGTGCTGTCTGAATGTGCACAAATGTGGGCTCATCTGCAGGGTATCCTCTCAGGGTCAGGTCTGCATCCAAAAGAGTTATTCAGTAGATTTTTTTGAATCTTTAGAAAAGGAAATAGTTTCTTTCAACATTCTTAGTAAGCCTCAAATAGCACTTGTGTCTACAAATATGAGTTCAGGCTATAAAAAAATATTTTATTTATTTTATATGTATGAGTGTATTGCCTGCCTGAATTTAAGTGCACCCATGTTGTGCAATGCCCATGGAGGTCAGAACAGGGTGTTGGATCCCCTGGAACTGAAGTTATAGATGGTTGTTGACTGTCATGTGGGTGCTAAGAATCAAACTTGGGTCCTCTGCAAGAGCAGCCAGTGCTCCTAACTGATAAGTCATCTCTCCCGAGTTCAGGCTGTTTTATGTTACTCCATTTTGGACTCTTGCTCAGTAGTAGAACACTGAGTTCAATACCCAGCATGAGGCACGTGTACGTACACACAAAGGAGAAAAAACACTTGATAAGTGTCTTTTTCCCACTTTTGAATAGAGTATGTTACCAAGCCTCGTTAGAAAAGAATAAAGGATTTCAGCACAGAAGTTCCTCTTGTTTTCAAATATCCATTCCTATTCTGGAGGCAGAAATATATTCTTTGGACAACCTTTGCAGGTATTTGAATAATAGTTTTTAAAAGCTCTTATTTCTGTTTCTTCATTACTCTTCTCCGTTCATTGTACCTACTTGTGGCTTATTTAATCAGAAAAAAGTCATTTTAATTTGGAAGGCTCTGGTCTGGAGCAAAAATCACACAGGGACTTCACTCTGAAGGTCTTGACCTCAATATCACATGCCTCTCTGAACATAATGCCCTGGGACTCTTCTCCTGTAACTCTTGACCTTTGTTATCAGATTCATAGCAAAAGTTCTTGAGAATGATTTCTGACTTACAGCCTCAGTTTCTGTTTTGTTGTCTTTTCTGAAATTCTGTCTCTGTGTCCTTGGAGTCATTGCACCCAGTTCTTACTTTCTGAGTTTGTTGTTTCTCTCTTGTGGGGACAAAGCAAACTCAGACCTCTTAAGTTTTCATCGCCTTGCCCCTCCCTGTTACATAATGGGTGCTAACACTTCAGTGTCCATGGGGTCTGAGTTGTCCAATACAAATGATCCCTGAGAGACAGACGGGTTCTGGACCAACCAATTCCAAGGTTAAACTAGCCAGCAGAGCCCACAGTCACAGAACAGTTAAAAAGCGGGCTGCACCTTGGAGAGGACACACAGTTCCCTGATCTGGCTTTAGGGACTGCAGCCTGGCTAGCTGCAAAATTCGCTTTGTTTGCCAAATTATGTAAATAAATTTTCCTTTTTTCATCAAAGTGGAGTCTTGGGGTTTGTTTGTTCCCACTTCTTGGACCCTAACACTCTTAATTTTATCTCTGGTAAGATGAAATTGATTTGATTTTTGAGTAGTATTGGTTGTAGATCTTCTTTAAATGTCTGACATAATTCTGCTGTAAATCCATCTGGGCTGCACTTTTTTTGTTGGGGGGTTTTGTATTTCTGTTTCAATTTCCTTATATGTTATGGGTTTATTTAAATTGTTGATCTCTTCTTGGCTTAGTTTTGGTGATTCCCATGATTTTATGTATCCACCCATTTCTTTACAGGTTCCAAATTTAATAGCATACAGGTTTTTAAGGTATTTCCTTATAACGTTCTGGATCTTTTTTGTTGTCTGTTGTGATGTTTCCCCTTTCATCTTTGATTTTGTTGATTTGGAGTTTCTCTTTTTTTCTTTTGGTTAACTGGGCTAACGTTCTGTCTATCTTGTTTATGTTTTCAAAGAACCAGTTCTCAGATTCAATGAATCTTTGTATTATTTTCTTTGTTTCTATTTCATTAATTTTGTTATTTCTTCTTGTCTTCTGGGTTTGAATTTCATTTGTTGTTGCCTTTCAAGATTCTTGAGTTGAACTGTTAAGTCATTTATTTATGCTCTTTCTGATTTTTTAATGTAAGCACTGAGAACTATAAATTTCCCTCTTAGGACTACGTTTAAAGTGTCCCAGAGGTTTTGTTGTGTTGTATTATTGTTCTTTTCATTTAATTTCAGGAATACTTTTATTTCTTAATTTCTCCTTTGACCCATTCATCATTCAGGAGTGTGTTGTTCAGTCCATGAGTTCACAAAGTTACTAGGGCCTCTTCTGGTGTGAATTTTAAACTTTATTACAATGTAGTCTGATAGAATGCATGGAATTATTTCAGTTTTTTGATATTTGTTGAGGTTTGTTTTGTGACCCAGTATGTGGTCGAATCTGGAGAAAATTTCTTGGGGTGCTGAATAGAATATGTATTCTTTGGTGCTTGGGTGGAATATTCAGTAGATGTCTGTTAGATCCATTTGATGTATGGTATTGTTTAGTTCAAATGTCTCTCTGTTTATTCTCTGTCCAGCTGATCTGTCTAACAGAGACAGGGATATTGATGTCCTGTACTATTACTGAATTGGGATTAATCTGTGTCTTAAAGCTCTGCATTACTGATTTTATGAAGTTCAGTGCACCAGAGTTTGGTGCATGTATGTTCATGACTTTAATATCTTCTTGGTTAATTGTTCCTCTGAGCAGAATGAAGTGACCCTCTTTAGCTCTTTTGATTAGTTTTAGTTTGAAGTCTATTTTGTCAGATATTAGAATGGCAACTCCTGCTTGCTTCTTAGTGCCATTTGCTTGGAATATTTTTTTCCATCCTTTTGCCTTAAGTTAGTGCCTGTCCTTGAAGTTGAGATGGGTCTTTTGCAGACAACAAAAAGATGAATTTTGTTTCTTGATTCATTCAACTAGCCTGTGTCTTTTGACTGGGGAGTTCAGATCACTGATATTTAAAGTTATTATTGAAAAATATATATTGGTTCCTGTCATTTTAATTTCTGTTTGAATCTTTGGTCTAAATTTGTGGTTCCCCAGTTAGACCTTCATTTAGTTTCTTTCTGTTGCCCCTTGAGTACAGTCATTCCTTTCTTCAGCTCTTTGTATTGCTTCAAGCATTCTCTGAAGGCCAGAGTTTCTGGACACGTTCTTTCAGCCTATTCATGTCATGAAAAATATTTCTTTCCCTTTTACCTCTAGTAGTCATTTTTGCTGGGTAAAGTATTCGAGATTGGCATCTATGGTTATTTAGAACTGGGGATACTTTAGTCCAGGTTCTTCTGGCTTTCATAGTTTGCACTGAAAAGTCAGCTGTAATTCTGATGGGTTTTCCTTTATGTGTGATTTTTCTTTTGTACCTTTCAGAACTCTCTGTTTGTTCTGTGCTATGATATGCTGTGAGGAATTTCTTTTCTGATCCTATCTGTTTGATGTTCTATGTGCTTCTTGTATTGGTATGGGCATGTCTTTTCTTAATTTGGGGAAGTTTTCGTCTACAGTCTGGTTGAAGATCTGGTCAATACTATTATCCTGAGATTCTTCTCCTTCCTCTATGCCTATGATACATAAATTTGACCTTTTCATGATGTCCTACATTTCTTGCATATTCTAGTCCTGTGTTTTAATTTTTTTTCATATGTTTGATTGTTCCAGTTCTTCAACTTTATCTTCCAGTGTTGCTATTCTATTTCCCATTTCATTCATTATATTGGTGAGGCTTTCTTCTGTTGTTTCAAATTGTTTCATTTAACTTTTTTACTTCCTTCTTCATTTCTGCCCAGGTTTTCTTCGATATTTCTCTCTCTCTTGTGAATTCAATCAGAAGCTTATTCCTATATTCTTTTCGTTTTGTGATTTGTTTGTGTGTTTTTAAATTCATTGATTTCTTTGATCATGTTTATGATTGTTCGTTTAAATTCTGTTTCCTGGGTTGTTTCTATTGGACTCTTCTATAGAACTGGTGGTGTGTGGTTGGAACATACTGTTTTGGTTTTCCATAATATTATTTTTCTGTTGTGATTTTGGTATGTGGATTTGTTTTGCTGTAATTCTGCTGTGAAACTCAAACCTTCCTTGGTTGAGTTGAAATCTGCTCTGTTTGTGTTATTAGTGCACCTTGGTTGTTTTCTTATTGGGTATGTAAAGCTGGTTGGTCTAGGCTTCAGATTCTCTCTTTTGATTTTATATTGGAGGGACCAGATGACTTAATTCCAGCTACTCAGGAGCTTCCACAGAGGCCCAGGTCAGGTACCAGTCAGGTACTCTTAGGCTTCTTCCTAAGGTCTGGTCCCCTACTAGTGATCAGGCCCAACTTAAGCACTCTTTGGTGGTCTGCAAGGGTCTGGTCTCTACTGAAGGGCAGAGAAGGCTAGCCCTAGAACAGTGGGAAGGGCCACACATGGTTCCAAAGTAGAGGGATGGGCACTGCGTAATCTTGGATTTGAGATGCTCACTATATGGAGGCCAGATCCAGTCATTTTCAGGCAGTCTGCAAAAGTCTGGGCCCCTTTTGAAGGGCAGAGAAGCCTAATCCTGGAGCAGTGAGAGGGTCCACCAGTGGTCCCAATGTAGAGGGATGGGTACAGTGCAATCTGGGATTTGGGAAGCTCACCACCATGCAAAGGCTGGATCCAGGCACTCTCAGGCAGTCCAAAAAGGTCTGGATCTGAGCCTCTCATTTTTTTTTTTAAAGACAGGGTCTACCCATGGCCCTAACTGGCCTGGAACTCAGTATGTAGAGCAGACTGGTCTGGATCTCACAGAGATTTGCCTGCCTCTACCTCCAGAGTACTGGGATTAAAGGTATACCTATACAGATACAAGAAGCATGCAGAGCACCAGTTAGATAGGACCAGATTAGAAACTACCATGCATATCACAGTAAAAACACTAAATGTGCAGAACAAAGGGAAGGTGCTGAAAACTGCAAGAGAAATCAAGTCATATATAAAGGAAAATCCATCAGCTGACTTTTCAATGCAAACTATAAATGCCAGAGGACCCTGGACTAAAGTATTCTCATACTAAATTCCCATCTAAATGACTATAGATGCCATCCTAGAATAGTTTAGCCAGAAAAACAGTCTATCATAGTCAAAGGGAAGAGAAAAATCTTCCATGATACAAATAGGCTGAAAGAAAGCATCCCCCAAACCAGCCCACAGAGATTATGCAAGGCAATTCAATTCAAAAGCCCAAAGAAAGAAATGACCATACTTTAAGAGGTTACAGATGGAAAACAAATGAAGGTCTAAAGTACAGAAAAACAAAACAAGAATAAGAACACGAACAGAAAATAAATGACAGCAACCAATATATACCTTTCATTAACAACTCTAAATATCAGTGACTTCCACTCCCCTGTCAAAAGACTCACAAGAGTTAAATGGATTAAGAAACAAAATCCATCCATTTTTTGCCTGTAAGAAACTCACCTTACTTTTAAGGATAGGCACTACCTTAGGGTAAGAGAATGGAAAAAAAATATTCCAAGAAAATGACGTTAACATGCAGGAGTTGCTATTCTAATATCTGACAAACAACGTCAAGTTAAAATTCTGATCAAGGGACAGTTGGCCAAGAAGACATGATATAATCATGAATATATGCTCCAAACTCTGGTGTACCATGTTGCATAAAAACAAAACTCCTGGACTTCAAGACACACATTAACCACAACTCAGTAACGGTAGGTGACTGCAATACCCACTTTCTCCAAGAGACAGGTCATCTGGACAAGGAATAAACAGAGACTACCTCAATTAAATATCATTTTTCACATGTACCTAGCAAACATCTACAGAATATTCCACTCAAGCACCAAAGGATATATATTGTACTCAACAGCCCATGGAAGTTTCTCTAACATAGACCACATACTGAGTGTATTATTTCCATTTTTGCTGCTGTGATAAAAACACTGACCAAAGCATCTTATGAAAGGAAGAATTTATTTGAGTTTATGATTCGCCCATCACGGTGGGGAGGCTTGGAGGCAGGAGATGGCTAGAGGAGAAACTGGAGCTCTCACATCTTCAAACAGGCACGGGAAGCAGAGAACAGCTTGGAATCCCGCAAGGTTAAAGCTGTCTAAGCCCGCCCCCGTGATGCACTTCCTTCAGCATGGCCACATTTCCTAAGACCTCCCAAACAGCACCAACAACTGTGAGCAAAATGTGCAAATACTTGGAGTGTGTGGGGGACATTCTCATACAAACCCATCACACTGGGGCACAAAAAAAAAACCTCAACAACAACAACAAAAAAATTGAAATAATTTCATGTTTTCTATTGGACCAGAAGGCAATAAAACTTGAAATCAAAGGCGAAAGAAGCACAGGTATTTACAGACAAGCTTCTTTTTGCAACTGGTGGAGACTATTACAGAGTTCTGCAACTGGTCAAATGCAGAGAATAAGTGTATGTGATATGTCCAGCCTAAGTAACACATCTGTAGTGCATCCCTCAACTCTCATCAGCAAAGTTTCTCATGCAACAGAGAGTGATTAACACTGAAAGTCATAACTGGCCAAAATGTAGAGAATAAGACACTACAGAATATGTGTCCCTGGGTAGGTCTCCTATATTCAACCTCTGCCATCCAGGGCTCAGGGACCAGCGTGAAAGAGGGGGCAGCAAGACTGTAACAGGCAGGGTGGTACATGACCACAAGCAGTTTTCCAGGTTGCTTAGAACTTTCTCAGATGAACTTACAGCTGTGGTGACAGCATGTCCAAGACCCAAGCAAACTCAAACCATTCAAAAACTCAGCATAGAAGTGGGGAAATGGGTAAGAAGCCCCATCCTTAGCTGAGGAACTATTGACAATTGATCACTGCTGGGTGAGGGAGCACTGGTCTTCTTTAAGGGAGTGATGCTAGATAGGCTGACCAGGCTTCAATGGATGAACTCACATTTAGGGACATCCAGTGACACAAATACTACATGATAGACCTTGACATACATGAGAGAATGCGTGAAATCCTTTGGTAGGGTGATCATGGGGGCGTGTAGATAGGGGAAGAGGGTTTAAATATGATTAAGATGTACTGTATAAAATGCAAAAAAATTCAATGAATGCCAGGTATGGTGGCACACACATTTAATCCTGGCACTCAGGAGGCAGAGGCAGGTGGATCTTTGTGAGACAGAGCCAGCCTCATCTACATAGCGAGTTCCAGGCCAGCTGAGGCTACAGGGAGACCCTGTCTCAGAAAAACGAAAAAAAAAAAATCAACAAAAAATATGCATTCAGTAATCATATGGTGGCTAACAACCATCCATAACTATAATTCCAGGGGAATCCGATGCCCTCTTGTAACCCCCATGGACATTATACGACATGGGGTGCACTTTACATACATGCAGAAAATACACTCATACATATAAAATAAAAATAATAATAAAAAATTTTTTTTTAAAAAAGAGCCATGGCAACCAAAAGAAAAACAAGGAGGAACCCAACATGTTAACTACCCTTACCTTTAACAGTTATGCAATTCAGGGGTCTTTTAGATAGACTCACTGATGGGGTACTCCCATTGCCACAATCTACATCCATTATCAGCTTTCTAAGAAGTCAGAGTGGTCATTGCCCCAATTCCCTTTGGGCAATTGGGGTGCCTCATCAGAAGGTGATGTGATAAAAATAGGAGATAAAATTTGGTTAGGCAGTTTAGGGTAAAAAGACCCCAAGGAAAAGTGACTAGTTTCTTTTTTGGCTAAAAAACAAACAAAACAAAAAAATTTAAAACAAAAAGGAAGATATGTTGGGCATAATGCAAGGTGGGCCTAGCCAGCCCACCTGCTAGGAGGAATAGAAGCATGGCTCCTGTGGGTGTGGCGTTCCAGGTGAGACCAGCACCTGGAAAGTACCTGCCTACCTGGGGACAAACTTATTACTGGATGTATCTGGGACCCCACCCCATAAGGTCATTGGCTATCCAGACCTATAAGAGCTTGTGCACATATTCAGTAAAGGAGTTGGCAGTGCCACGCGAGTATGAAGTGCCACGTGAGTATGCAGTGCCACGTGAGTATGCAGTGCCACGCGAGTATGCAGTGCCACGCGAGTATGCAGTGCCACGCGAGTATGCAGTGCCACGCGAGTATGCAGTGCCACGTGAGTTGGCAGTGCCACACACTCGGCCTGCTTCCCGTCCAACTCCCGGAGTCTGTGGCTTGACTCTGAGTCTACTCACCCCCATCCCTCGGGCTGAACCCCCAAAGTCCACTCAGGCTGGCCCCGAGTGGTGAGACACGATGGTAATGGGCACAACTATAGGAATGTGTATTTGGTTCCACTGTATGTTGGAAGTATGTAATTTGCTTTTTGAATTTTGGGGGCTTACAGTTAAGAGAATGCCTTGAGTCTCAGAAGAAACTTTGGACTCTGAAATTTCGAATAGTGTTGAAATTGGTAAAGACTGTGGGGACTTTTGAAGGTGCCCTAAATGCATTTTGCATTTTTAATGGTCATGAGCCCATGGGGCTGGTGAGTGGAATGTGGTAGTTTTGAGTGAGAATGTCTCCCAGAGGCTCCAAGGATTTGGACGTTTTGTCCCCAGTTAGTGGTGCTGTTTGGGAGGTTTTAGGCAGTGTGGCCTTGCTGGAGGAAGCAGATCACTGGGTGTGGGCTCTGAGAGTTCTTAAGCCAGGTTTTCAGTTGCTTTCTGGTTCTTGTGCCTGCTTGAAGTGTGAGTACTTAGCTTTCTGCTCTGGCCACCTCTGCTGCCGTGTCTCCACACCATCATGGATCCTCTGGAGCCGTAAGCACCAATAAACTCTTCCTTCTAGTTAAATAAAAAGAAATTCTGTAAAACCCAGCAATCACATTACTGGGTATATATTCACAGAGAGTGAAGTTAGTACATTGAAGGGACATCTGCATTCACGTTTATTTCATCACCATTCAACATAGCCAAGAGATGGAAGCAACCTGTGTCCATGAACTGATGAGCAGGTAAAGAAAGGGTAGAATCTATACATTAGGAGATACTATTTGACCTTTAAAAAGAATGACGAAGCAGCAAATCATTACATTAAATGAAAAAAGTCAGGGACAGAATAAGTACCGTGTCATCTTACACACGGAATCTCAGTGGTTGATTACATAGATGTTGAGAGCACAATGGTGGTTGCTAGAGGCTGAAAGAAGTAATGGAAGGAGGACTGCAGTGAGATTGACCAGTAGGTTCTGAGGTACAGTTCGTAGGAGCAAGGAGTTCTGGAGAAGTATCACATAGTAGGGAGACGGTAGAGAACAATTATATACTGAATGTTTAAAAAAACTGATTTTGAAAGTTTCATCACAAAGATATGGTAGATGTTTGAGGAAACAGGTATGTTTGATTTAAACATTATGAAATGTATGTATGTGTTGAATATTAAGGGTACCCCATGAATGTGCACACTTCATGTTTCTGTAAATCAGTTGAAAAATAAAGAATAAAAAAGTAAGAATTGGAATAACAGTTGCTCATGACCTACCCTGGGCCAGCATTTGCCATCTCTTTCTGCTCATATGAGATCATTTCCTCTCAATGTTTACCCGACATTGGTGATTCAGCAACAAAATCATGAAGTGAATTGTAGAGCACTTGTAGATCCACAGATGGAGAAGGGATGGGTCACAGAAATGATTTCATCGTAATTTTGCAAGATCATAACTTGTTGGATAAGAGTATGTTGCTCTAGCCAATGTCATTAAAAAAAAAACACTTGCCTTAGACTAAACCTGCTATGTGTTAACAAGAACCCACTCATTACCGGCTCCATTTTATCTGAACAATTTTGAGTAGTCTCTTACTTTGTTTGGAAGCTCTAGCCAGTATTTGAAGTCTCCAGAATATTGCTGCTTATGGAGACTTGTGGTGCCTGAAAATGATTGCTAGACTGTCTCAAAAGCGAACAGAATTTCCAGAGTGCAAAGCTGCCTCACTGATTTTGTAATTTCTTTTATTACCTCTCTTATCACCTGACTCATATCTGGAACTATTTCTCAGTTCATCTGCTTCTGTCCTTCATTCTCTCCAAGTCTTTATAATGCTCCCTTCTACTTCAAATGGTAACGTCCCCCGCCCTCATGTGATACATTCTAGTTAAAAAGCAATTCACGTGCACAAACACAACTCTGAAAAAAGGTATATAAATGCTCTTTTTATTCATATGGTAAGTTTAACAATGTGTCTTATCATCTTACTGAAATGAGAAGAGCCCCCTAGAGAGTTCTTAGTCTCATTCATAAAAGAATTTAAGAGCGGACCCAAATGGAAGCTTTAAGATAATTTTACTAGAATTCAAAGAGAAATCCTCAGGGCAGGCAAGCTGGGAATCTCAGCAGCTGCCTTGAGGAGAGTGGAGGGAAGGAAAAACCTGAGGCCCTGTAGGTTTAAGCCTGCATGGAGGTCAGACAGTGGCTGACTGACAGCCACATGGAGGGGAGAAGGAAGCTTTAGAGAAAAAGTAAAGAAATACAAGATGCGAGGGCAGCCCAAAGCATTAGAGAAAGCATGTTTAGAAAAGGGATATGAAGAAGAAAAGGAGAGATCACACAAGACTTACAGAGACCTATATGTCTGCGGCCAGGTCCAGAAGCATTGTACTAGGAGGTGGGATTCCAGGCAGATAAAGCTAACTAGCTCATCAACACACTAGATGTTCCACTCACTTATTTAGCATAACTTAAGGTGAACCTGCCTTTCTAGGGGTGGTCCAGATGATTGACCAGTGAAACTGGAAAGGTGGATCATTCAACAGACTAGAGATTTTATAGTCTTGACCAGTTAATCTTATGAGGCTACTGTAACAATACATGTATCAAAATTTCTCCATGGTCACATTAATGAAATGAACAAAGATGTTAAATTACACACTTTAATGAAGAACTGAACAATTAACACTTTAAAAAAGGAAATCAAAATGTTAACACATTTTTCAAATATCTGGTAAGAGCAGCGAACAACAGTAAAAAGATAGAATATTCAGGGCAACACTGGCTATACAGCAGACCTGCACTTTAAGAAAAAGGCAAGTTCTTCCTTTAGAAAAAAGGTCAATTTGAGACAATTACAAAATGCTGGGGAACTTGTGAGCGCCTCAGGTATGTGGATCAGCTTTGAAAAACAAACACAATGTGACAATTTTATGTGTCAAGATGGCTGGATAATGGCGCCCCTTGTGAGCAAATACCAGTCTAACTGTTATTGTGGACTATGTTTTTAGAGATGATTAACATTTAATTAACATTTAAAATCAGTGAGCTGTGTGTAAAGCACCTTGTTATCCCATATCACAAAGGTGAGTGTGAAGATAGCAAAGGCTCAGGTTTCTGGCCCTAGAAGGAGTCTCAGGCCTGCCAGATGGAAACTCTGCTTGAAGGTCCATCACCTGTGGGTTTAATGTTGCGTTTTCAAAGCTTTCAGCAGGATTTTTCGTACAGTTTTTCTGCTTTCATACACAGTGCCTTTGACTGTTCAGACTTCAAAAACCAAAAATACCACAGTTTGGATGGCTTTGTGAGTAGCAGCCAGGAGGGGAAAGGAGTAGAGTTGGGGAGGCAGAAACCATGCGCCAAGTGCCGTGTGGCAGACTGAAGGGTGCTTTTCGTGTGAGGCCAGGATTCCCGACAGCACTGCAGAAGCAATTTCAGGATGAGACAGTATGGCACAGCTGGATTTTACCAAGAAGAAATTCTATGGAGGTTTTGTTATTTCTGTTGGTTTGTTCTGAGACTGGGTCTTACTATGTAGCCTTGGCTGGCCTGGAACTAGCTATGTAGACCAGGTTGGCCTCAGACTCATAGGGATGTGCCTGTATTTAGATTAAAGGCATATGTCACCACATTTGACCCAAGAAAAGATTTAAAATTTTAAAATTACATTTAGAGTGTATGTGTGTGTGTGTGTGTGCGCGTGCGTGTGTGTGCACGTGTGGAGGTCAAACAATTTTCAGTTTCCAGGAGTCTGTTCTCACCTATGATAAAAGGATTGCTTAAGGAAAGCATCGTTCATACTCAAGTGTGGATGTGGGCTTCTCAAAAGAGTTAGCCCTGCTGTCTTAGCAACAGCAACATATAATATTTTGATAACTTCTGAATTAAATTGTTCAAAAAGTTTCTGAGAGGCAGTCTGTCTTTCTTTCTGTTTTTCTCTTTTTTAGTAAATGAGATCATAGGATTATTCCTGAGATGCTCTAGACAGGATAACAGGCTGATAAAATAAATCCCTAGTCACAGGAGTTAAGACCCATGTTTTACTATAGTTGAGATTTATAGTCTTACTTGTGAGATTTCCAGAGAGTGTGAGGTTTACACTGGGAAAAAGCAACACTGAGATGTACGTACTTAGGACTCATACATGGTTTGAGATGTACGTACTTAGGACTCATACATGGTTTGAGATGTACGTACTTAGGACTCATACATGGTTTGAGATGTATGTACTTAGGACTCATACATGGTCTGTTGCTAATGTAGCATTACTATTTGAAATAGTAGGTTATCATTTTGTTAATCTGCCAGTCATCAGACAGACATCAGGCAGATTCCAGGAAAAAGAGCTCCTTTTCCTTCTTCCATTTCCTTAATTTTTCCCTCTATTTCTGCCCTGTTTCAGCTTAATCGCAGACATCATCTCTCATAGGTCTGGAGGCTTCAAAGTCCAAGGGCAGATTCGTGTCTGTTGAGGGGACTATTTCTTAGCCCACAGATGACTCTCTCTCTCTCTCTCTCTCTCTCTCTCTCTCTCTCTCTCTCTCTCCTCACACACGTACTAGGGAAGTTCTCTCTCCTCTCTCTCTCTCTGCCAGTGCTGAGAATCAAACCTAGAGCCTCACAAGTACTAGGCAAGTTCTCAGGCGGTGAACTCCACCCTCTGGTTGCTCTGCCCATTGCTTCCCTGCATGTGGGGTGGGGAGAACGAGACGGAGGAGAGGCGTCTCTTGCTCAGGACACCGATTTGGCTGACAAGAGCTCCACTTTCCCGTCTTCGTCACCCCTTCCACCTCTCTCATACCAGCATACTAGGGTTATAATATAAACGTTGGAGCAACACAAACACTCAACTCACACTGCTTAATTTTTAATGACCCCAGGAAGCAAAGCTGCCCAGAGCAAGCCTGCAGTGACGACTGCGTGAGGCGGAACATGAACCAGGGAGCAGAATTCTCAGAAACATCTTCCGCTGTGGCCCATGAGCATATGTGCATTCCCTGCATGATTTTTGGCAAATTTTAATATCTGTAACTTCCCAATTCTGATTAGCTTGAATCCATGGTTACCAAAAGAAAGTTCTGAAGGCTCTGTCACTTCATTCTACTTTAAATTTTACTTTTATTTTATGTGCATGAGTGTACTGCCACCTGGATGTAAGTGCACCTATATTGTGCAATGCCCATGGAGGCCAGAAGTGGGCATCGGGTCCCCTGGAACCATTGTTAGCCACCATGTGGGTGCTGGGAACCAAACCCAGGTCTTCTGCAAGAGGAACTGGTGTTCTTAACCCCGAGCCATGTCTCCAGTCCACTTCATTCTGTTTTAGACTCAGCACAATAACTAATTTATTTATTTTTTTATTCCTGAGATTCTCTTTAAGCCCTTGGAGACCGTCACCTCGACTCATTCACTCAGCTGATTTTCTAGCACCTAACACAGTGCCTGCTGGTAATAAATATTTAGTAAGACTGTGAACTAATGATTATCAGTAAAATTGAATATTTTAAAGACTGTTGAATAAATAAAGATTTAAAGATTTGAGTAAATGAATGGCAGATTAGTTTCTTTCTTAATATCTATTCAAGGTATCTCTACTTAGGAGGTCAAAGGGCAGAAAACACAAAGGACAAGGTCTCTGTCTTTCTCTACTGGCTTCTTTATAGATGATTTCTGACCATGTCCCTTTCTATAAATAAGATAATATTTAGTGAAGAGAATTTTGTCATGTGTTAGATGTCCAACTGAAATTCACTTCTTAGTTTTAAAAATAGTATTGTTTAAATTGTGTTCACTGTGAAATAACCAAACTAAATGAATATGCCCACTATTTACACACATTATACATGGCTTTTTGTTGACAAGAATCATAAGGAGAAACACCTGATTTCAGATGATAACAAAAATGATAAAGAACAAGCCATGGTACAGGCTGACGAGTATCGGCAATCCTCAATTGTCCTGTCAGAAAAATATGAAGATTTAAAGAGAAATAGCTTCTTTGAACCAAACAATTCCTCATGCTTATTTTTTTGTACTTTGCTGTGTGGGGCTGGAGTCAGGCAGTGACAAACATACACCTAGGATCTGAAGTCGTCACGGATGTCTTGATACCTTCCGTTGGTCACATAGCCACTATCCAGGTAAAAATGAAGGCCAAGAAATGTTTTAGAATCTGAAGGAATGTTATTGACTTGCAGCAATAAACAATCCATGAAAAGTAAACCAACAGAAGGTAAATATTAAACTAGCCAGGACAAGAGAGCTATGGAATACAAAGAAGAGGTTGAAACCAGCAATAGGTGGAGAAGTGGAGACTGAACTGCCGTGTCTTATGGACTGAGTCTGAGGTGATCCTGAAAAGGTTCATGTGTTACCGTCTTAGTTTCCAGCTAAGTTCTGTCAGGAGCCAGTGGAAACTTCAGAAGGTAGAGCCAGGGGCAGCTTTCCACTGTTCTGGGTGCACCCTTGAAGGGGAAGGTGAGTGGATTTGCTCTGCCACGCTCTCTCTGCCATGGTGGACTGCCTCATCAGAGGCCCCAAGACAACAGAGCCAACTGACTATGGACTGGACCTTCCTAAATTATCTCTATCTTTTAATCTGTTACAGTAACAGAAAGCTAAAAAGCACTCTGAATTATGTTATAGGCACATGGAGAACAAGGTTATATAAACAAACATTGATTCCTTCCTAGTCAGCTATGTGCTTTTACAGCTGGGGCCCAGCTGGGCCCTGCAGGTCTCTGGAGATGTATAAGCCAATGTCAACCTTTGGATGCCCCTGGGAGGCCTGAAATGACAACTCTTGTGTATCTAGAGTAAGTGAGGACCTGCCTTGGTTATGCTTCCTCTGATTCCCGTGGAGTCCTAGCAGCTTGGCTTTGCTGTGGGTCTGTCATGTGGAATAACAGACTGAGTTCAAGGAGGGTTTTTGCATAGAGCAGTTTCACCAAAATATAAAGGAAGGAAGGAAGGAAGGGAAGAAGGAAGGAAGGAAGGAAGTAAAGAGAGTTGGCCAGTAAGTGTGAAGTAAATTGAAATTACAATAAAAATATCTCAAACCTTTTTACTGTTTTCAAAGGAGGAAAATTCCTTTATTATTTGAATTCTTCTGGTAAATAAAAAAGAACTAAGTTGCTCATTTTATGTTATGAAGCTCAGTTACAGGCTAATAAATCACAATTCATAAGAAATTTCCAAATCATAAGAAAGGTAAGAAAATCATAGACTTACTTCACTTACAACGACAGAGGTGAAAATCCGAAAATATTATTAACTGAATCCAATTTTGTGAACAGAGAACGTCAAGTCAAATAGAGCTTGCTTCATCAATGAAGCATAATTTTATATCAGAGAATGTAGAGTGTAACTTGTCACATTAAAATATTAATAGAAAAAAGTAACAGTTATCTCAGCTAACAGAGAATGTGCACTTGGTTGAGTATAGCACTTATTTAAAATAAAAACAAACACCTGAGCTGTGGGACCTAAGCCTCTTTTCCTCTTCAGTATCTTAGCAATATGGAGAAGGAATAAATAAAAGTTCCTTCTGTACATTAGGAATAAAAAGGGGACTTCTTGACTGTGGCATATAAAAAACCACAAAAAATATACTTCATGGAGAAACTCACATGAGATTCCTTTAGCATCAGGGCTTAGATAACTTTCCATGTTCTCATTGCTATAATTTACTATAGAATGACAGGCCATGGCTAATGCTATAAGAGAAAAGAAACAAACTTTAATATATGTAAATATTGGCAGAGATAAAATCTTATTTAGAGATAGTATGCAATGTACAAAAACCACTAACTAATAACAGTAGGTAGTAAGTTTGCCGGCCAAAGATAAACTTGAAAAAAACTAGTGGCTAACAAACAGGCTGTGAGAAAACAAACAACCCAAACTATAAACACCTTGATCTAAACCACACACATTATACAAAAACACATATAATTCATACAATAGTAAAAACCATAACTGATAAAATATCTAGAAAACAGTGACGTGAAAGACCCCCAGAATGTAGGGTAGGCTTGGTAGTCAGCCTTCTGTCACTAACAAACCATTCAAGACAATCAATTTAAAACAAAATGGTGTATTTTGGCTCACAATTTCAGAGTCCAGCCTGAGGTGGATTGGCCAATTTACTCCTGGGCCCTAGCAAAGCCACACATCATGACAGACAGGCAGATTGGAAAAAACTGCCCACCCTATTGCCAGGGAGCAAACGAGGGAGTCAGAGTCCCTCAGGTCCATCCAAATACACGTCCCAAATGACCTAAGCACCCCCAGCAGGACCAGCTGCCTCAAAGCTTTACCACCTCCCCATCACCTGACTCTGGAGACCAAGCCTTCATTACAGAGACTTTTGGGAGACATTCAAGATCTGAGCTGTGGCACAGGCAGAGATTCTAGATATGACTCTAAGAGCAAGAGCATAGAAAATTTGATGACTTACACTTAGCCACATGAGAGTCTTTGTTCTGTGAATAACCCTACTACAAGAATAAAAAGACACCTCAGATTTGGAGGAAATACTCCCAGATCAGGCATCTGGCAAAATGGCTTATGCTTGGAATGTCTTAAGAGTATAACTCTCAAAACTCCACATTATGAAAACAAACAATTAAATGAAAAGATAGACAAATATAAACAGTAATTTCACCAAAGATGATTTTAAAATGCCAACTAAACCAACAAAGTAGGTTTAGTATCATCAGATATTAAAGCAATGAAAACTGCAGCTTTTAGGAGATGTCACCAAAGTGCCAGAACGGGTAAAATGAAAGACAGTGAGAGCTCCAAATAATGGTGAGACTGTAAAGAAATGGCCTCACTCGAGCATCTCTGATAGGAATGTAAGATGGCAAAGCCAACTGTGTTCAAATCTTAATATGGGCTGACCAAAAAACAAAACAAATGCAGTTCAAAAACAGAAACCAACAAAAACCAACAAACAGAAAATCAGCAATCTCACTTTTTGAGTATTTATTCTAGAGAAATTAAGACTTACTTTTGGGCCTGTGGCAGGAACTTGTACACAAATAATCCATAGCAATCTTATTCATAATAATTCCAAACTGGAAACTACTCAAATGTCCCTTGGAGAGTAAATTAAAAACTGTGGCATGTCCATAGCATGGAATACTCTTAAATATAAAGAAATTTCATATGGTTTCATGTGATAACTTGAATGGATCTATAGGGTATTATGGTAAGTGAAAAATAACTTGAAAAGATCATGTACAGTATTATTCAATAAATATAGTCACATCATAGACATAGAGATGGATAATAGAGTGTGTGGCAAGGGTTGGGAATGGTAAAATGAGTCAATTGTATGAAATAAAATACCCAATGCCACATTTGAAGACAGATCCAAGGGAGTGATTGTAGGTGGAGGGGTAAGGGGGCTACATGAGGAATGTGATGAATCCTGTGGTTACCAGACTGTTAAACGTGCAAGGTTACAAATGATAAAGTCAACGGCGCTCTCACCCTCCAGACATGAAAGTATCTATATCTGGTGAAAGATGAATGTATTCTGTGGTTGTTCAAGTGCCAACTTCTAGGCTTTGATGTTTACGGTTGTGAAAAATGTTAACGAGAAAGGCAAAATGTTAACGGATGGGCTGTTTGGAATTGGGAGCAGCCTCCTGTCAGTCTGGAATTATTTCAGAATAAAAAGCAATGCACACAGAAGCATAAAGCCACTAGAATATTTCTATATTATCAATAATCAAACCAAATACAGTAAAACTAAGATTGCTTATTCATAAGCAATACAATTTTGAAATATTTAAGAATTTATTTAACCACAACTCTGTGGAACTTGGGGCAAAATGTTAGCACACCAGTAAAGGACATAGGGTGTGATCTGAACAAACAGAGGGACACAGGTTCTTTAAAACAGTGTTTTCGTAACACAAGCATGCCAGTTTTCTTCAATCAAAATTGAATTTGACTTTGATCTGTTATGATGATGTATCACTATATAGCAATTCACAGACATTGTCTGTGTATGACCAGTTATGGTACTCTGTAGTAGTTTCTGGTGCAAATGAAGCTTCTTTGATGAGTAGTGACTGTGATACTTGAATGTCAATTTAAGGGTACATATTTTGCACTTAGTAAGAAGTTACATTAACTTAGGGGTATGACAGTTCACTAAAATCTATGACTTCTTCAGCCATGTGTATTTGGCTATGATTACAGTAACACACGTGAGTTTCCTCCCACTGAGTAGACTTTAAGTCCAATTAGTTAACTGTTGATCACCCCCAAGATAAGAGTGCCACTACTGCACGAGTGTCATGTGCTGTGCCAGTCACTGATGTGGTTATTTGGTCATGAAGCTGGTGTTGGACCATTGATTGATATTGTCCTTTAGTAGCTTGTGCAGTGCTCTCCAGAACAATGAGAGCTAGCCTTCAGGGGAAGTGGCTTCCAGGTCAGTTCCAACTCCTTTGCTTCAAATCCAGTCTCAAGTATGTCTTGTCTTCAGCAATAGGATCTTACTTTCAAGCTCTGGGAGTCAATCAAGGTCTGTGGAAATATAGCCTGTCTAATTTGGGGACCCTCTTGGACTAACTTGGCTAACAATTCAAAGAAAGGTTTCTCCTGTCTGGTACTGTTTCTTGTTATGTAGCCTTCTGTTATGTACATGGACTCATGTAGAGATATTGTATGTGGAATTTGTCATTAGGTTGTTAGACTAATATGATTACCTTTGGTATTTTACACTAGCTAGGCATTCTCTCTCTCTCTCTCTCTCTCTCTCTCTCTCTCTCTCTCTCTGTCTAATCCTCTCTCCATACCTTCCTGCCTTCCCCATTTAATAATTGCCCTGGTCATAGTGTCTTATCACAGCAACAGAAAAGTAACTAATGTAATTACTAATAAATACACAGATAAAAATGATACAGTGGAGGTAGAAATTTTGAAGCTGTAAGACTATCAAAGAATTAGTGTTATATACACAAGGAATTTCCTTAAGCAAATGAATGAGCAAAAGACACCACAAATGATCCATATATCAAGAAAACCAGAGGCCATGTCACATGTGGGGAGATGCTCAAGCTTACCAAAAGAAACGCAAATTAAAACATCACATTGTGCTGCTCTGAAGCATAAAAGTGGAACTTCTCCCAGCAGCACAAAGTACTCGTAGTCAGTTTATCTTTCTTGGAACCACTGAAGATTTGGAAAAAGTATATGAATAAATGATTGTTAAGAAACTTTGAGGGGCTGGTTCAGTGATTAAGAGCCCTGGCTGCTCTTGCAGAGGACCTGGGTTCCATTCCCAGCACCCACATGGCTGCTAACAAATACAGTTCCAAGGGATCTGACACCCTCTTCTGGTCTCCATGGGCATTATATGCATAGGTGCACTTATATACGTGCAGGCAAAACATTCATCATATAAAAATATGAAACCTTGAAACAAAGGGTTGATTGTGATTCCTGAAAGACAGGAGGCCAGAGAGGAGCTTCACTGTGACCCCCACCTACTGAGACAAGCATTTCCAGGCTTCAGTGTGAGACGAGGTACCCTAGAAACAACCCAGAGTCTCTCAGGTCGAGGAGCCAAGATGCTCAATTCCTAGCACAAGAAACAGAAAACTATCCTGGGACACAGCAGCACTAATGTGTAGCAACAGAGATAAAGAGAAAGGCTTTTAAAAGCAGCAAGACAAAGACACAAATATTCAGAGAAGCTGTGTAAGAGACGACAGATTTCCTACAGAAGCTGTGAGAGCTAGAAGACAGATCTCTTTAGTGACCAAAAGAAAATACTGCCGACTGATTTAGATGTCAATGGAAATATCTTTCAAAGACAAGGACAAAGATTTTCTCAGACATACAAAACCAGAATTTACTGGTTGAAAACTTGCAGCACAAAACCTTTAAGGTAAGTGAAACAGAAAGAAAATGGTGCCTGATGGAAATACAGAGCTACACACACCAGAACAGGTAACTATGGGAACAAGTATCTTGAGGGCCAGTTTTCACTGTTAAGTTGACTCATTCTAGAATCACCTGGGAGGGTCTCAATGAAGGATCGTTTGGATCATGTCATGTGTATGAGTGTGTGGCCTGCATGTATGCAAGCGCACTTGTGTCGTGCAACGCCTGTGGAGGTCAGAAGAGGGTGTTGGAGCTACAGATGGCTGTTAGCTGCCATGTGGGTGCTGAGAATCGAAACTGGGTCCTCTGCAAGAGCAGCCAGTTGAGGATTACCTTAATGACACTAATTGAAGTGAGAAGACCCTGCCACTGTGTATGGCCCTACTCCCTAGGCAAAGGGACTCTGACCTCTTTAAGAGTAGAGAAAACAAGCGGAGTGCAAGCACGAATGCATTCATTCCTCCCTGTTTCTGCCTATGATGTAATATGAACAACTCCCTTCAACTCCTACCACGGTGATGTCCCCTCAATAATACTGTAACTGTAACTGTGAGGTAAAATAAACCCTTCATTCACTAGGTTGCTTTGTCAGGGTATTTTATCCCAGCAACATGAAATAAAATGAAAACAAAAATATTGTCTTTTTGGGTAAATTTATTTTCTTTTTTTAAAAAATATTTTATTTGTTATTTTTATTTTATGTGTATGAGTGTTTTGCCTGCATGAGTGTAAGTGCACCTGCGTCGTGCAATGCCCTCAGAGGTCAGAAGAGGGTTTTGGATTCCCCTAGAACTGGAGTTAAGGAGGTCTGTTAGCTGTCATGTGGGCACTAGGAATTGAACTCGTTCCTCTGTCAGAGTATCCTGTGCTCTTAACTAGCCATCTCTCCAGTCCCTCTGTGTAAACTTCATTAAAAGATATTTAAGGCAAAAATAATAACATTGTATTTAGGGATTTATAAAATATGTGGAAGTAATGCATATGGCAAGAGAGAAAAACATGTGAACGGAGAGCAGAGAAGCGGAAGTATACTAGTATGAAGCTCTTCTATACTCTAGTATGTGAAGTGGACAAGCGCTTGAAGGTGGATTTGATGAGTCAAAGATAACTAACTACTACATAACATTAAAGAAGCCATTATAATAACAAACCAGAGCTATGGTTTATAATGTGCAGTCAAGAAATATTCCACTGATCCAAAAAAGGAAAAAACACCATAGAACACACTGGACAAAGAGAAAACAAATGGCAAGATGATCAATATAAAGCTCCATATGTTGATAATCATTTTAAATACAAATGCTATAAACATCCAAATTAAGAGTAGAGATTGTCAAAATGAGGGAAAAAAGCAAGACCCACTGTACTAATTACTTTTCTGTTACTGTGATAAACATCATGACCAAAAGTGATTTACAGGGGCTGGAGAGATGGCTCAGTGGTTAAGAGCACTGGCTGCTCTTGCAAAGGACCTGGGTTTGATTCCCAGCACCCACATGGCAATTAACAATCATCTGTAGCTCCAGTTCCAGGGGATCCAGTGCCCCTTTCTGACGTCCTCAGGTACTGCATGACACAGGCACACTTCTATACATGTAGGCAATACACTCTTACACATAAAATAAAATAATAAAATATTTTTTAAAAGTGACTTATGGAAGAGTTTATTTTGGCTTAAAGTTCCAGAGGGAGAGACATCATTGCCAGGAGGCATCAGGACTAAGAAGCTGAAAGCTCATCTCAATCAAGCATGAGGCAGAGAAAGTGGACTGGACGTAGGGCGTGGCTAGGAACTGCCAAAGTCTGGCTGTAGTGACATACTCCCCTACACACCTCCTATTCCATGACCTCCCCAAACAGTGCAACCTGCTGGTCCCAAGTGTTCAACCACTTGAACCTATGGAGAGCATTTCTCATTCGAGGACGGCATTCCACTCCCTGGCCACCATAGGCTCCTCTCATTGTGTAAAATGCACTTAGTCCAACTTTAAAAGTCTCCATAGTCTTTCACAATCTCAACACTGTTCAAAAGTTCAAAGTCCAAAATCTCCTTTAAGACTTAGGTAACATTTTTTATTTCTTTTTTAAAATCAATTTTAAAATATTTTTGTGGCTTTCATGAATATAGTTCCATCCTCCCATTTTCTCTCCAATTCCCTCCCCATGTCCCTCCACACTCTGTTTTAATTTTCTGTCCCTTTCCTTGTTTATGTCTGCTGCATATTCAGTCATCTATCTGTCTATCTATCACCTATCTTCACTCCCACCCCCCACACACACAGTTCACTGTGTACCTACCTGTGTCTAGGGATACCCACTTGGAGTTAGATAACCTCTCAGGGAGCTAATCCTTGGAGAAACTTTGTTCTCCCTCCTTCATCATTCACTGATTCCCAAAGCGCCTCATCTTGAGGTAGGACATTCTTCCCCATGACATTCTTCCCACCCACTTTGGTATGTCAGTTGGGCTTGTGATTATATTCAACTCCTGTTAGACTACCATACTGTGGAGATTTCATTATTGCAGCCTCCCTGTCATGTCTAGAATGCATTAACTAGCAGCAGGTGCCTTGTCCCTTGGGTTCCTACATTTTTCCTACTCCCTCTTCTCTGATGTTCACTGAGCCCTAGGTGTAGAAGTTGCATTGTTGATTTGTCACTTAGTGCTGGGCACCTCACAGAGACTTATTCTCTGCATTTGACCAGTTGTGGACCTTTGTAATAATCTCCATCTGTTGTAAAAAGAAGCTTCTTTGATGAGTGGTGAGAACTACACTTGTTTGTAAATTATAAGTATACATATTTAGACTACAGAAGTGAATTTCCTTGGTCTAGGCATGTAACAAAGTTAGTTTTTTCTCTAGGTATGGGGCTACTTCCAGTCATGTGTATTTGGCTGTGTTTATAGTACCACACATGAGTTCCCTCCCACCGAGTGGGCCTTAAGTCTAATTAGACAGCCATTGACAAAAGCATTGTTGCTGAACCAACAGAGATCATTTGCTGCACTGGTCATTGCTGTGGTTTGTGGGTTTTACTGCTAGGTAGGACCATTAACTGATTTTCTTCCCTTGGTCGTTTGCATAGTGTTTTCTGATACTGTGAGAGTTAGTCTTCAGGGAGCAGGCTTCCATGTCAGTTCCAGCTCGAATGCTTCCAGGCCTGTGTCCAAAGTAAGTTGTAAAGAGGATCTTACCTTTAAGTCCTGATGTTGAGGCGATAGCCTGTTTGAGTTTGAAAGTCTCTTGGACTACACTGGTCAACAACTCAAAGGCAGGTTTCCCTTGCCTGGCACTGTCATTTTTGTTATATTTCCTTTAGCTATACACATGTGCACACAGATGTGCATGTACACACACATACACACACACACTCAATTTTGTATGTATTTTTCAGTAGGCTTTTGAACTAACATATTTCCCTCTGTTTTTTCATACCACCTCAGCATGATCTCTTTCCTCTTTCTCCCCATCTACAGCTTCCTGTATTCCCTCCCAGGTCAAAGTAGTCCTCATTTTAGCCATTTCCAATTTTAAAAACACACCTCTACTGTCTCTCTCTCTCTCGAGCTCCTTCTTCCCTTAAACCCCCATGGATCCTTTCCATTTTCCTGGCTTTATGCACTGGTCTCTCAAGGTCTTCTGGCCTCTCAAAGTCTTCTAATAGAAACTTCAGGCACACATTCCTGGCCTCAGTGGTTCTCTGAACCCATGGGAGAGAGGCCACAACTCCCCTCACTCTTGCATTCTTCATGCCTCTAAAGCCAGCACCACATGCCATGTTTGGCTGTCAGTAACTACATTTGCCTCAACATTTTTTTTTTTGAGACAGGATTTCCCTGTAGCCCTGGCTGGCCCAGACCTCACTATGTCAACCAGGCTGGCCTTGATCTCACAAAGATCTGCTTGCCTCTGCCTCCCGAGTGCTGGAACTAAAGGCACACTACCATGGCTGCATAGCTGCAGCTTTTGTATATTGTTGTTTTCTAAGAACAGAAACCTCCTTTGGCCTTTGACTTTCACAGGTTGGAACCTTAGCAGGGTGGGTCCTGCCTTGAGGTCCCCTTCTCATTATTCCAATGCAGAGCAGGAGGTCTGTCCTTAATGAAACTAGCCCTTAATGATCAAAACCTCTCTTCTAGCATATGTCTTGGCTGGAACATTAAGCTCCCCAGAACTCTTTTTCTCTTTAAACTGTGAATTTTGCATTTTGTTCTGCTTCTCTTGCTCTTTTTCAATGTAGTCCTGCATAAGAGATACAAATAATAACCATGCAACAGATTCAATATGATGTCATCTTGAAATTTCTCTGCCAATGAATTAGTCCATTACTTTTAAATTTAGCTTCAGGAAAGTTCTTAGGAGAGGGGTAGAAGGCAGGCAGATTATTTGACAAAACATCACAGGAGTGACCTTTAACCCAATTGCTGTTTGAGGCTTTGTTCCTCTCTGAAGCCTCCTGGGCTGCGCCTTCACCTTCTGAACTACTTTCAATAGTACTGTGTTTCAGGCTCCTGCTGGAATGACTCAGTAAGCTCTGCCTACCACATTCAGCTACTTTTCTAGTCCAAAGTTCCAGCCTTCCACATTCCTTCAAAACATCATGGTCAGGTTCTTCATGGCAGCAGCCTGCTCTCTGATACCAACTTCTGTATTAGTTACTGTTTGGTCCTGTGATAAAATACCATGACCAAAATGACTTATAGAAGACAGAGTTTATTTTGACGTACAGTTCCAGGGGGATAAGAGTCCATCGTCACAGGGAGGCACAGCAGCAGGAGGTGAGAGTTCACTCACATCTTCAACCAAACATGAAGCCGAACGAGTGAACAGAAGTGGGGAAATGCTGTGAACTTTCAAAGCTTTCCCCCTCGGTGAGAACTTTTCCATCAAGGGCACATGCCTCAAGGATTCCATGGCATACCCAGGAGCACCACCAACCAAGTGTTTAAATACTTGAACCTATGGGGTACAGTTCTCATTCAAGCCGCCACATTCATGAACTCTATGCTTCCTAAAATTCACTTTAAATAGAGACCCAAATAAATTAAAAATAAAAGGATGAAATGGAAACGAAGTCCATAGTAATACAAAGCAAGCTGTGTTTGCTGTGTTATTATCAGGCAGAGCAGCTTTCAGAGGAAAGCTATTACCAAGGAGAAAGAGCACCTTCTCCCATAGATAACAGTGTCAATCAAGAGCTTGTTCCAGTGCTAAATGTTAATGTCTCTAGTCATAGAATTTTGAGATACGTAAAGCCAAAAGACTGACAGAATGTAAAAGGAAACACATAAAACTATAATTACTCTCTTAATAGCTGATAGAAATAAAAGGAATACAGTATGTAAACAGAAGTTCTGTACTGTCAATCAACTTGATGCAAGGACATCTATGGAACATTTAAGCTAACAAGTGTAGAAATGACTTTTATTATACTTTGGACTAATGGTTTTTTTTTTAACTAATGAAATGATTTTTAACTCCAGAAAAACCCGTGTGTTCTTCTGTCTTATGGACATCTGATCTCATGTTTGCAACCTCAATTTGATACTTCACCCAAAGGAGTTAAGGAACAAACAAATGAATGAATGAATGAGAGTATGCTTGAGAATTAACACATCAAAGTACTGAAGACTGGGAAGGATGATTGACCTTGGATGAATGAGATGTTCTAGAACTAAGGATGAAAAGGATGGATGCTCTGTTAAAATTAGGGTGGAGCTAATCTCCAGTTGAAGCTGGATAAACCATTTTCAATAAAATTATAGGTAGAGCCTAACTCAGGGGTATAGTTCCAGAAACAGAATCCCATCAGCACAGTTCTAAGAGCCATCTGGAGGAAGGAGTGTCCTCTGAGTTTGGGCCCACTCTTCAGGGTATTGTAATGTTAGTGTAGTAACCCACAGACAACAGTTTTAAAAAACCAAAACACCATGGTGACATACTCAGGAGGCAGAGGCAGGCAGTCTGGCTTCCATAATGAATACAGGTCAGCTATGGCTACAGGGAGACCCTCTCTGTCTCAAACAAAAACCTTAAAATAACAGAATAGAAAAAAACATTCTTTTTAGGTGAACATGGAACATGTATCAAAACATATACAGGGTCCTGATAAAAGTCTCAAGTCTTAATAAACTGAAAAAGACTCAAGTCACATATCCACATTGGAACTAAGTTTGTAACTAATCACAGAAATGATATCAAGAATGTCCTTAAGCATTTGGAACCTAAGACACTTTTAATAATGAATGCACAGCACATAAAAATTGTAGTATGTATTTAAGTCAGCACCAAGATGAAATACAAGGCTGTGGATGCCTGTGTTAGAGGAAAAGAAGATCTCAAAGCAAAAGTCTCAACATCCCACTTAAACAGCTCTAAGCAAAGAGCTAAAATCTGAAGTCATCATGAGGAACAACAGAGACCAGAGCAGTAATCAATGAGGTAGAAACGGAGAAGCAAGGAAGTGTTCTGAGACTACTCCTGAGAGAAATGACTATGCTCATCTGACAATTAGCACGAGCGTTTTACATGTATACATCTAACATTTACTAATTTGAAAACGTCAAGTGCATTCAATCATATATCAATTTTACCTTGATAAAGCTCTTATAAGAGTGGGAGGCGCCAAGCACGGCCAGAGCTGTAGGGACCCAGGAGCCCTCAGCCACTGACAATGGCCCTTTGTTCTTTTATTCCCCTTCTCTTTTCCCAACAATGCTGTGAAAGCCTTTTTAACTTTAGTTGCATGCCATCTCTAGCAAGATGGCATATACTCCAGGGATATTCCACTTGACTGCCCACCAGTGATGGCTCTCTTCACATTTCTTTTTAATGTTAGACTTAATGGGTGAATCGTGGTGGACAATATGAGTTTCAAATGCCATTTAGCACACAGCTGCTTAAAATGTTAGTCTATGAATTCCTGAACTAGTTGTCAAATGCAGATAGGAAGTGAAAATTGCCTCTTAGTTTACATTAACTTTCATATCATCAACTTTTCTGTTTCATATCATCCACTTGACTGCTATTACAAAGCACTGTTCGTCATTAATGAGCTCTAAATTCACTGCTGCAGATGTTCCAAGTTATTTAGGTAATGTCATGTCTTTTGAAATAACATCTGTTGTTTTTCACCCATTAGTGATAGTTCATAACCTTAGATCTTTACATTTACATTACTTAATGATAGTTTTACACGTTTGTTGCAAATTGTATTGAACTATAAAGAACCTCAAATTTAAACTTACAAATCACCAGTTTTCAGAAAAAGAACATGCAGGTGTCAGCAGTCCCCAGGTCCAAAAATCAGAACTCTGAAGATGCCATCATATCCTTCGAATGACAGCTGCCTTAGGAAGAATCATTCTAAGTGCCAATATGTCATTATTTTCAGTTTGAGGTTTTTATGATGGAGTCATTGCATTATGGATGACTTTTTGAACATGGGTATTTTTACTCAGTGTTACATTGGCATATTTTTCTCATTATTGTAGCTTGCTTTTTGTCTTTTTTAAATGTAGTTTTCCAGGGCACAAAGTCACAGTTTATTTACCACAGATGGACACTTTGGATATTTCCATTTTTCCTGTCAAATGAAAATAGTATCAAGCTTGATTTTAACAGTTTCCCTGCTTCAAGGATGGGCAGCCTTTCAGAGAAAGCATGAACTGTGATGCCCTGTGTCATAGTAACAAATGAGAGGCACCCTGGGCTGTCGGGACCTAGGAGCATTCTTGGTGGAAGGTTCCCCTTTATTCCTCTCCTTAGTGTAAGGGTGGCCAGTGATGGCCACATATAAGATAGACACACCAAATTATGGGCATTATTTCCACTCCATAAATTAGGGAGGGAACTGACAGCATTACAGACAAGCTGGATACAATGATATTTGATAATTTTAGATTAAGAATCCCCACCATGGTCCCCGAAAGCCACCTCCTAGTAGTGAAGGCCCAATAGCTGCTCATAGTGGTCGGTTAAACTGCAGTGTCTCCAGAGTTGGGTGGGTGCTGGCAGAAAGGAGCAGTAATCCTGGCAATATGAAGTGTAAGGCGTATGTGGGAGTTTATTTTCAGTCTAGATTATGAATCTCTAAACCCCTGCTAAAAGAATTTAAAGCCAATATCTCCTTTCCATAGCAACAGACATTACGTAGGAGAGAATTTAGCTGGAAAGAGTGTGGCTACAGGAAACGTGGCGGGGGGGCGGCAGGGAATGGAGTGGCGATTCTGGAGGCAGCAGTGACACTGGAAGCAGAAGTGTGTGCGTCTCAGAATGTGCTGGGTGAAAGGAGGCCCTGCCTGTTTTCCACTGGTCTGTCCTCTTTGCTTAGAACAGGGCCTGGCATACAGTCATAGGGAATAAATATTTCTAAATGGAAGTAAGCCTTCTATAGTAGTTAACTAATAGATGTTGGGTACCTAACACCTAAATGTGGGCATAAGCAAAGGCTGAAATTGAAATAATCAAGGCTGTCAAGTAGAAACAGTCACCTTTAAGCAGATAGTAGAGTCCTTGTTATCCATTCATTATGCTAAATAAGCACCAGGAAGGTCCAGGGCAAAAGAAACTGGACGGTCATAGGGTCTCCCAGGTCGCTGGTGCTCAGGAATGTACAGCACTGGATCAGCATGTACAGCAGCTGAGCCTGTCTGCATTTGACTCGTTGCAGCCTTCAAAGTGTGTGGTAGCCCAGAACTCACACTCATAGACCTGCGATACCCAGACCACTCACCACACAACACGATTGAATATTTTCTGATAATGAAATCCTGAAACCTAAACTCCAGATAAGGAATGCTATTCTGGTATTTCAGGTTCTCTTCTCAGGAATGCTGGCACATGGTTGAAGAAACCGAGGAAAGATTTAAAAATTAGATATGAAAAACACAATTTCAAAAGATATGACATTTCCATGAGGGGCTGGAGATGCCTCAGTGGTCAAGAGCACTGACTGCTCTTGCAGAGAATCTGGGTTTGATTCTCAGTACCAACAGGGCAACTAACAACTAACTCCAATTCCTAGGAAATCCAACAATCTCTTCTGACCTCTGAGGGCACCATACAACACAGATGCGCTCACATACATGTAGGCAATACACTCATATACATAAAATAAAAATAATAAATAAAATATTATGAAATTAGATATCGATAAATTGGCACAGCACAAAGAGCAAAATAACTAAGTGGCTGACCAGCTTCGTGACTGTACGACAGGAAGGTTGCTTTTATATATCTGGGCAAGTGATAGACACAACAGCCTGTGGTTCATTCATTTATCAAGAAGAGAGATGGGCCACCGGGAACAGGGCTTCAAAGATGCACATAATAATAACTACAGAATTAAAGGTGGGATCTGAAAATAGTGTTTCTTGGTCTGTGATTATTCCAAGTTTCTCTCATGACAGATTGTTCCTTGAGAGAGTGCTTCTTCCTACAAACTGACAGGATGGTAACAAAGGAGCAGTAGAAGCCCTCAGATCCAAATCTGAATCTAGCCAGGTGTGGTCATACATGCCTTTAATCCCAGCACTTGGGAGACAGATGCAGGTAAATCTCTGTGAATTTCAGGCCAACCTGGTCTACATAGCATGTTCCAGGCCAGCCAGTTCTATGGGGTCAGACCCTGTTCTCAACAAAACAAAATGAAACAAAACAATAGTGACAATACATCTGAATCTAGCTTGGTTGTGTAGAAAATGTGTGAGGCCTTACTTATAGATAAAACTTTTAGAGGGGGCTGAAAGTCAACATGTTGATTTGGACTGAAGCTGGGGCACTGTTGTCTTCGAAAATGCTCCATGGTGCTGAGTGTTGTTTTCAGATTGGTGAGCTACAACTCAAGGCCACAGAAGTGATTGACACAGCAGTGCTCCAATGCATCCAAGGTATGTGGATTTGTGTTTCCGTCAGCTGGGGTTCAAATCAAAGCCTCGTGGTTTGCAAGTGCTCTACTACTGACAAATCTTTAGCCTTTTAACTACTTTAAATTAGTCAAGCAGCTGGAGGCTTAGAATAAGGATCTGCAGGAACTGCAGGAGTTCATATCTGCAAGGGCAAACTAATTATGAGAAGTTCTATTTATTGAACAGAATTATTTTTACAATTGTCTTCTGCTACTTCTAAAACATTCTTTTTCTGTCTCCTGATGAGGCGCCATCGGAGTGGGCAGATAGTGGGCGTGAGCTGGCCTGGCTCTGACTTATGCATTTCCTGTTTAGCCACTCATCTGCACACAGAAAGCTCAGGTGTTTGTTCTTCTGCTTTGTGTTTTCCTTCAACTCTCCAATACTGAAATGGGCAAGGTGGGTTTTTTAAGAATAATTATTTTGGGGGATAGAGGAATTATTTGTGGATTTCTCAAGACCACTTTTCCATTCATCAGTCTCTCCACCCTTTTCCTTTTGGTGTCCTTTTGGCTTTCTCTCCTCTTTTATGCTTCACACTCTGCCAGATCAGGTGAAGGAAGGAAGAGAAGAGAAATGTGTATAATTTATTACTTATACACAGTGACTATTTAGGGCTGACTATTAGAAAGCAGTGTGTTTACTACTTAAGCCATTTTATGAATGATAATATGTTTTGATTTATGGGCTGTCTCTGTTCTCATGATATTGTATAACAACAAATACATTTCCAGGGTCCCAGAAGAATCAGGGAAAGGGCCAGTAAGACGGCTGGGTGGAGAACGAAGCTTACTGCTAAATCTAGTGACCTGAGTTTAGTCCTCAGAACCCAAAGGGTGAAAGAAAAGAACTGACTTTCCCTAAGTTGTCCTCTGACTTCCACATGTGCATACACACACTCACAAATCACAAATAAATAAATAAATATAAAAGTTAAAAAGAATAGACAGACTGGCGGGGGGGGTGCACAGTGAATGCGGAGCAGTCTTACCTGTTTCTGGGCCTAGCTAGGAGCCCCTTGTGTAGGTGCCTGGCAGGTTGGGCTGGGTGCACCTGAAGATGAAGTGGCTGGTGACATCTTGACATGCTGCTCATGTTCATGAATTTTCTGCCTTTTAAGGAAATGATTCTGGAATACAGAAAAAGAAGGCTACAGACGTAAGCAGTGGCCTGGTCGTGACTCTTTTGTGCAAGTCATCTTCTACACAAGCTTCCCAGAACAACCCAGGGCCCACCTCCCGCCTCCAGTGGGATCACTTCGAGGTCCAGCCCAGCATGCCCAGAGAGGATGGGCTAATGACGACAAAAGATGCATCTTGGAAAGACCAACTGCCCAGCCCTTCATTCATGTGAAGTATTGACGAGTCCCAGACACACGACCAATCCTCCCAACCCTTGTTCAGAAACACCTTCTTGTACTCTGTAACCCTCGAGTCCCCTCCCACCCCTCTACCCCCCCCATACCGGCACCTCTCTTACATGTTTCTGAGTGGCTTTGGAAGAAGTCTGTGTTGGCCACCTCAGCTGCCGACCCTTCCCCAGCAACATGTTAGTGTGTCAACAGTGTGGATGGCCCACCATTATGAGCCCTTTGTTCTGGCAGGGTTTGCTTGAGTGTTTGTGTACCCACCACTCTTTACATGGGTCATTTTCAGTCCTCTGCCTCAGTAGGGTTTTTGTTTGGGAGTATTGATTTAGGGAGTTACTGCAGCCTGCTGCTTGTCCTAATTTCTGAATCTCCTGTGACTACAGCTTGCCTCTGCTGTAGGAATCAGCTGAGAAAGCTACCTTCTACCTACATGTGAAAATGAACTCCCAATCTTATATTTGCAGTCCATTTAACACTATCTTCTGCTGGTCTTGATGTAATCCCGTTGTTTCTTTGATTCTCTCTTTTTAAAAATATTTTATTTCTTATTTTTATTTTCTGTGTATGAGTGTATTGCCTGCATGTATTACCTGTGTCACGCAATGCCTGTGGAGGTCAGAAGAGGGCAGTGGTTTCCCTGGAACTGGAGTTATGACAGTTGTTAGCCGCCATGTGGGTGCTGGGAATTGAAACTGGGTTCTCTGCAAGAGCAGCCAGTGCTCTTAACCCTGGTGTTATCTCTCCAGACCCAAGTCTCTTTTAAGCATTATTTTCAAGAAAAATATTTTTATAGATGAAATCTCAGGCTAGTCTAGTGGATACGATCTTGGAACATCCATGATCACCCACTTAAAATATCAAAGTATTATATGCTATGTGCTTTTAGTTGTTAGTGCTGCTTGTGCAAAACTGCTTTCTGCATTGGTGAACCTCTTCCTAGGCACCATGCACACAGTCTGTATGCTAGAAGTGGACTGCAGCTATCCTGTTTGTGCAGCTTGCTAAGTGTGCTTGTGCATGCTCTGACAGTCCTTTGTGTATGAGCCATTATGTTCGGGGAGGTAAGGACTCTGCAACTCCTGTTCCTGTCACTGTCTCTCCTGCCAACCTGATGTTCCCCTACACCAGCTCACGCAAACAGCTGAAAGCATGGGTATCACATCTCTAGAAAGAAAAAAATAATAGTTCAATTCTTAATGTATATTCTTGATTTTCATTTTTATAATAAAACTAAGAATCCGTATTGAATTTTCATGTGACCATTCTGACATAAAGGTTAAGTTATAAACTAAGCTATGTGATTTTCTGTAGTACACATTCTGTAGTAATGTGTCACTAACTGCTTTTGTAACATGAGTAAAATTTGAAGTGTTTTGGAAGAACAAAAGAAAAATTAAAAAGAACTAGGGGCAGACTGAAGTTGGATATTTTGGCAAGATCTGAATTTGATAGTTGCCCTTGCTGGTTTTATCGTCACTGATCAGCATGTGAGTTCTCTTAGAAATTCATATACTTTATGTCTTAAAGTAGTTTTGGGTATACAGAAAATTTGAACAGAAAATACACAGTTCCATATACTTCCTCCCCTCATCCAGATTCGCCTGTTAGTAACATTTTGCATTTGTGTAGTTCACTGACTAGCGCTATAATAAACAAATACGGCATGACGTTATTACCAAGTTTCAGCATTTTATCTGCTATCGGGGTTCACCTTTTATGTCCCAATGATGCAGGGTTCTGGCACATGTGTGATGATGCATGTCTGTGATTACAGGATCACACGAGAGAATTTCGCTTCCCTGAAAACCTTCTCTCCCTTCCCTCACCTTCCCCCTCCCTGTCTCCCCAGCCCTGGCACTGCTGCCTTCTCTATGGCCCCTTGTTTTGCTTTTCCAGACTGTCCTGATTGGAGTCACAAACACAAAATCACTAAAAGAAGAATCCTTTTTACACTGGTTTCTTCTACTCAGGTTTGTGACTTGATAACCCATCTATTTGTTTTTAAATTGCTGAATAAATCTCATTGTATACAAACTTTTCCTTATCCAATCATTTGTTGAAAGACATTTTCTAATTCTGGCCATATTGTTCTTTTGATGCCTGCGTCTATATGCTGCCTACAAGCGACTGACTCAGCAATGTCTCCAAATGGATTCTCAAGGGCTTCTGCCTGGAGTCTGGGAATGTTACCTGTTGTAACAACAACAGCAGCCTTTGCAGAAGAGAATAGATGAGGAGTATTAAGATAGATGGTATTAAGATAGATTATTCTGAATGTAACCGTATGTAAGGAAGTAGAAGGTCACTGACGATGGTGAGAAGTTCAGAGTGACCTGATCAAAAGACAAAAAGTCCTGCTCCTCACTGCCAGAAACCTAGGAGCAAGGGAGAAATCTCTCCTGGGTCCTTAGCTGCTGTGTAGCTCTCCTTGTACCTTGATTTCAGTGAAAATGAAGGGGTTTCTGACCTCAAGAACCACAAGATGTGTTGGTTGTTTAAAGAACCCATTTATAGCAGTTGATTAATGAAATCCTGGAGAGCTGATGCATTGCTTCTGTTTGATAATGTTACTCAGGGAACTCACCTGGAGCAGGGGATGCACCTTCTTGCTCCTGTCTGGACCCTGGGCAGAAGGAACTCAGTCTCAGCACAGCTGGACATCAATCACTCCAGAAGATGAGAATTCAGCCTTGCTATGAGGCTGAGTTGTTAGTGCTCTCCTCAGTCCTGAGTGCACTGTGTCCTAATAGTCTTAATGCAGCCAGAGTGGATTTCTTTTGTGTATACCCAAGGAATTCTACATAGAAATATTTTTATTTATTTCCTTGTTTGATGAGTTATCATCTAATGCTATTCTTGGTTCAGCTTTCAAAATTCAATCTGAGAATTGTGGATTGCTGTGGAGGCAAATGAGAGACCTAACACAGTCTTCTCCAGTATGAATATATAAAGGCTTCTGGGACGATAGATCCCGCTAAAACAACTTTCTTTTTACTTGTCATAAAAGAAATACCAGTAGAAAAATTTGACTTCAAAAATAATAAAGGTGAGCTTCATGTGGTGGTGCCCGCCTTTAATCCCAACACTTAAGATGCAGAGGCAGGGAGATCTGAGACTAGCCTGGTTTACATAACGAGTTCCAGGCCAGCTGGGGCTGCAGGGAGACTGTCTCAAAAATAAAATAAAATAAAATAACTTAAAGGGGAAAAAATGAAAGGTAGAATACACAGTATAAAGTTATAGAATTTATTTTTATTTACCAGTTTTAGTTTAGACCATTAAGAATATCCATGCAGAAAAGCAATAACATGAGCTTATGCTGATTGATTTTTCCAAGGTTTATTTTTAATAAATCCAAGACTGAGCCAGTTTCCTGAGCACTGAAGGAGAGGTGTAGGCTGACCCTCACCCAGGGCAGATTCATGGCAAATGCTCCATGACTGTTTCCTAAATGACTCAATGAGCACCATGAGCTCAATGAGCAGACACAAAGACGAAGTTGGCTTATCTAGAATGAGGGCATTCCTGAGAGTGTCCTTGATATAAACTCATACAAAATTGTGACCACATCCTATTTTTATTGATCCGAAAAGTGGTAGAAAAAGTCAAGGACAGAAATTCATCATTATCCCCTGCCTTATTTCATAACGGCAAAGCGGTGGGGTGAAGCCTCTGTCTCTCTGTCACATCATAAAGTGTCAATGACCAGCTATTATTTTTGGAAAGCTTTATCTCTACCTTTAATGTTTAGAAGCATCGAAAACACAGTCCATTACCAAGACGTCTCCCTGACGAATAACGAAGCACAACCAAGAGAAGGGAGCCACAGCAAGAGAGCTGTGTGCCTCTGTCCTGCCACGCACAGCTCTCCCTACATGAACTGCCAGTGGGGACTGCCCCTCCCCCTCCTGCCTCTGCACATGCGCACACATGCCCTGCATTATCCTCTCCGGCATGGCTTGAGCTTCTCAGGTACTAGGCTCACTTGGTTTCTTTCTTGGAGGTGCTTCTGATGTGACAGGTTAAGGGGACAGACAGCAGGGGACTTTCTTAGTCCACCTTCTGGATGCCATCGAAATGATGAAGCAAGATGCTCTTTTGTCTCTTGGATATTCCTAGTGCCTTCTTATGCTGACAGTCTTTACCTTCTGTTTTTGATTTACCAAGCTCTATTAACATTGTTCTTTTACTTGCATAATGATTATATTAAAACCCTGTCAGAGTTAGATCCCTGAAGTATGCTTTTTTTAAAAAAAATCTGTTGATTTCCTTCCCCGTACACTTGCTTATTGTTCTAGCAAGACAAGATTTTGTAGAGGGGAAATTTGGAGAATGGAAAAGCCTTGCTTAGTCACAATAGTTCTTGGTTCTCATCGTCTATTAGTCTTTCCTCCTCATGTTTAAAGGAGATAAGCATTTTTGGACATCAAAAGTGAGCTACTGTTTTGAGTCGTTAGGTAACAGAAGGCCTTTTGTGTCAGGGTGTATAAGGGGGTTTGTTTTAGTAGAGAAGAGTGAAAATATGGAGGGAAAGTTTAAGAAATTCAGGAATGCACATCCAAATGGAATTCGCAGCTCCATGGCAACCAGCCGACCATGTGAGGCAAGGGCAGAAGGCAGCTCAACTGTTGCAGAGGGCATGTTCTGCTAAAAACTGGAGCAATAGACAAATTCCAGGGGCTGATCAATCCTTGCAAATGAAGGTCTTCATCACTAAAGATAACTATTGTTTTGACATTTACATTTGAAAACAATTTAAAACTTACAAATCAATAGTATTTTGAAGAAAAAGTGTACTTTGGTAAAATAAGTGAAAGCCTCAGGGACTCAGAGGTGGTGGAGTCATGACTATACCTCTCTGTCTTGGGTGGTGTGTGTGTGTGTGGTTCTAGCAACCATCTATCTCCATTCTGAGATAGTGCTTCCCCTGGCAGGGTGAAGGGTTGGGGTAGGTGGTGGAGGTGGGGGAGAGTGGAGAACACCGTCTGTTTCCCATTATGCTTCTCTGTTCCCTAGACTTCCTGTCCTTCCTATAATTATCTAATGTTCCTCCAATTCCTCTCTGTTCCTGCTTTCTCACCTCTCCCATCTTTCACTGCCTACCTTTATATTTTTTTTCTTATTCTTCCTATTTTCAGATTGTAGCTAATTTGCTTACCCATCTGAGCCTCAGTTTCCTAAACTATAAAAACAGATTAAAAATATTCTTTTCACAGCATAGTAAAAAGACCAGGCCCTGTGAGTAAGTGGGATTTATCCTTGATGCTAGTGTTTCAACAAATGTTAATCAGTTAACAGGCTGTGCCATATTAACAGAACAAAGAATACATGCTGCAGTCATCTCAAGAGAAACAGAAATAGATTTGAAAACTTCAACATCCTTTCCATGATAATGAAAAAAACTCATCAAAAATAGGTATAGAAGGAATGTACCAAAGCAGAATAAAGACCATCTATGACAAACATAGGTAGCATTATAATCAATAGTGAAAAGCAGGAAGTGTTTCTGTGTGATTAAGTCACCCTTGCCCTTCCAGTCTTTACTGCACTAGAAGTCATAGCCAGAGCAATTAAGCAAGAAAAATGTGGGGAAGAAAGAAAGAAGGAAAACAGGCAAAGTCACCACTCTGGAAAGGAAGAATGAGAACGACTGTTGCTTCATCTATTGCTGGGCCTTTCTCAATCAGGTAGATGCAACTTGTTCTTTCTGGATTGCCAATGAAACAGGGTGTTGCTATGTTTATCTATAACATGCTTGTTCATTTCTTCTACTCATTACCATTAAGCTTCTTAAATGTTTCTCTGTAGATTTGCTTCAAAAGCTGTCTGTGGCTTATCCTCAACATTTTTTTTAAATGTTGTCTTTTGATTTTAAAAATTTTGATCATAATGTGGTTATATTCATCAGTTATTTTTAGTAAGCATTTTATGTTTGAAGAATTTCTTGCCATGAAGGTAAAACATTACCTTTTCTAAAAGCTTTTAGTTTTTGTTTTTATGAATAATTATATCTAGAATTGAGTTTGTGTTTTATGTATGTGAAATCCATTTTTATCTTTCTAACATCCGGGAAGAGTTTCTTCTCCATACAGCATCTTTTATTGGCCAATCCTCCATCTTCCAGGAATCTGCCACCTGCTTAGTAGACACTTCACGCAAAAGTGTTTTGTTTCTGAATTTGTGTTTTTAAAAATATTTTATTTATTATTTTTCTTTCATGTGTATGGGTGCATTGTCTGCATGCAGGTAAGTGCACCTGTGTTGTGCAATGCCTGCAGAGGTCAGAAGAAGGCAGTGGATCCCCTGGAACTGGAGTTACAGATGGTTGTTAGCCACCATGTGGGTGCTGGGATTTGAACCTGGGTCCTCTGCAAGAGCAGCCAGTGCCCTTAACTGCTGAGCCGTCTCACCAGGCCTCATTGCTAGACTTTTACATTCATTTCAGTGTTGCAGATCTCAGTCAGTTGAATGACTTGTGCCCTTCAGTGCCTGACACTTTCTTTCTGCCCTTGCAGTGTGGCTCTTTGCTACTCTGGGTTCTATTCTCATTCTCCTTTCCTTCAAGTGACAACATTTGGTATCTACATAAATTTTCTCTGTAGGTAACCATATCTTTCACGTAATAGTAGTTTACTCTTTTCCAATTCTGATACTTTCAATTCTTCTTTTTTTTATATCTTGCAGGCTTGCTGGTTAGCACATTTTTTTGTGTGTTTTTGAGACAGGGTCTCCCTGTAGCCCCAGCTGGCCTGTGTTAGGTTCAGAAAAAAAGACTAAGGCCACTAGAGACCACTCTGAGGTGAGAAAAGGAGAAA
Source organism: Eospalax fontanierii (assembly GCA_035773235.1). Taxonomy (NCBI): domain Eukaryota; kingdom Metazoa; phylum Chordata; class Mammalia; order Rodentia; family Spalacidae; genus Eospalax; species Eospalax fontanierii. The sequence continues at coordinate 63,827,664 of CM069535.1, read as the reverse complement.
TGTATTAGGATGGATGAGCTGCGGGGCTGACCCCACTGGAGAAAGAGAGGCCGGGCAGCTTTACTCACAGCAGGCTGGGTTTCACAGGGCTCTGAGGGGAGTGGGGTCAGTAAGGGGGAGAAAATTTCCATTTTGGTATTTTCCACCTTCTCCTCAGCTGACTGGTGTGGAAAATTGACTATACTGGAAAATTGCAGCTGTGTTGTTAAAAACAGGAGTCAGGAGATTACTGAGAGACTAGAGTGGTTTTAGTTTCTGTTTCCTGGAATGCTGTCTATCAGTTGTGGTTGCCACACTGTTGGTCAGCAGTGACTCTATCTAGGGACCCAGTTTTAGTCTACCAACCTGGAACTCACTATGTAGACAGGCCTTGAACTCACAGAGATCCGACTGCCTCTGCCTCCCAAGTGCTGAGATTAAAAGCGTGTGCCACCACATCCAGAAATATGAGATAAAAGAGATGACAAATATCCCTCAGGTTTGTTCCTGAATTCTGGGTCAGCATGCTGTTTGGTTTGTGTCTCTGTTTCCCAACTCAAGCTAGAAACGGAGTAATTTTCCAATTGTGCTAAAGGTGAGGTGAGGTGAGGTAAGGTGATCACTCACAGATTGGCTTAGAAGGGAGAAAATGGTGTTCACAGGTTTACCAAATATTCCTGTAGTCGATCCCTACAATTTCAGGCTTGGATTTCCTTCAATAACCTTTCAAAATTCACTTAAAAATATTGTAATTATTTACTTGAAAATGTCAGCTATAGAATAAAGCTGAAAACCCCATCCAAAAGTTTTAGGGGAAGCTGGGTGTAGTGGTACACACCTTTAATCCCTCCACCTGGGATGCAGAGGTAATTAGATCTCTGTGGGACTGAGGCCAGCCTGGTCAACATAGCGAGATGGCTTCATTCCAGAGATGCAGGGATGGATCCACATATGTAAATTAACAAATGTAATCCACCACATTAATGGACTCAAAAACAGATGCCACATGAATATCTTATTAGATATAGAAAAGGACTTTTGGGCAAAATCCAGCATCCCTTCATGATAAAAGTCATGGAGAATCTAAGGGTACAGGGGACAGATCTCAACATAAAAAAAAAATGCAACAAGCCCGTAGCCAGCATCAGGCTAAACAGAGAAGAACTCAAAGCATTTTTCCTAAAAGCAGGAACAAGACAAGGTTGTCCACGATCTCTATTCCTAGTCGATACAGTGTTAGAAGCTATAGCTAGAGCAATAAGACAAGTGAGAGATAAAGGTGATAAAAATTATAATAGAAGAAGTCAAAGTATCCTATTTGCAGATGATACAATTCTAAACGTAAAAGACCCTAAAGACTCCAAAACATTCCACTGATAAACATATTCAGAAAAGTAACAGGATACAAAATAAACAACAAAAATTGGTAGCCTACCTATATGCCTAAAATAAACATGCTAAGGAAAGAAATCAGGAAAATAATCTCATTCATGATAGTCTCTTGGAATAAGTCCAACAAACAAAGTGAAACACTTATATATGAAAACTTTGAAGAAATTGAAGATGATACCAGAGATGGAAAGACCTCCCAAGCTAGTGGATCAGTAGGATTAATATTGTGAAAATGGCCATCTTACCAAAAGCAAACTACAGAGACAAGGCCAAAATACTCCTGAATAATGAAAGAACAGCTAAGGGTATCCCCATCTAATTTTTAGATTATACTAAAGGGCAATAGTAATGAAAACAGCATAATACTGGCATAAAAACAGACCCAGTGATCAACGCAATAGAATTGAGGACCCAGATTTAAATCCACACATCTACAGCTATCTGATTTTTTGATAAAGGTGCCAAAAATTCACATTCTTATTTCTCATCCTGCACAAAACTCAATTTCGAAAACCTCAACATAAGACCTAACGCTCTGAATCTGACAGAAGAGAAAATAGGGGATACACTTGAACTTAAAGATACAGGAAAGTACTTTCTGAGCAGGACCAGATAGCACATAAATTGACCATAAATTGACAAAGGGGAACACATTAAACTTTAAAGCTTCCATGGTGATAAAACACCATGGACACCATCATTCCAGTGAAGAGACAGGTACAGAATAGGAAGAAAAAAAAACTTTACTAACTATACATCTGAGAGAGGGTTAATGTCTAGATATACAAAGATCTCAAAGAACTAAACATCAAGAAAAACAAATGACCCAGTTAAAGATTTTGACAAAGATCTAAACAGAGAGTTCTCAAAAGATGAGACACAAATGGCTGAAAATTATGGTGATTTGAATGAGAATATTCCCCACAGGTTCCACATATGGAATACTTAGATACAGTTGGTTGCACTGTTTCGGAGGCTTAGGAGGTGAATCCTTGCTGGATGAAGGACGTCACTGAAGGCAAGCTTTGAGAGTTAATAGCCTTGTAATGACAGTCTTAGGTGACAGGAGACACATAGAGGCCGCCTGACTCCTCTAATCCTCATCAAATGTTTTCTCGGTTGCAGTTTCCATTGAATTATTTCCTCAGGAGAAAACTATACAACCGATTTTGATATGCAAAATAACCTTACTGTTTTCACACCAGTATTTAAATATCAGACCTCTTGATCCTCCTCTGATTTGAACTTTAGAACCTTTAGTGTCTACTTCTCACATATTCCTCACACCTCATCATAGCTTTCTTTCACCATCAATTGTCCTTCAACTTTTCCTTGTCCAAGGTGAAAGCTACTGAATTGAAAGGGAAGGAAGAAGAGTACCAAACAGGTATGACAACTTATGAAAAATAGTTCCTGGATAAACCTTACAGAAAACATAAGACAGTCAGCCTCCCACTCCCCTTTTTTCCTTTGCTTTATCCAGTACAGATACTGGTCTGCCAAAATCATGCTTTGGGTTTTGAATGAGTAGAAGCAGCAGACAGAGAGAAGCAGCAGATACACAGCAAAACATCTAGTTAGTGTTTACAACATTCCTCAGACGTCAGCCAAGGAAACCCTGCTAAAACCAATGCTGGAGTTACTGACAGAATTTTTTCTTTGATTTATCCTATTGGTTTACTCATTAAGTAGTTAAATAAATCTTTGCACTCAACTATACATTTGCATTAGTCTGTGTTAATTACTTGCTTCATCACTGATAAAACAGAGCATCCCATTAGCTGCTTTTAGTATGGACAGTTCTTATCATGAGATAAGTAATAGTAACTTTCTGTTTTGGGCCTTTTTGAGTCAGGGTCTCCCTGTAGCCTTGGCTGGCCTAGAACTCACTATGTAGACCAGGCTGGTCTTGAACTCACAGAGATCCATCTGCCTCTGCCTTCCAAGTGCTGGGATTAAAGGTGTGTGCCACCATGCCTGGTAAGATAAGGTTATTTTTAAGGGCACAATGCCTGTACTTTGGGGCTGTTTTGTTGATCTTCCTTTTCCTATGACAGGGTCAGGACTCCAGTATGACCCAGGACAAGAGTTTTGGAGTATAGTTTTAGATAAACATGCATGAGTCTGAACTGGGAGGGTAAAACCCATCTCCAGAGCAATCTCAATGAACTCAAACAGAACCTGACAGTTTACTAATATAATGTATATACCAAAGGCATTTGCTTCTCTGTGAAGCTGAAGATAATAAAAGGTTACTTTGTGAGGGATCAGAGATGAAGACAGGGACCCAGTGTTTTACACTGCATAGGACTGATTTTCTTTAGTGTTATCAGAGACCGAGCATTTGATATTGAATGATCACTCTCTGTTATCTTTAAATTTTGTATATTCATGGCCAAGTAGGATCAAGATGACAGAAACATTTGCCTTGACCAGTGCTTAATGTAAGATTCCCCCCTTGGCTAGATTTGGGGTGAGCAGCTGCTTGAGAGCTTTTATCCGTCATCAGCTAGTGTCTATAAGTGAAGCAGATAAACTGAAAGACTCAGCAAGCACCTTTCCTCTATCTTGGGAGAAGCAGCTTTCACAAATTACATAGTGAAAATATTTTAAATTAAAAAAGGAGTAAATATTATAGTGATTAAGAATGGGTATCTAGCTAGAGAGCTGTGGTTCTTGACTCAGTCCTGCTATATGTCAGCTGTGTCTGAAGCAAGTTGGCAAACCTCCTTAGGACTTATTTTTCAGCTATAGAGTAAAGATAATGATAATTCTGTGAGCAAGCAGTCCTGGAAAAAGGCTTTCCTCTGTAAAGGACGATTGGCTGATTAGAACCTCAGTGATATGGAGACGTTGAAATGCAGATTTTGAGCCTAATTACAATTTATCTTAGGCTATCTTCAGTTCCCTAAATAGCTATTCCTTGTGCACCTCTGTGTTGGATCTAATATCATGTGACTGACAGAGTAAAGAAAAAGAATGCTGTCATGTAGGACCCCCGCTTTCATGGAAAAATGCCTGGTCCCCTTTGTTAGCTTACCTCCTTCCAAACTTGAAAGTCCCAGAGGCCACAAGGGCTATGTCAACATCTCATGGTATGTGAGATAACATCTGTGGTATTTACAAGAAGACCCCCTAGTACCCCGTCTATAAAATTGTGGGTTAAACATTCCACAAGAAGAGCCCCTAATATCCCGTCTATAGGATGGTGGGTTAAACATTCAGTTAAGTCAACATCTTGTGAACTGCAAAATAATGTGTGTGGCATTTCTGAGAAAAGGTTGGACTATGTAAAAGTGTCTTCTCTGTGACCCTGGTCTGTAGGCCAAAAGCCAATCCAAATGTAACAAGTAATGAATAATAATACTGTGAGTTTCTACTATAAAAGCCTGGCCTGGCCGAGGTCAGTGGGGGCTTGGCTTCCTGATGCTAAGTCCCCCACTTGCGCAAGTGAAATAAATCTCGTGCTTTTTGCATCTGACGGTCTGGATTCTTGGGACTGGGGCTCCCAGACGTTAGGTGTTCAGGTGGCCCATTGGGGTTCGAGTCCCCGGGCTGAGAGTGAGCTCTAACAGTCAGGCAACATCTAAGGCCAATAACATGATGTCCCCTGATTTGCTGTAGTGCTCACCTTCCCAGTGTGCCTGCCAATGTACTTGAAAAGTGTATTACTTTGTGGTTTTCTTTGTTCTTTTATTATAAATATTTGTGAAATTACTACCTCATTGGAAGACAGTAAGTAAGGAGACCACAATCTGAGACCTGGGCCATGGTCATTCATATTTAACTCTAGAATAAACTATCTGTCCTTGTTACTTTCTATTGTTCTGAGAAGACACTGAACAAAGCCAGTTTGGGGAGGAAAAGGCTTATTATCTCCTACGGCTCATAGTGTATCACCGAGGGAAGCCAAGGCAGGAACTCCAGGCAGGAACCGAAGCACAGACCATGGAGGAACGCTCCTCACTGGCTTGCTCCCGGGCCTGTGCTCAGCCTGCTTTCTTACACAACCCAGGACCACATGCCCATGAGTGGCACCACCCACAGTGAGCTGGGCCTTCCCACATGACTTAACAATCAACAAAATGCCTCACAGACATGCTGATAGGCCAGTCTGAGAGAGGAAATTCTGCAGTCGCGGGTTCCGCTTCCCAGGGGAATCAGGTTGACAACCAAAAGCTCTCCATCTCCAGCACATCATCTCTTTCACTTCTCTGAGATAAAAGCTGTTTCTTTCACTGATCATACCTACTTCATAAGACTATTCTGAGAATTAGATAAATTAATTCTCACTAGAGCACAGTAAGGCACACGTGCTACAAATGGCAGGTCTGATGGTAAATTCCTACCTATTCTATCTGAATCTTCTTCACATTCTTTACCCCCTCCCCAATTTGCACCAACACCTACCTCCTTCAAGGTACAGGCCTGAGAATGGTACTTTACAAGAAACTCCATGGTTGTCCTCAGAGTGGCTGTATCCATCCGTCATCACTACCACCGCGGTGGACAATGGGCTTGCCCGTGTTTTCAGGGCCCCATGAGAACCCCTCTCTCATTCCATCTTCACCTTACAATTCATGTCTTTACATCTGCCTGTTACAGTCTGATTGCATAGACTATAATATCCTTAGGAAGCAGCTAGGTACCACCCCCTCTTTATATTTAGGACTTTTGTGCTTATAGAAAAATATATTCTGTTCTCTGAAGGTTTGATGGTGAGTATATGAGATAAACTGGCAGTAGATTAAAAGGAGGAAAACCTGTGTATACATGTGAGGTAGAATCCCATAAAATATGACTCTATGAAGGGTCAGATGATTGATACTTATACAACATCCTGAACTTTAGGAAGGGAAAGAGGCTTTGGAATTCTGCTGGGCAATGCAGCAGATGCCAAAGAGCATCCTGACAGGCAGATGAAAACCCCTTTGGTTAGCTCCTAGCAGCTCTCTCACTGATGCAGATATTTTACTCATATAAATTTCCTTTGGAGAAGCGACTTTATTTTATGAAAGGACACCTTTTCAAACTACACCTGTTGTCTGCAGCTTTTTAAAATTATTAGTTCAAAATATGCCAAAGAAGTATATTTTTGGGTGCTGTAGCTCGTGCCCCAACATGTCTATTACTGCCAAGTTTATATTTGGTAAGGATGTGATAGACAGGAGAAAAGGAACTCAGTTCAAGTAAATGATAGGAACAGGACTGAAAGCAAGGAATGTTAGGGGAGCAAGAGGCCTAGGTGGAGGCAGATGATGACTTCAAGAGAAGCCTTCTACAGAACAGGAAATATAGGCTGGTATTAAAGAAAAGTTAGGCTCAGAGCAGTTAAATGTAAGACTCATCCAAATATATGTGAGATTTGAAATCTTGACAATAATGATTTTGTAGTCAGAGAAAAAAAGCACCAAGAAAAGTGCTACACTTAAACTCTTGAGCCTGATCATTCTCTGAAATAGTTTACTCAACAGTTACAGATGTTAACTAGTAAAGGACCATTCCTGGGACAAGTTCTTCAGTCTGCAGCAGCAAGGATAGAAAGCAGCCAGAAACATATCTACTGAACCCAAGAGCCACAAGCATTTTTATCTTGAAAATTTGGGAAATGGAACCAAAGTGTAAGATTTTTGTTTGTTTTTACATCAAATGTACAGTGCTTATAGAGGAGAGGAGTGGGGAATGTTCTGGGACAGGAGGAGAGTATTTAAGGAAGAATTCTTGTTTCTGGATTTCTCGGGGTTGATAGTCAGGCCAGATGTGGTGTCACAGTGGTTAACCACCAGAGGTTATGCATTCAAGTTCCAAAATGCATTCAGGAAGGTGGAACAGGCCTATTGTTTGGCCTTTAACTTTAGTTATGTCTTCATGCTTCATCCTATGATCCTTGTAATTAAATTTAAGAGTATCTCAGAAATTTCTCTTATCTAAATTCTGGAGAATATCTGCATTCAATGGGTAGAAATCAGCGAGAATGAGAAGGATCAGAAACATCGAGGAGGAAACACAGAGCTACATGACGTCCCATAAGCCCAGAGAATGTGAGATCACAGCACTGAGAACAGTGTAGAGAGATTTATTAAGCATCAGGTGTGTTAGGTCTTCACTAAGCACTAGGATAAAATGGTTGCAAGGTAATTGTGATAGTATAGGTCTGAAATGTCCCCAAAGGTTCATGTGTCACCACCCTATTGCACTTCTGGGAGATGACAGCAGCTTCAGGTGGTAGGACTTAGTCAAATGAAGGTATTGGAGGCATGACCTTAAAGGAGGCTCTCAGAATCGCAGTTCGTTTCTTTCTCTCTTTGCTTCCTGGCTGCCATGAGATGAACAGCTTTGCTTTATCACGTGCTCCCTCCCATGATGTTCTGTCTTACCAGAAACCCTAAAGCAATGGAACCAACCAACCACGGACAGAAACACTGAAACCATGGCCCCAAATAAACCTCTTGTCCTTATACATTATTTGTCTCGGGCATTTTGTTTCAGTCACACAAAGCTCACTAACATAGTCTGTCCTCATGTGATGCTGAATGGATTGAGACTTAATTAGAATTAAGAGACGCAACAGCATGGGACCAATTGCAATAAGGAGGAGGAAACAGAAGTGGAAAATGCAGAGGTGAGGAATTGAGAGGTGAGAAATGGCCAAGAACAAACAAGATGGCTATATTAGGCAAGTTGCTAATTATAGGAAAGAGAAAAGGATATATGAAGAAAAACTACGTAAGAAAAGCCTTTGCTTTGTTCTCATTAAGCTACTTGTTTCATGGGGGAGAGGTCTGAGCATATTTCTAGGCTGCAGGAGAATGGGGAGAGGTCGGGTGCTGACAGCGAGAGAGCAAATGGAGAGAATGACAGCAATGTGAGGGGTCTCCTGAGGGCTCTTCTGAGGGGTGGGGGACAGTGAGAGGACACTGCATCCTGGACAAAGGAAAGAGAAATTAAGAGCTCTTGTAGATGAATGGCATCTTGTGTCTGAAAATCAGGAAGCTGGTTGTCTGCAGAGCGAGAGGGCCAGGTGCTCAAACAAGAACCTTTGGCAGGGAACCATGAGAGATGGGCACTGTGACATGGACACAGGAGAGGCTGGTTCAAGGAGTGGCTTACGTAGGCATGCTAGTCACTGAAGTGGTAGAGCGGAAAGGAAATTGAAAGTTTACCGGAAGTGAGCACTTCATAGACACCCTTGACATAGTTTTATTCCCTATTCAATCGAAATTCACATCTGCCAGTTGATTTATTGAAATGGAAATACGATTCCTGCAGCTAATGAACAAATTCAAAACATGATGATTTGGCAGGAGGTGGCTGCCAGCCGCCACCACGGAGTGTTGGCTCCAGAGGCCAATTGCTTCCTTTGAAGGCTGGGGACGGTGAGGCAAAGGAGCAGTCAGCCCCGGGACACGTTCACTGCGGGAGGGGCCTTCACGCTCAGCTGTCTCCCAGTCTTTTCTGTGGGAAGGGGGCTCCCTTAGCTCCTTCATGACCTTTGTAACCTCAAGTAAGGAATAATTAGATCTTTTATTTCTGTGTCAAAATTATGCTGAGTTAAAGAGATACAGACATGTTGGGGGCTCTGTGTTCTTTTTTAAAAAAATAATTTTTATTTTTTATTTTATATTTATGAGTGTATTGCCTGCATGCACATAAGTGCACCGTGTCATACAATGCCTGTGGAGGACAGAAGAGGGTGATGGGATGTCCCTGGAACTGGAGTTACAGATGGTTGTTAGCTGCCATGAGGGTGCTGGGAACAGAACTCAATTCTTCCACCAGAGTATCCAGTTCCCTTAACCACTGAGCCATCTCTCCAGCCCCGGCTCTGTGCTCTTCCCTACTCAGCTCTGCTTACCCCCTCCCTAGTCACTGATGTGATTCAGTGACTTGAGACACAGTTGGTAATTGGCAGGTTTATTGTCTACAGTATTCCTTATTCAAAGCCAGTCTAAGTTTTTGCTTTTCTGTCTTCCGTCCCTGGAAATAAAGGGTCAATAAGCCAGGGTTAATTCTTCAGGGCTCACCTTCAAAGTGGTAGAGGAAGAAGCAGAAAACCTTCGTTGTTGGGGTCCCACACTCAGGACCAGCCCGAGGGGGACTGAGGGTCTCCACCGCAGTGGGGTGAGTAGGTGCAGAGTCAACACAGACTCTGGGAGTTGAGCGGAAAGCCAGCAGTGGTGGTCTGCTGCAAACTCATTTAGGCAAGAATGAGCAGAGTGTCTTATAGGTCTTGTCAGCCAATAGCCTTATGGGGTGGGATCCTGACTACAGCCAATCGCAGTTTGTTCCCAGGTGGATCAGGTTCCCTCCAGGTGCTGGGCAGAAACTGGTTTCACAACCAACCAGTGTGGAGCAGGTGTGGAGCACCACACCCACGAGAGCCATTCCTCCGCTCCTCCTGGCAGGTGGCCTAGCTAGGCCCACCCTGCATGATGCCCAACACTTCCTAACACCTCTAACTTGTTTCACTGGAAGACAAAACTTTACTGTCTTTTCACTGTTGTTTCTTTCTCTCTCTCTCTCTCTCTCTCTCTCTCTCTCTCTCTCTCTCTCTCTCTCTGGAATGTGTGATATTGAATCCTAACCCTACCTTAGTTCCTTTTATTGCAAACAGAACCTTCATCATTTCCTTCCCATTAGAATTTTGCTTTGCTTTCCTTCTGCTTTGGTCTAGTCTGGTGCTGGAACTGTAGGTGCGTGCCAGCACACCTGGCTTAGTTTCTTGTATTTACATGTCTTAGGAATACAAGAAGAGGAAGGGAATAGGACTGTTAATTGGTCTAATGAGAACACTGGGAAGAGAGAAGTGGCCTTCTGAGGTCAAGCATTTTGGGTCAAGTACTTTCCAAAGATTGACGTTAATACCAAGCAGAACAAGGCAGAAAAGGAGAAGCAGATCTTTGAGAATGTTATGACTATCTGCTTTTATTGTTCCCTTAACAGTGAACAACTTCAGGACTTGTATTATATAAGCCAATGTGTTATTTTGTTTTTCTTGCAGTAATTTAAGTTGTCTCTCTCAATTGTCTTTAAAAAGCCCCAAATAAAGCCAAATCTAGGCATGCTGAAGTTTCCTACAGTAATATCAACTTTTAAAATCATCAGAACATTTCTCCTATCAACAACTGTAGCCTTTACATAACATAGATATTAACTTAAAAACTAAAGAAGTCTTTCTGAAAAGGAGAGCTGTAGCAAATGGAATGGAATGCCTAAGAAACTGGTGGAACCTTCTCTTAGTGAACCTCAACACTAAGCATGCTTTAGGGGTGTGTAAATGCTGTCTGTGCAGAGACAGTGGGAGTGTGAGCAGATCACGGGGTCCCAGCGCAGGAGTGTGAGCAGATCACGGGGGTCCCAGCGCAGGAGTGTGAGCAGATCACGGGGTCCCAGCGCAGGAGTGTGAGCAGATCACGGGGTCCCAGCGCAGGAGTGTGAGCAGATCACGGGGTCCAGCAGTGGCAGAAGCTCCACGCTACTTTATTGGAAACAGAAGAGCTAGCTGAGATGATACCGAAGGAGAGTTGCAGCAAGCCATACCTCGCACACTCCGTCTTCTGCGCCCTAACCTCGGACCAGGTGATTTGTTTAAGCAGCCAATCAAACTTCTCAAATGTACTAGCCAGGGTTCTCTCACTTAAGTTCTGATAAAATAAGAACCCAAACCAAAACCCATGTCAGACTCATTCACATCCATTTTACTCAAACCTCATTCTGTCTGATTTTGACAGGAAAAAAATAGAAGCGTTTAGATGTTAATAAACTCATTGAAGATCACTTGGCTAAGTTGGGATTCAGAGTAAAGTCTGTCCATGAAACTGTCTTCTTAATGGTTAAGCCTTCCTGTGTTTTCAGGAGCCTTTGCATATCACTTGCACAGGGAAGAGAGGAGGTTCTAAGCAGTGCTAATTTTCCCCATCTGTTTTTGGGGCTGCCCTTTTCACAACTGTCAGTAAAATAGTTCAGCCTATAACTCATGCTTGTGCAGTAAACAATATTTCTGAAAACTCTTGGGGAATGTTGATATTTGCTTGACTGTCACTTCTGTCCTCTTGGCTTCTCTTTATAGCCAAAAGGTTCTGGAAAACACCATGGTACTGTTGAGGCCACATTATCAGTCTAGGGGGAAGGCCAGTCACCATTGACAGATTGGGTTCACTTTCTCAGCTAATTAAAGAATTGAAAGTCAGCAAAAACTCAGACCATCAGACAGCAAGAAGCTAACCAACTTTTACTGAAAAATAATCACAACCATACACGTACTCGTGGAGAAATAAAGCTCTCCACAAATTGAGAGGGGAGTTTGGAAGCCAAAATCCAAAGCCCCCAGAAGGGCTTGAGCCTTTTAAGTGTTTTAGTAGTTCCCCCACCTCTAATTTTTGATTGGTCAACTTAAACAAAGAGGTGACTGCTGATAGGTCACAGACCCAAGATGAGATATGCCCAAGGCTATGTAACTCCGAGCAGGTCAGTTGAAGGGGCCATGTTGGAGTTTAAAAAAATAATAATAAGGCCTTCTTGCCAGACCAAGAAGAAGCAGGAATGATTCTATTTCTATTATTCCTCAGTCACCCCGTTTGTTCATTAGAGTTGCCATCTCTGCATTGTTCATCCCAGTTTCCAAACACACAAACAACACTGGTTTTCAGAATTTTAAATTCTGTAAATATATTGGGGGAAAGTCCCACTAAAGGTGGGAAGATGTGAGTTCCTGTCAGTTGCTCTGTGTCTTAAGTGATATCTCTGAGACCTACACTGACCATGTCTTCCCGAGCTGTGGTCACCCTTGGAACTCTTGTTCCATTCACCCTCGTCATAGTGTCTGCCTCAAGTCACAGCTCCAAGATGCTTTTTCCCAGTATGTCAGGAAACCTCCTATTCATTTTGAAGCCTCCAGTCCAGGCTTCATAGCTCTTTTTTGATCCCTGCTTTGCTAGTGCAGTAGTTACTAACCAAACAAGCATATCAGGAATAACAGCATAGCTGTTATGAGATCGTAGTGCCCTGGTTCTCTTCCCCAGGAAGCTTTGACTCAGTCTGTCTAGAGTAGAACTTGTCATCTGCATGCATCTCAGGAACTACATCTGGGACCAGGTTGACTCCTTGATATGTGCTGCAAGCTCCCTGGGTCCAAGAGTGGATTGAAGAGCACATCTATTCCAGTGTCCCCACTGGAAGCTTAGCAATGCTGAAGGATAGCCCAAAGTGGAAGAGTTAGTAGACAAGAGAGCTAGGACTCCAGTCCAAACTTTCTGATCACAAGTTCATGGGCATTTTTTTTAACACAATGACCCATTCTCTCTCAAAGAGCTGCTGGAAGTAATCAGGTTATTGCTCAGGTTTCCTTTTACTATTCCCAGAGAAATGGTAAAGTGAAGTGAGAATGCATTTTTCTCTTCCCAATCAATTTCAAAACATACTTGTAACTCCTAGAGATGAAGTATAGTACTTCAAATACAGAAAGTTCAAGCATAGCATGTTTTATTGAAATTGTACATCTTGGAATTTTGATACAAAGGACAGGCCATGGTTTTAAAAATTAGATCTTTGGTTTTGAATTTTTGAGAAACACATAGAGTCTCTTTCTTTCCTCCTTCCTGTCTCCCCTCCCTTCTTCTCTCCCTCCCTCTCTGTGTCTTTCCATCCCCCTCTCTCTGAAATGGGTCTCACTATGTTATCCAGGCTTGCCTTGGATTTCACAGCTCAAGTGCTTCTCTTGCCTCAGCTACTTCAGTGCTAGAACTACATTCACACACCACTAAAACAGCTATATTCCTTTAATATTGTCACATAATAGAAAACTAAAATTTTGCTGTTGTGATTTGGATATGAAGTGTCTCTCAAAAGGCTCATGTGGCTGGATATGGTGGTGCATGACTTCATTCCCAGAACTCAGGAGGCAGTGGCAGGCAGATCTCTGTGAGTTCAAGGCCAGCCTGGTCTACATAGTATGTTCCAGGCCTGCTGGAAATATAAGAAGACTCTGTCTGAGAGATGTAATCATTTAGAGGTGATTGAATCATGAAGGCTCTGAGTTCATGGATTAATCCCTAGATTAGAAGTGTAACTAAGCATGCTTTCTGGGTCAAGACAGGCTATGTACATTTTCATAATGTGAGAGCATTATTGGAGGTGGGACCTAGATCAAAGAAGTATGCCACCTGAAGCATGTCTTCAAAGGAAATGTCTTGTCCTCTGCTCTTTCTTTTTTTCTCTCTTTCTCTTTCTTTCTCTCTTTCTCTCTCTGCTTCTTGGCTGTTTTGAGGTGAACATCTCTGTTCTACCATACCTTCTTCAATGGTTCTCTGCCTCACCACAGGCTTCCAAACACTGGAGGCAGTCAATCACATACCAAAGCCTCTGTAGCTATGAGCCAAAACAATCCATTCCTTCTTTAAATTGCTTACGCAGGTGATTTGTCACAATGAAGAAAAACCAACCATGTTTGTCTTTGTTTTACCCAATTGTCTTTGTTTTCATATGACAACCTCAATAAGGCAAGAAATAGAGGAACTTAATACAGGAATTTTGATATTCAGATATCCTAAGATGCAGCTGGATGGATAACTTAGTTTCCAGGACAAAGAAAGAGGTTCTTAAGCATCAGGTGAAACTCCTGAGACCAAAAAACTTAAAAGGAGACTGGAGAGATGCCTCAGTGGTTAAGAGTTCATACTGTTCTTGTAAAGGACCTAAGTTCAGTTCCTAATGTTCACATAAAGTGACTCATAACCACCTGTAACTCCAGCTCCAGCAACACCAACACCTTCTGGCCTCTGCTGACATCTGCACCAATGTGCTCATGAGTACACACACACACACACACACACACACGTAATTCAAAGAATAAAAAATTAAGAAGCAGCCACATCACTGTGGGTTTAAGGCCAGGCTGGTCTACAGAGTGAGTTCCAGGCCAGTAAGAGTCACACGGTGAGACCCTGTCTCAAACAAAAATTAAAAATTAAAAAAATTAGATGTGTTCATGCTGCTGAAATGTGCTATGCTAATTTACTGGGGAAGTGTGAATGTGAGGGGAGGGGTCTCTTAGGAAGCAGGGCTGGTGGCAGATGGTTTGCTCAGCTCTCATTATTCCTAGTCTTATGTAAATATTCTCTTATGAAGTATTCAATATCCTTACAAGGTAGATACAAGCAGAATAATAGGAAAGATGAGATTCAAAGACTAAAAAACAATCTCCCAATTAGCTCTAATTTGGGTATGTTTTTTATGCAACAATTGTAACCATGAATACTATTTGAACAAATTTTGCTTCTAATTCATCCAAAGAAAGGAAATAGAGACTCTCAGCACGTTTTTGGAGAGTTATTAGTGTACTCATGACGGATAATTCTGTAGGAATGATGTGGGCATTTTTAAGTGTGGGAGCAGCAGTCCTTCCAAAGTTCATCATGTCCTTGGCACCATTGTCTTCAACATTCTGTAAAGGTTGTTTCTGAGCTGGATGTCCTGAGATCTGGGGATTCAGGGCCTGTGAGGCTGTCTATTTTAAAGTCTATTTGGCATTGTATATAGTCATATTAATACAAGTAGAGACAGCACATGATGAAAGCCAAGCCAGAATTCCAGCTGGCTGAGGGGTTTAATAGGATTCCTGCAAAGAGGGGACGTGTGCAGTGCGTGTGAAAAGCATGCAGCATTTCAGGTATGAGACCCTAGGTACATGAAGGAACAAAGCAGTAACTTCCAAGCAGGGAGAGCCTCCGGGAAAAGCAAGGCCACAACAGTTTTCAGTCGCAGTTTTACACACATCAACCCTCTTTAAGATTGTCACATAATAAAAGAGTGATTGTTGTGCATAAAACTGATCATTTTAAAGGTCCTGAAGACACTGATGACGATGTGTCTTCTAAAGAGTCATTTGTCAGACATATCTTCATATTAATTTTGGCTAATAGAGGAGGCACAAAAGGGTCAGGTACTGGAGCAGCCTGAAAGCTGGGCTATTGTACCTGAAATAAGACACTGTGCAGAATTCAGTTCTGTTGCTTATTGTATAGGACAAGGATGACCTGTTGTGAGCAGAAGGACGACATGGGGTCACCTTTTATATGCAGTAATCAATTCTGTTTTGTACTTGAGGATATGTGCTTGTGTAGTTTAGGTAAGGAAAGAGATCAGTGTCTTGGCAGCTAAAAGATGAAGATTGTGTTTTGAGATCCAAAGTGACTGCTTGTCTTAGACTCAGACTTTTTTTCACTTTTTAATTTAATTTTATCTTATGTGTACGGCTGCGTTGCCTGGATATGCATAAGCGCACCCGTGTCACGCAGTGCCCACAGAGAGCAGAAGAGGTTGTTGAATCCCCTGGAACTTGATTTTCCGATGGTTGTTAGCGGCCATGTGGGTGCTGGGATTTGAACCTCGGTTCTCTGCAAGAGCAGTAAGTGCTCTTAACTGCTGAGCCATCTCTCCAGCCCTACTCAAGCTTTTTCAAAACAATATTTTATTTTATGTGTCTGAGCATATTCCCTACCCACTGTGGGTGCTGGGAATTGAACTTGGGTCCTCTGCAAGAGCAGCCAGTGCTCTTAACTGCTGAGTCACGTCTCTAACCCCTGGACTTGAATTTTTAAAGTGCGGGATACAGTATTTATATTTTAGTTGGTGCCCTCCCTTTTACTTCTTCAGATTGAAAGATCTGAGGTGCATGCAAGCAATGCACTCATACACATAAAATAAAAATAAGTTAACTTAAAAAAGAAAAAATGTAGATCAAATGTATAAAATATCTAAGCTTCTGCGAGTGGTATCTGTTTTTGAAAACTGCAATGGCCGTTTGACTGGGTCCTAGTTCAATTAGCCCAGTCTAGCTATAGATCAAAAGGTGGCAGCTGGCCTTACCCACGCCTGGGATTTGTGACCTATGTTGGCCAAGTGAACTCAGGAAGGAATTTCCCTGAGATAACATGGCCCATCAAACATGGGGCTCAGGTGCTAACCATAAAATGATGATGTGAAAATGCCTATTTAATCCACATCTGTACTTCAATTAGGGCCCCAGAAAGTCTAAAAAGCCTTGTTCCTTCTGGGGCCCTCATGCATGTGTAAGGAATAAATGAGGTTTCTGACAGTCTCTTGAATGAATGCTTGGTCTCTTAGCTGTCCAAAGAACTTTTCCAAAACACTATTCCAAAAAAGAGCAAGATCAGATCAACCTAAAGTGAAGCAGAGCCAACATCAAATCCTGCAGCTCTATGGCTGCTAGCTGAGCCTTCCTGGCCAATACCTGATAGCCTAGCCACTGGATGACTTCAAGGAGTGCCTCAGTTGCATGCTGACATTCTTCCATGGTGCGGGCAACTATAAGCAAGTCCTGCGTACTGCAGGAGAGTGATGTTGGGATGCTCCTGGCGGTACTCAAGCAGGTCGGTGCTAAGAGCTTCAGTCGAACAGTGTGGGGGTTTCTGAATCCTTGGGGTAGCCAAGTCCAGGTTAACTGGCTGCTAAACCCCTCCTCTGGATCTATTCACTCAAAGGCAAATATGGGTTGATTCACAGGTGCCAAAGGTAAGGAGAAGAAGGCATCTTTCAAATCCAAAACAGTATACACCGTCTTATCTGGGTCTGATAAACTGAGCAGAGTGTAAGGATTTGGAGCAGTTAGGTGAACAGTTTCCACCATCATATTGACCTCCCTTAGGTCCTGGATGGGGCGATAGTCCTTAGTACCAGGTTTAACAACAGGGAGCAGTGGAGTATTCCAGGAAGAGTGAGAGAGGACCAAAATCCCTGCATCTTTGAGGTGGCAGATATGTTTTCTGATGCCAGCCCTGGTGTCTCTCGGGATTGGGTACTGTTTTACTCTCACCAGCAAAGCAGAGCTTAAGAGCTGGATGATGATGTTGGAAGATGAGAGCCCAGCTCAGGATAATTGGTCTCTGCCCACACTCTAGGGAACTTCTGCCTTAGTTCCATTAGGAGAGGATTGTCTGTTTTTAGTATTTTTGAGTTTTGTTATAGTGTTTTATATTCATCTATTTTGGTACAAGTTACTAGGATAACTGGCCACAGATGCTTCAAGTCCAAGTTGGCCTCAGTTTCATTAAACGTGATGGTGGTCCCTAGTTTTCTTAACAAGTCTCTGTCAATTAGGGGATAAGGGCAGTTTTGCATGACAAAGAAACAATAAGTCAACCTCTGATTCGCTGATCTGGTGACTAGGATAGAGGAGCCCTGTTTAAGGGCTCAGCATTTTAGCCAAGGTAGATTTGGAGGAGGAGAGAGAGCCAGCGGTCAATGTAAGGGAACTGACTGGGGTGACCTGGGTCCCCTGTAGCCCACTCGCCAGACTCTCTGAGTGGTCTCAGGGTCAAAGGCCCCGAGTTCTGTCTTTCCACGTTGAAGGTGGGCCACTCCAATTAACACAACGTACGGACCTTCTTGGGGCTACATCTTGACTCCGTAATCCGCCTCAAGGAACTCTCAGAAGTGGCACAGCATGCAGTTAAAGGGATTCTTGGTGGTGCTTGACCCGGTTCCCATGCCTGCAACAAACACAGACACACCACAAAACACAAATCCACCCAAAAAACGTGAGAGTCACAGAGACAGAAAACCCCAACAAACTGGGGGGGACCAAACATTGACAAGAGAGTGAACACTTGGCGGCCACCTTCACTCACACACCTTTCCGGGATGGGCTAAGAGATCGTCTTCTCCTATCCCTGGAGACTGGGTTACCACTGCGTCCAATCTACCCAGGGTCTCCCCCAAATGTCCAGATCCTCAGGAAAAAGAAACTCACCAATTGGCTTTGAGTTGACGGAGCAGGAGTTGGCAGCTTTCACTTTCAATTTTCACACGGATTTGCAGTGGCTTTAAGTAGGACTCCTGTAGGTCTCTGAGCCAGGTAGTTCACCCCCAAAGTCAGGCCTGTCCCAGTTAGACTGTCTGGGTCTGGGGTCTCCTGGAGATCTCAGTGGGACCTCCAAATGCTATGGAATTCAAGACCACTGGTAAAAGACCACCAAGACCCAATCAGATTCAGACTCAAAGTTTTATTTAAAACTTGGACTATAGCCCTTAGCTCTGGAGAAGGAACTTTGGTGCCTGGGGAGCCATGAATCAACCCTTTAAAGCAAAAAAACCCAAACAAACAACAACGAAAAAACTTGGAAGGGATTTTCCAGGTGTAGGTATTGACTACACAAAACAAGCTGTGGTTAATCATCTTGTGACAGATAACCCATCAAACTATGGGTCAGTCATCCCATGACAATTACACGACAGCAGGGCAGAGGGGTTTCAGTGGTTGAAATCGGGTAAACAGGACATTCCCTAAGTTAGCCCTGATAAGCAATTACAACAGGCAGTTACAATGCCCGAGTGGCAACACAGTTGTCTGTGATTGACTGGTTCCTGGGAACAGACCCTTGGGGGAGAATAATTACGGTGCCTGTGTGTAGAATCTGTAGCAGCAGGGTCCCAAGTCCATACTTTCTTTTAGGCAAATGGATAAACATATTATTACAGTTAAAGAATGTCCCTAAGGGTCCCCAAAACATTTTTTTTCTCTCAGGACCCTACAGTGGTTTTTGTTGGAGTCATTTACTGGACCTGGGGGTTGGAGAGTTTCTAAGATGGGGTTCATCTGGTCACAACATCGTCTCAAAATTATTCTAACTTCCCCATATCAGTAAATTCTATTTTTACCTATCGCCATTCACTCAATATGGAAACAAAACCATACCAAAGTTTGCGTTCTTTCTCCACTGCTTATGGTACAATTCAAACTATTTTTCAGTTGTATCCCACAGTTATCCTTCAGTTTGTTCACTCCTCCCGTGACCTCACAATGGTTAATCTGGATTGTTAACTTCGTGGAAGAGATGCCTAGGGAATGAGCAAAGCCAACTTCTGATATGTCTGTAAGGCATTCTGGAGCTAATTGGATCATGAGGCTTTGAATTAATGTTTTAATCAAATGATTAAAACTCTGAATGGGCTGTTGGGAGGTGGGGCCCATTTGGAGGAAGTGACTCCGGGGTGTTTCAGTGAAGAATTTACCTGGCCCCTGACCTACTTGTTGCTTGTCTACTTCCTGACTGTCCTTCCTGACTGTTGTGAGGTGGGCGGCCCCACCCCCTGCCTATGATACTTTGCCTCACCCCAGGCTCAAAGTTATGGATCCAGAAGATCACAGACTGATTGCTCTAAAACTGTGAGTCAAAGTATTTCCTCTTTCACACTGTCTCTCTGGTATCTGTCAGAGCAATGAAAATTAATATACTGAGGCCGTACTGGTTAAAGGCCCCGGGACACATTAACTTGGAAGTAGGACTTTAATACCCCCATTTTTAGCTCAATACCTGCAGGTGAATTACATGATCCTGATGCTTTCCCCGGCTGTCTTATTTGCAGAGGGTAATATCTATTTTAGGGTAAGATAGTTGAAACCACAGTAAAAGGAAGTAGAATCTTTTCTGCTTACCCAGAGAATGTTTTGTTAGCTTAATTTTATTTAATTTCAGAGTAGAAACTGAGCTTAAAAATACCTTGATGAACTTCTTGGGGTTAACAGGTGTTATGTGTGCCAAGGTTGCTAGGTAAGATGGGCCTCAGTACTAGGCAAGCAGGCCCCATAATTTTCTGTCCAGCTCTCAAACTGAACTTTCTATTACAGACTGACTTTTGTTACTCTTAAGCGTAGAACATTCATGAGAATTCGGTACATAGTTTATGAAAGTAACTTTTTTCTAAAAGGATAGTTTTAAAAATCGTCATAGAAATTAATTATTGAAAGCTATCACTCATTTTCTTTGAAATCTGAGGGAGGAGAAGAGCTACTGCTGAGGAGATTCGGGACGAGGTTCCATCAGTAAGCAGACAAAGTGTATCTTGTCTTCAGGCTTTGGCAGATTCTTAACATTTGAGGTTTTATATTTATTTTTCTTAAAAATGTGTGTTTTGTGTGTATTGCCTGCATGTGTGTACATGCGCTTGTGTCATGCAATGCCCACGGAGGTCAGAAGAGGCCATTGGATCTCCTAGAACTGGGGTTAACAATGGTTGTTAGCCTCCAAATGGGTGCCAGAACAAAGACAGTTTCGTTTCCTCTTCAAGAACAGCCAGTGCTCTTATCCACTAAGACTTCTTTCTAGCCCCCTAACATTTGTAAAGTAGCATCAGGTCCATTGTTATAAAACCATAGAACAATCACGTTAAAAAAGCCCCTGTACTCGCAACCTTCCCCATGAGGTGAGCTCCTTGGCTAAGGAAGAACTTTGCTTCCCAACAGAACTAAGTGGAGAACTCCTGGTGAATGATGCTCTTCTGAATGACCAGAATCATTTTGTTCCCATTCAGTGTCTCAGTGTGTATCAGGACTTCTAGTTCAAGGCCATATTCAATACAGAAGGTTCTCTTAACACTTATGAAGTGACAGCTGCATTTGCTTTCCTTGCTCCAAATACCTATGGAACACCAGTCTACAAGTCTTCAACAACTATAGCCAGCTCCCTTACCCCACATGTCTTTAGTGTTCAGCTGTTTGCTAAGCCATTCACACTTACTTTGGCTATAGATTGTATTTTCCCCTTGGCCACCCCTGTGAGCTTGACTTAGGGCTGGAGTGAGGCAGCTGAGGGTCTTTTCAGTCATTCTTACATATGGAATCCTTATACATCCTTACACGTACTAGCATTAACTCAGTTAAAAAAATATGCCATGAGGCAGTCTTTTACGGGCTCAGGGCCACAGAGGGAGGCATCTTGGCTGCCAGTCAAGGATGCCAATGAGAAGCCAGGAAGGGCTAAGGAAATAAATTCTCGTATAAGTTAGGCTCCTTAAATAAACAGAACCTGTCGGGTGTTATTTCTCTTATTCAGCAACTCTCTTCAGCAGTTAACCTCTGGGCTTCTGCCTCTGGCCCCTGGGCTTCCTGTCTGGAAGGTTCATGGTACAAGACACAGCTGGGGTATCACACTAGAGACTCTCCACTGAGCTGTTATGTTGGGGCCCCTGCTGCTCTTGGCTACAGAGATATCCACCGCCTCTTTTATTCATGGTTCTCTGCAACAAATGTTGGACATGGTGGTCACATGGCAAAATTAATGCTAGACGTTATAGATTGTCCTAATACTTGCAAGGATCAAGGCCAGCCTGTGCTACATAGAGAGATCTGTCATAAACAAATTACTGATTTGTTCATGACAGGAAAATGTAGTGTGAGAGATAAGTATTTCCCAAATCTGACCGATCAAAGTGCAAGGGAAGCTAAAACTTAGACTCAGGTTTCAGGTAGCTTGAGTGAAAACTGGGTGATGGAGGCGAGATAAATGAGTGGCGGGAGACTGAGAAGAGAAAATGAAGTCTAGCGAGGGGGTGTGCACTGTGGAGCGGGGAGGAAAGGAAGAAAAGAGATACCAGTTTCCTCTGCGGTCATTGCGTCGCTACGTTGTTCTCTTATTCACACAGTTACTATAAAGAAACTTGCAAGCACAGAAACGGAATCCATGCTGCCTCGGCTCAAGGTGATGCCTTGTGTCCTAAGGGAACCTGGTGGAAAAGCTGAACTGGCAGCGGTGACTGGCATCAGCTCTGGCCTTCCCTAGAAGATTTCGTTTCTTGCTTCTTTCCTGAGGAACAGAAGCAACCATTTTGACCGAGGGTGGTTTCTGAGGCACCTTTCAACAGGTAGCCAGATATGGCTCCTTTTGCTTTGTCAGGGCTGAACTTCTATTACCAGTGTTTGCCACACACTTACTATGTTTCTGCAGTTTTTGAATAATGGAGTGTTTTAGGGTTTAGTCTGTGTCGTTCCCCCCGAGACCCCCATCCGGTATTCTATCCTTTTACTTTTCTTATTCAAATTCCAGATAGCTCTGACCCGAGTGTTTGGATACCCCAGTGTGAGCAGCTTAGGTGCAGGGGACAGAGCTCAGGAGGGTCGATGCCTGGAGGCAGAAAAACTGAGAGGCCGAACGGAGCTCCAGACTGAATAAATACGAGCTGAACACCAGGCTTCTCAGACCTCAGAGCTGGCACAGAGGCCTTTTCTGTTCATAGTCAGGACCAAGAATTAAGGATTTTAGAGAGGAGAACTGGGCTAAGATCAAACTACCTTTCCTCTAAGGAAGGCCAGTTCTCACCTTGGCCAGTATATTAATGTTCTGGTGCACTATAAGAAAGAACCACAGGGTTTGGAGAGATGGCTAAGCAGTTAAGAGCACTGGTTGGTCTTCCAGAGGATCTGGTTTCAACTCAACAGCACCACCTACTTGGATCCCTAATTCCAGTTGGGGATCTGGCGCCCTCTTCTGGCCTCTTCGGGCATTACACCTATGGGAACATGGAGGCAAAACGCTTATGCACATAAAAATAAATAAATTAAAACAAAGCAAAACAACAACAAAGAAAGAACCAAAGATGGCTTAAATAACAAAAATCTAGGTCTCAGTTTTAGAGACTAAAATTCTGAGATCAAGCTATCTTCAAAGCTGTTCCACCCATCGGAAGAGAGGGATTCTGTCCTGTGTCTATTAGCTGACGGTGTTTGCTGGCATGTGCTTCAGCTTAGACTACATCACATTGATCCTTACCCCATCTTCACAGGTGATCAGAACAATTACCCAAAGAATGTTGGAGAAGGTGAAATCACCAGCTGGGATGTCAGCTGCAACTCTCTGTGTAAGCAAAAGACTTGTTTTCATTTTCAGCCAAGGAAATACGTTGAATATGAATGAAGAGCTTGCATTAGCTTCTGGGTTGGGGGGGGGGCTGAAAGGTGCGGAGAGCAGGGAGGAACTGCAGTGTGCAGTGGGGAAGAGGCAGAGCTTTTGCTTTTGTGTTGAGATTAGGGTTTCTTTGGAATGCAGAAGATCAGGCAAAGGACTTGAAAAGCAAGTGAATTTAGCTTAATCTTTTTTTTTTTTTTCCTTTTTTTTAATGTGTATGAATCTTTTGCCTGCATGTTTGTAAGAGCAGTACACATACGCAATGCCCAGGGAGGCCACATGAGGACATCAGATTTCCTGAAATAGGAATTATGGACAGTTGTTAGTTACCATGTTGGTGCTGGGAACCAAACTTGGGTCCTTTGCAAGAGCAGCCAGTGTTCTTAACCACTGAGTTATCTTTCCAGCCCCTTAATCTCCACCTTAATGTAATCTTTTGATCAGCAACTTTGCTTGAGGGAGTGAGGGGGAAGAATAATTCTTGGGAAGAGAATCTCCTTTGAGCTCTTGCCTGCTGTATGGAAATACTTAACTGAGGTGTAGCCACTCTTAATCCTTACTTTGTGTGATTTTGCTGACCCCTGGCAAAGCACTTTCTGTGCTTCCTTCATAGTTCAGGTGTGCTGGCCTGGGGAAGGCAGGAGGTCTCTGGGAATTCCTAAAACAATCTTATGGCATTCCAAACGATTTAGGTTCCTTCCAAGCCTACTTTTCCTTAGTTGGGGTCACATAGTAGAGTTGACATGTCACCATTAAAGATAGGAAAGGAGGTATCTAGCCCAGTGTAATAAATCTTGAAAGATGCATATCAGTGAAGTTCAACTAGCCATTCATTTCCACCAAAGAATGACTTAGTAGTCTTTTTCCAAGAACCTTTATGTAAGGCATATTTGAACTTTGATTTTTCAATTTCAAATAAAATTTGAGCCTTTAAAATTTATCGTTCTTTCTTTAAAGACCAGAAACAAAATGAAAAAATTTAAAAATACTTATGTCAATAAATTCTAGATCTCAAAAAGCTCCCATGAAACAATATTCTCATGATTTAAATATAAGTACACTGGAAGGTTTAAGATGGAAAAAACAAATAGAAAATGAAATCTGGGTGATGGAGAGGTGGCTCAGCAGTTAGGAACACTGGCTGCCCTTCCAGAGGACCTGGGTTCAGATCCCATCACCCACATGACAACTGACAACCATCCATAGCTCCAGTTCCAGGGGGTCAGAGGCCTTCCATGGGCATTGCACACACGTGGTACATATACATACATACAGGCAAAGCATACACATAAAATAAAAATAAAAATTTAAAAAATGGAATGTGGAAGAGAAGGCAAGATAGTCAAAGTGGATAGAACCAGATACAGATGCCATTTGCTTTTGAAACTTTATGCAGTCAGGTCCTGCATGCCTCAGTTCTGTATTCGTGGATTCAGCCAAACCCAGATTGAAAACATTCCAGAAGAAAATTGTGGCTGTGGCTAGTGAGGAGACGAAGTGGATGAAGGTGTTTGCTGTCATGCCTGATTACCTGAGTCCAATCCCTGGGACCCATGTCAGTGAGACAGAGAACCCATTCCCACAAGTTGTCCTTTGCATTCCGTATGCAAACTATGGTGCGTGCGTACACACACACACACACACACACACAAACATACAAGCAATAAATAAGTGTAATGAAAAACGTTTTTAAAAAGAAAATTGTGTCTGTGAATGTATACAGACACTTTCTTGTTTGTTGAGTATTTGACGTGGGCGCTTCTTTCCTGGGTCTAGTTTATTTATCTGTTCATGTATTCATGTGGAAAAAGGTTATCTTTCTTCTTCCTCTCTTTAAAATATTCCATCAAGAATTTTCTGCAATGCTAGCTTGATTGTCATAAATGGCTTTAGTCTGTATTTATCTTGAAATACTCTAATTTCTCCATCAATTTTAAAAGATAACTTTGCAGGGCTTAGTATTCTTGGTTCTCAGTTATTTACTTTCAGATGTTGAAATATTTCATTCTATGCTCTTCTGGCTTTTATGGTTGCTGATGAAAATCTGGGATAATTCTAATATTTCTGACCTTGTATGTTTGTTTTTTGAGATAGGGTCTCACTGTCTAGTTCAGTGGGCCTGAAACTCAATATGTAGACTGGAATAACCCTTTTCCAGTCTTTTACCCTAAGGTAGTGCCTATCTTTTGTGGAAAGGAATGTTTCTTGCAGACAACAAACAGATTGCTCCCGTTTTTGGTACGGTCTATTAATCTGTGTCTTTTGATTAGGGAATTGAGACCATTGATACTCAAAGTTGTTATTGAAAGTTGTATATTGTTTCCTATCATTTTGTTGATTTTTATAGCATTTGGTTTTTTCTCTCTCTTCCTCTCTTGCGTAGTTAACCTGGCTGTTATTTCCTTTGATTCATCCTATGGATGAATTTGTTTTTCTCTTTGGTCTAAAGGAGCCCTTCTTCTATAGAGATGAATTAGTAGTCATAAATTCCTTTAGTCTATTTTATCATGGAAAGTTTTCATTTTTCCTTCGATTATGGTAGAGAGCTTTGCTGGCTATAGTTGACTGGGTTGGCAGTTTTATCTTTCAGAATTTGAAATTCATCATCCCAAGCCCTTCTGGTTTAAAAGTCTCAGTTGAATAATCTGATGTTATTCTCACGAGCCTCCCTTTGTACATGACTTCATGATTATCTCTTGCTACTTTCAATATACTTTCTTTGTTCTGTATAGTTAGTGTCTTAACTATAACACGACGAGGACAGGTTTCTTTGTCCCGGTCTTGTCTGTTTGGTGTGCTAAATGCCTCCAGTATCTGGACTGTCATCTCTTTCCCTAGCACTGGGATCTTCCTATTATGATTCTTTTAAAACATTTTTCATGCCTTTAGAATGAGATTCTTCTTCGGTGTCTTTAAATTTGTTCTTTTCAGAGTGGCATGTATATCTTGGAATTCCCACTGTTATCCTATTAGTTTGTGTTTGTCCTTGTTGGATTGTTCCAGTTTCTCCACCTTGTCCTCAAGCTCAGATATTTTATCCTCCCTTAGATCCATTTTATTGATGAGACTTTCCACAGAAATTTTTATTTCACTTTGTTTTTTTTTGATTTTCAGATTGGTTTTTATTTAGTATTTCTATCGCTTTGCTGCACTCCTCTCTCATATAACCCATCACGTTCCTTATTTCACTCAAGCGTTTGTGTCTTTGAGTGTACTTATAATCAGTATTTTCAGTTCTCTGTCAGGAATCTCATCTAATTCACTCTCACTAGATGCTATGGCTGTAGAGTGATTTTTGGAGGAGTTATGTTATCTGGATTGTTCATGTTGCTTATGTTATGATATAGGAACTTACATTTGGTGTTCTCTCTTTGGGGATTTTTTGTGTTTTGTTTTGTTTTGTTTTTTGTTTTTTGGATTCTTTTGAGACACGGTTTTCCTGTGATGCCATCTGGCCTGGTCTCACTGTGGAGACCAGACTGGGACCGAGATCCATCTGCCTCTGCTCTCAAGTGCTGGGATTAAAGGCATGTATTGAAATTCCCAACTAGTTCATAATTTTTTAA
This sequence comes from Eospalax fontanierii, assembly GCA_035773235.1. NCBI lineage: Eukaryota > Metazoa > Chordata > Mammalia > Rodentia > Spalacidae > Eospalax > Eospalax fontanierii. Next base: position 63,801,029 of record CM069535.1, on the reverse strand, counting down.
TCATCTATTTTCTTTCATTTGAAGTATTTGCAATGTTCAAGTGGGACTTGGATGTGCTAGCCTTGAGCACGGAATTCAGAAAGTCATTCCTCAGACCAGGAGCTCCCGGCACCCCTTAGGCACTGTTATTCCCTGCGTGGGATACGGACTGGAAGAGCAACCACAGCTAGTTGAAGTCTACCACGTGCAACTATCTTACTGGGCAGTAGCAGTGGCCCCTTTGACTTCACTAGCTGTCGGGGGATAATCAACCAAGGACAGCCTGGGGTTATTTGGATTTAAGTTAGTAAGATTGGGAGTGAGAAGGAAATAGGATTGGTAAGGAAAGGATTATTAGATCAACTTTGAAAAGAAAAAAGTGAACATAGGTTAAGTATCCAGGATGGGGAAGAAGTTGGGATATGTTTAGGATCCACAGATCTGAGAGATTGTTAAAGCTATGGAATGTTATAATTAAGAACTAAGAAGAGGAGGTCACAAAGATGAGAGAAAGACAAAGACACTGGGAATAAGAGGGGAAGACATAGAATGTGACTGAAGAGTACAGTAAAGAACCGTTTGCACGGTCTACCTTATATACACTGTGTGGGGCTATCAGTGACAGTTCTAAACCTCACTGAGCAATACACAAACAGAAAGCAGCATGAGACATATTAGCCAGAGCAGAGATTAAAGGATAGAAAATAAAAGACAAAAATACTTATGGGATGATGTGCTGGCATAGCTGTGTAGAGTTGAATGGAAGTTCTCAGATCCCTCTGGTTCCAGGAGGTTCCACGCCCGCTGTGTGTTGGAAGGGAGAGTGGGAGCCCTTGGTCTCTACAACCTCCAAGTTATTGGGGTCCTGGCCTGTGGGGAAAGGGAGGATGTAAGTCCTTTCCTCCACTGGACTGTTCCTGGTCCTGCAAGTCTGGTGTATGTGAGAAGTAGCACTTCCCTTGTCCATCACTGGTTCTTAAGTAGCACATAAAAGAGGTTGACTATACATCCTGAAACACGTGAACAAAAAGCTCTTTATAACTCAATGCACTATCTCAGTGTAATTTTAAATGAAAGCCATAATAAAACAGTAGTTTGGGAGTTGCTAGTTATAATGAAAGCTTACGTATTGCTCTTGACAAACCTCATTATGTTCTAGAAAATAAATCTCAAGTATTTCCTAGGAGGGCAAACCACATGTGAGAGTGAACTTGAGCATTGGTGAAGGGAGAAGGCAGGTGACTGTGGAACATGATGCTTACCGAAGATGAGTGGCCACATTTTAATCAATTGAGACATATTTCAGGTTGAAAATGTGAGTCACAGTAAAATGGGACTTTTGTGACAAATTATAAAGATTCAGTCAACCTAACTCTAAGAGGTCCTGGATGTGCATAAAATCAGAAATCCAAGGCAGAACAGTAACTGCTAACATTTACCGAGTGCTTATATGTGCTGGGCACTGCTTTATGTATGGTGTGTGTGGAAAGTTAGTGAGGCCCTACTCCTGCTCTCTCCTTTTTTATGTTTTTAAGAAAGGTGAACAATGGCAATGCAACCTGATGCCTTAGGGCCATACTCAAATATCAGATGGGGAGTCTGAAAGTCGGAAGCGTAACCAGGAGTCTCTGCACTAAATTGCTAAATTGCTGCAGCTTTGGGTGTAGCTCAGTCGGTACATCGGTGGTTATATAAAAGCCTGGATCTCATCAGCAGCACATAAACTGGGTGCAGTGCTGTGTAATCCCAGCATTCAGAGTGGAGGCACACAGTCCACGGTTGTTCTTGGATGCATAATGAATTTAAGGACAGCCTAGAATACAGGAGACTTGTCTCAAAACAATTTTTTACTAAAATATTAAGTTCTTGACAGCAAAAGACCTATTCAAAATACAAAACAAAACAAAACAAAACAAAAAACCCACACTAAGATTGACAGTTGAGGAGTTGGAGCGATAGCTAAGCAATTAAGAGCACTGGCTGTGATTCCAAAGGACACAGGTTCAGTTCCCAGCATCAACATGGTGGCCAACAACCATCCTTAACTAACTCCAAGGAACCTGCTGACCTTTTCTGATCTCTGTGGGCATTGCATGACACAGGTGCTATTGCATAGAAAAGAAGTTTTCTCTCCGTCTGCTATGAGGGATGGACTTCCAAATGTGATTGACATCCAATTAACCAATGACTTAAGGGGGGAGGTTTAGCAGAAAGACAGGGAAGGCTGGGAAGGAGAGAGGCGGGCACGGTGCCAGGTCTCCATCTTGGCTGCATGTTCCAGAGTTTCGGGGGGACTTGTGATCAAAATGCAAGCTCCGCCACACGAAATCTCCATCTCTCTCTCTCCGGGGAAGAATCCCTTGTAAGTAACATGGAATAAACTAATTTCTCTAAAGAACATTCTCTGTCTGTTCAGTCGGTTCAAACCTGGGGGGTGGGGTGAGGCTGAATGCCGGGCCTCACCATGAGAGAATTCATGATACAGATGGTGTAGTCAAGCAGGACCGACTGACAAAAAGAGAATGCTCCTGTGAAAAGGAGTTATGGAGCCTCAGTTAATATGGGAATCAGCAAAGGAAAGAATATGGGCAGAAGAAATTTTGATATGATGGATTATCCCCATAGGACTGATGTATATGGCGGCCATTACAGGGTTGGGGCAGTTTATAGTGAAATATGTAATTAAGGTGAACTTGCCTAAGAAGATGAGATCGGTGGGACAAATACCGGTGGTGATGGAGCACGCTGGAGACTCCATGGAGGAGGCCGTGGCACGCGGGTCCGGTTCAAGATGGCAGTCTCAGGCTGAAGTCTTAGCACAAAAGGAAATTCAAAGTGTGAAAGACGAATTAAATTGAGAGAAAGATATGAGCCTCACTTCTTCAATACTAGCCGTTGAGCTTGATAGCAAATTGAATAAAAGAGAAAAGGAGATGGAGCTTTTAGCCTCACACTTTTTACAGCTAGGAAGTCATAAAGGAATGAAAACCCAGGTCAGGTTGATAATGCAGGACCATCTTGGGACCCTAAAACCTGGAACCCCTGGGACGAAGCAAGCAACCCAGAAGGAGCTGAAAGTGCCCCTAAAGGGTTCTTGGTCCTAGAACTCTTGGAGCTAGGAAAGATATTCAAACAAACCAGGAAGGATCACTTAACTACTTGGCTTGAAAGGCTGTGGGACATGGGAGCAGATGAGATTATTTTCAATGCTGCAGAAGCAAGACAGCTGAGCAACATAACCACTCATCCCTCCTTGAGATTTAAGCTGCATAACCTGGTACGATACAAGGGAAAGCAGTCTCTGATGAACTGGCTTGTGCATGCCACAGGAGACACTTGGTCATCTCCAGCGGAGATCCCCATGAATTCCAGTACGACACAAGAAGGACAGGTGCTGTTCTACCAAACAAAAGGCAATTTACCCATTATAATGCTGGTTGCACACTGGAAGTAGACAGTAAGACCCTATTACTGAAGATGTGACATAGTTCGAACATGGAAAGAGAGATCTAGCTGGGACTGAGCCGAAAGTTCCCCACAAAAGGATGGCTGGCTTTCAGAGTGCTAGAGGGCACAATGGTCCTGAAACACTCTAAGGACAGATCTTGCATGCTTCACTGTCAAATGTCTCCACAGGTGTGATAGAGGTTTGTCTGTTATCTGCATCCCAAGCACATTTAAAATTGGATTCAAGGCCCGCTCTTCAGGGAGGGTGCACACACATCTGATAGTAGGAAAACAATGTCGACCCCCAGTGGTGAGGGGGAGAGTTATAAGCCCCCATAAAGAAGCTACAAGATAAATATGATGTGCCCACTTAGGCATTGCCTAAGCACTTGTGTTTACACTCATAGGTTAGGTCATTCAGTATTGATGTGGGTGTTACTTTTGCTGTTGTTGTTGGTGGTGTTGCTGTTTTATAATTATTGTGTTTTTACAGTAGAAGGAGCATCACTGAAGCAAGATGATAATCCATATCACAGTGGAAAGAACATCGTCCTATACCTGTTATTCTCCCTCCCTAAACCCCTTGCTCTTATGGCTCAGGGACTACTGCGGAAGAGGTGGAGAGAAGTATGTGAGAGCCAGAGAGAAAAAGGGGTGGGATGTTGTATAGAAAAGCAGTTTTCTCTTTGTCTGCTATGAGGGATGGACTTCCAAATGTGACTGACATCCAACTAACCAAGGACTTAAGGGGGGAGATTTAGCAGAAATGCAAGGAAGGCTGGGAAGGAGAGAGGCGGGCATGGTGCCAGGTCTCCATCTTGGCTGCATGTTCCAGAGTTCGGGGCGGGAGGGACTTGTGATCAAAATAGAGGCTCCGCCATATGAAATCTCCATCTCTCTCTCTCTGGGGAAGAATCCCTTGTAAGTAACATGGAATAAACTAATTTCTCTAAAGAACATTCTCTGTCTGTTCAGTCAATTCAAACCTGGGGTGGGCTGAGGCTGAATGCCAGGCCTCACCATGAGAGAATTCATGATTCAGGTACACTTACATGCATGTAGGCAAAACTTTCATATGCATAAATAAAAATAAATAATTTTTAAAATTTAGAAAGACTGACAGTTAAACTCTTGCAGGAAAACAAACCTTAATGCTCCAAACATCCTCATATTGACTGAGAATTCTTAGTCATCTCTGATCCGTAGAGAATTGAATGACACCACATGTTCACAGTGGTTACTTTGGGAGCTGGAGAGATGACTCAATGGTTAAGAGCACTAGCTGTTCTTGTAGAGGACTTGGGTTCAGTTCCCAGCCCCCACATGGTGACTAAAAAACATCCATAACTCCAGTTTGAGGGGATCTGATGCTCTCCTCTGTCCTCCACAAGCACTGTGCTACACAGGTGCACTTACATCATGCAGGCAATATACTCATACACATAAAATAAAAAATAATAAGTAGACATTTTTTAAAAAAGGAACTGATAGTCAGATTCCACTGCACCCTGAGCAGCTGCATTCTCTCTCCCTAAACTGTCCCTGTTCCCACCTTGGGGGCCGAGGCCCACACATGTTCTTCTCCCTTCTGCCTCCAGAGTACCCTGCTAAGTCAGACCCCACTCACTGCATCTTGAGTCCCCTGCACCAGACTAGCTTCATTAGCTCTCCCCACACTGTCCCCATTCCTGCCTTGGGCCTACATCCTCTGTTCTTTTCACCTGACACCTACTCACTAGCCTCCCAAGCCATACCCTCCCACTGCATCCTGATGCCCCTGCATCAACTACATTCTCCTACTCTAGGAACCACATATACTCTTCCTAGCTAGTTAGACCCTACCCAGGCTGATACCAGACCCATGTCCTAGGTCCTCTCCTGATCTTTCTGCTTGAGACCTGACTAGTCTGCCAGAATCCAGTCACTTGATTTTCATAGTTTTGAATTGGGTTTAGATCCTCCAGAGTAGCTGGGAACCATCCTGTCCTACCAATTTAAAAAAATCAAAAGTGAAGCACAAACCAATTAACTAGTCATACCCAGCCAAAAAGCAATCAAACTACATCAACAATATAAATAAAACCAAACTTCAACTAAGCAAATGCAGGCTAGAATTTCATATCAGACACTCAACCAACAAAAGAAATGCATATGCCCAAATCACAATGCAAAAGCAAAAATAATATGAAAAACTAAGAGAACATGTCCCCCACCAAAACCCACTAGTCCTACAGAAGTGCACTACAATGAGGACCACCCAGAAGAACTCCAGGATTCAGAATTTAAAAGAACAATCATAGATAGGATCAAAGAAGTCAGAGACTCTATAGAACACACAACCCAAATTACTCAAAGAGAATAGAATAAACTCCTGATGAAACTCAAGAAATACAAACATACAGCTGAATGAAATAACAAAAACAATGCAGGACTTGAAGAGTGAATTCACAAAAGGGATAGAAATATTGAAGAAAACTCAAGCCAAAATGAAGGAGAACATGAAAGATTCAATAAGCCACTTTGAAACAACAGGAAGAAACCTCAGAGGCAGAATGGATGAAATGGAGAGCAGAGTATCAGGACTGGACAAAAAGTTAAAATTGGATTGCTCTGGACTGCTCTAGAAAAGAATACGAAAAAAATTTTAAAACACAGCAATGGAATATGCAGGAAATACGAAACGTCATAAAAAAATCTATACATCATAGGCACAGAGGAAGGAGCAGAATCTCAGATCTTCAACAGGATTAAGGAAAGACATACCTCTACAGATAAGAAGCACACAGAACCCCAATTAGAAAGGACCAGAACAGAAACTTCCCATGGCATAGCATAGAAAAAAACACTAAACTAAGAGGGAATACTGAAAGCTGCTAGAAAAAACAACAAGTCACATATAAAGGAAAACCCATCAGAATTACAGCTGACTTTTCAATGCAAACTATGAAAGTCAGAAGAGCCTGGACTAAAGTATTCCCAGTTCTAAATGACCATAAGTGCCAACCAATGAGCAAAAGTGTTTATCACAGTCAAAGGGGAAAGAAAAATCTTCTATGATACAAATAGGCTGAAAGAATTCTTGCCCACCAAACCAGCCATACAGAGAATACTAAAAGCAATACAGAGGATGGAAGAAAAAAATGAAATGGCCATACTCAAGAGGTTACAGAAGGAAAACAGACAAAGGTCTAAAGTATAGAAACACAAAAAAAGACTGAGAACCCAAAAACAAAATAAAATGCCAATAATCATTCCTTTCATTAACAACTCTAAATATCAATGGCCTAAACTCCCCCATCAAAAGACTCATAGTAGATGAATGAAGTAAGGAATAAAATCCGCCCTCGTCCTCCAGTGTGCCACCTCTGTTACGGGTACTGTAAGAACAAGCCTATTCAAACTCTCGCTTCCACCAAGGCATTCCTGATGCCAAGATCTGTGTCTTTGACTTGGAGGGGAAGAAGGCAAAAGCTGAATTCCTACTCTGTGGCCACACGGTGTCAGATGAGTCTGATCAGCTCTCCTCAGAAGCCCTAGGGAGGCCCTTATTTGTACCATCAAATACATGGTGAAGAGTTCAAAGGTGGCTTTCATACTCCAGGGACCCTTTTCGTGTCATCCGCATCAATAAGATGTTGTCCTGTGCTGGGGTTGACAGGCTTCAGACAGGTATGCGGGTGCCTCTGGGAAACTTCAGGGCACAGTATCCAGGGTTCACATTGGCCAGGTCATCATGTCCATCCACACCAAGTTGCAAAATAAGGAACATGTGATTGAGGCCCTGGGTAGAGTCAAGTTCAAGTTCCCTGGCAGCCAGAAGATCCACATCTCACAGAAGTAGCTGAGAAGTGCCGCATTCCTGATGGTTGTGGGGTCAATTATATTCCCAGTCGTGGTCCCCGGGACAAGTGGTGGACACTCCTGTCTGCACTGAATCCTATCGCCTAAAAGACATAGGTTCCCTAATAAAATCTCACATTCAGTCTGGAAAGAAAGAAAGAAAGAAGAAAGAAAGAAAAGAAAGAAAGAAAAAGAAAGAAAGAAAGAAAGAAAATCCATTCTTTTTTTTTTTTTTTTTTAATCAGTAAGAAACTCACCTTACCTCCAAAGATAGGCATCACCTTATGGAGAAAGGACAAAAAAAAAAAAAATTCTGAGCAAATGGCACTAAGAAACAAGCAGGACTTGCTACTCTAATATCTGACAAAATCAACTTCAAGCTAAAATTAATCAGAAGAGATAGAGAAGGTCACAACCTTGTAATCAAGGGAACACTTGACCAAGAAGACATAACAATCATGAACATATGCACCAAACTGTGGTGTGCCATTTCATAAAAGCAATACAAATGAACTTCAAGACAAAGACAACTCAGTAGTAGTAAGTTATTTCTAGATCCCATTTTCTCCAATAGACAGGTCATCTGGACAAATAATAAACAGAAACATCTGAATTAAATGATATCATACAAAATGGATATAATAGACATCTACAGAATATTCCAACCAAGCACTAAAGAATACACATTCTGTTCAGCAGTGGAAGTTTCTCTAAAATAGACCACATACTGGGGCACAAGACAAACCTCAACAAATACCAAAAACAAACAAAGAAAAACAAAATAATTTCATAAGACCGCACTGTAATAAAACTTCAAATCAACAACAGAGGAGGCTCTCGTAACTACACAAACTCCTGGAGTTTAAACCACACTCCTGAATGATAAATGGGTCAAAGAAGAGATCAAGAATTAAATAAGTATTCCAACACAACAAAACCTCTGGGACACGTTAAAAGCAGTCCTAAGAGAGAAATTCATAGCTCTAAGAATCTACATTAAAAAATAAGAAAGTGAAGCTGGAGAGATGGCTCATAGGTTAAGATCACTGGCTGCTCTTGCTGAGGACCCAGGTTTAATTCCCAGCACCCACATAATTTGCTAACAACGCTCTGCAACTCCAGTTCCATGGGATCTGATGCTCTCTTTTGACCTCTGCAGGTATTACACAGCACAGGTACACTTGCATACATGCAGGCAATACAGTCACACACATAGATTAAGATTTAAAAAAAAATTTTTAAAACAAATAAATAATAAAACAGAAATCAGAAAGAGCACACATAAATGACTTAATGGTAGAACTCAAGAATTTGGAAAAGCAAGAACAAATAAAACCCAAACACAGCATACAAGAAGAAATAATAAAACTTAGAGCATAAATCAATGAAATAGAAACAATAACAAGGATAGAATGAACTAATAAATCTTAGATCTGGTTCTTTGAAAGATAAACAAGATAGACAGAGCTTAGCACAGTTAACTAAAAGAAAGAAAGAGCAAATCCAAATCAGCAAAATCGGAGACTAAAGGAAAATCATCACAACAGACACGAAAAAGATCCAAAATACTACAAAAAAATACTTCTAAAACCTATGAAAAATTTTAAATCATTGAAGAAAGAATTGAAGAAGACATAAGAAAATGGAAAGACTCCCCAATGCTCATGGATTGGTAGAATTAATATTGTGAAAATGACCATCCTACCAAAAGAAATACATAGATTCAGTGCAATGTCAATTAAAATTCCCATGATATTCTTCACAAATTAGAAAAAATCCTAAAATGCATATGGAATCAGAAATGACCTCACTCATCCAAGGGCTCAGAGCCCATTGCAGAGGAGGGGGCAGAAAGATCGTAAGAGTCAGGGTTTGTAGATGACCACAAGGAAACAGAGTTTTCCAAGCTTCTGGGAACTTGCTCGTATGAAGTTAAAGCAATGATGACAGCACACACAAGATCCATGCAAACTCAGTCAGACAAAAACCCAGCATAGAACTGGGGAAATGGGCAGGAGGCCCAACCTTAGCTGAGGAACTACTGGCAACTGATCACTGCTGGGTGAGGATTACTTAGCCTTCTTTAAGGGAGTGATGCTAGATAGGTTAACCAGACTTCAGTGGATGAACTCACACTGAGTGACATCTGGGTGCACAAACTTGACTCGATAGGCCTTAACATATATGAAATCTGGTGGTGGATGTTGAGGTGCAGTTAGGGGAGGGAGTCTAAATGTGATTAAGATGTGTTGTATGAAATGCACAAAAGTTCAATTAAAATTATATTTAAAAAAAGAATAGACAGTGGAAGAAAAATGGTATCTTTCTAAATCCTTTTGGGAAACTTGCTATCCACATGCACAGTGAAATGAGACACCTGAGACAAAATGAACTAAAAACTTAAAGAATAAAAATCCCAGAAGAGGGGCTACAAAGGTGGTTCAGTGGTTAAGAGCACTAGCGCTCTTCCAGAGATCTGGGTTCAATCCCAACACCTACATGATGGCTAGCAACTGTTCATAACTCCATTCTAGGGGACTCTGATGCCCTCTTCTGACCTGCATGACACAGGTGCATTTACATGCATGTAGGCAATAAACTCGTACATATAAACTAAACTAAACTAAATCCTAGAGGAAAATGTAGAAGCATCAAAGATTCTGAATAGCCAAAGCAACTCTGAACAAAAAGAATAGTGCTGGAGGTTTCCCCGTTCTTTTTTCTGTTGTTTGATTCAAGAATTTCATACAATGTATTCTGATCATATTCAGGCCCCTCCCCCATCTCTACGTCACCACATGCCCCAGCTTCATGTCCTCTGTTAGTGCTGAAAAGCCCCATCCATCTTGTACAACACATCTGAACTGGGTGCCAGGGAGCTCATCTCTCATTAGAATGTCAGTGATCTGTAATACATACACACAGATGGGCCAGAAGAAAGGCTCACGCTCTTTCCTTTGCACGTGGTTTTGGATCATAACATACTCAAGTTTCCTCGGATGGAATTTTCACTTCTTTTTTGTTTCTCTTACACACTGTAATGTGGAGTAGGGATTTCTCATCTCCTTAGCAATCAGAAGCGCTTGAGTTTCCTCATCAAAGTCAGTTATTTGCAGCCCACATACATGCAGGCCACACTTTGGCCGTTTTGGGGTCTCATTCAGCACAATCACCCCACTGTAGTTCAAGGGGCTCTCCCAACAGGTTGATTCCCAAAGGGGTTTTACTGTGGGTAAAAGAAGCAGCTAGGTCCTCACAGCAAGCACCAGTTAGCTTATAGGCCTCCAACCCATTCACAGCTTCACACAGCTTTACACCAGTGTCCTCCTCCTTGTTTTCTGACATCTGCAGACTCCTTAGGTTCCAGTTTGATGAGGACTGCAGCCAAGTCTTGACAGTCACTGGGTGTTGGTGATGGCTGGACTGACCATTGTTATGCTGTGCCATGGCCATTCATAGGCCTAGCCTGGCAGGAGAGGGGCACCACAACGTGGCATGGTGAGGTGGTCACAACCGCCTTCTGGTTGTGCCTGCCTTTAGTTCTCTCTGCCCGAGCTCAGTGACCAGGGGGCCCTGTGCCTCCTCGTGTGCATCCAGGCCCAAGTATTTTCCTTTTCATAGTTGAGAGTCCAATTGGCTTTCTTTGAATCTATTGTTTCTCACCTTCTCCCATGGCCAGGGGAACAAGTGTCAAGACATCCTCTTTAAATGCTTATTCTGAGAGCTGCAGTTGCCGCCACTATGATGCCATCATGTGCCATCATGGCTTTCCAGTTATTTCCTTTTTTACTTACCAAGTCCTGGGTTTAGAATTTTAAGATCAATAAAGAAGCACCTAAGGTCTGGAAAATATCCTATGTGATAAGGCTCCTCACGTGGCCCCACACATGTACTCAGTGTCTTGGAAGGTGGTACCCCAGGTCCTGAGGTCAGCTGCCTGGGGCATGCCTCATTCTGCCACCATCTTTTTTCACCCTTGGTGTGACCATTCTTGATGTCAAGTTATATTACAGAGCCATAATACCAAAAACAGCATGGTTCCAGCGCAAAAAAGAGATGTAGATCAATGAGACAGAATATAAGTGCATATATAAACCTGCATAGCTACAGCTGTCTGATTTTTGACAAAGATGCCAAAATGAACAACAGAGAAAAAAAAAACCAGCCTCTTTAAGCAATGGTGCTGGATAAAAATAGAAGCCCACTCCAGGAGAATGAAACTAGAGCCTTATCAATCACTCTGCACTAAAATCTACTTCAAGTGGATCCAAGACTTGAAACCTGGAGACTATCAGAGGAAAAAGTGGGGAAGGCACTTAAAGATAGGCCAGGCTTTGTGGTGCACCCCATTAAGTCCGTCATGGGAGGCAGAGGCAGGTGAATAGCTGTGAGGCCATGGCCAGATCTACAGTGAATTCTAGGTCAGCTAAGGCTACATAGTGAGACCCTGTCTCATAAAAAACAAAACTCAAACATATATGTAGGTTGAGAGAGAAAGAGAGAGAGACAGAGAGACAGAGACAGAGGGAAAAAAAAAAACGAGGACTTTCTGAATAAGACCAAACTCAAGAAATAAGTCTGACAATCAACAAATAGGATTCCATTAAAAAGTTTCTGCACAACCAAGGAAAATTAATTGAGTGGAGAGAGCCTGCAAAAGGGAGAGAATACTTGGCAGCTGTACATCTCTGAAAGATTGATATAAATAGAGCTCAAGAACAAGAAAACAAACAACTCAGTCAATAAGTGGGCTAATGAAGTGAACATTCCTCTCCAAAGAAGAATGATAAATGGCCAACAAACGTGAAAAAAACTGTACAGCCCCACTAGTCACCAGAGAAATAAAGTCAAAACTACCTTCATATTCCATCTTACCCCAGTCAGAATGGCAGTCATAAAGAAAACAAAAAATGTTATGGCCCCGTGTGGTTTGAACGAGAATGTCTGCCATAGGCGCCAAGTACATTTTGTCCTCAATTGGTGTGCTGTTTTTGGAGGTCTTAGTGTGGCCTTGCTGGAGGAAGCACGTCACTGGGGTTGCCTTGGAGAGCTCTTAAGCCTTGCTGGACTTGCAGTAGCTCTCTGTTTCCTGTGCCTACTTAAAGATGTGAGCACTTAGCTCTCAGCTTCTGCCACCATGCCTCGACACCGAGACAGACTCTACTCCCTCTGGAACCTGCAGCTGTAAATTCAAACTCTTCTTATAACTCTCTTAGTCACGGTGTTTTATTACAGCAACAGAAAAGCATCTAATACAGATTCCGTCCTATCAATCTGGAGCTGTAGTCCTCTCCTGTGGGCTAGAACTGTGGTCCTCTCCCATGAGCCTAGAGTTGTGGTCCCCTCTTGTGAGCTGAAGCTGTGGGCCCACCCTGGGAGCAGTGGTCTCTCCTTCTGAACTGGAGCTGTAGTCCCCTCTGGTGGCCTGGAGCCGTGGTCCTATAGTGGGAGTTGGAATGGTGCCCCCCTCCCATGAGCCACAGTTGTGGTCTCCTCCTGTGAACTCCAGCTGTGGTCCCCTCTTGTGACCCTGAGCCGTGCTCCCTTCCGTGAGCTAGAGTTGTGGTCCCCGCCTGTGAGCTGGAGCTGTGGTTCCCTAGCATGAGTCTGAAGCTTTGGACTTGTACGGCGAGCCACAGTTCCACATTCCTCTGGTAGTGGACTGGAGCAGAGTGGAACACAGAGGACGTGTCCTGATGTTCGGTAGCAATCAATAGTGACTACATTCCCATAGCCCCCTCCCCTGAGGTCCCAGGTTGTGCATGACAAAGGCCTCCCTCTTATGCTACAGACAAATGTAACTACAAATCTGCTATTTGTAGATTCTGATCTTGGTCCTCACTCCACACATGGTCCTGGGCATCCAGGCCTTGATGTTGGACCTGCCCAGTTACCAGGCACCAAGAGGTTTTCCATTATTTTTCTATTACTTCTCTACAGCCCCAGTATGTCTTTTACCTATGCCCTAAACGAACTTCTAAAGACAAAAATCAATCTGGGATGTTAAAAATAAAAAATACTGCAATAACTAAACTGATATAATCCTTAAACTAAAAATATGTAATTAAATCTTAGAATAGAAATTTGAAATTCTCTATGTCTATGATAATTTTTGAACATTGTTTGCTAACAAAACTGGACTACCAAACTTTAGTAATAGTGTGAAACTTTTCAGTGTATCTATAAAGTGAATTTGCTATTCACTCCCTTCCTAAATTCTCCAACAAGGTCTCTCAATGTAATCGTGGTACTTCTTAAGGAAAGCAATGTCACTAAAATTAAAAAAGAAAGCAACAAATATTGGCTTGGATATGAACAAAAGGAAGCCTTTGCTCACTCCAGGGGAGGATTTAAACTCTTTAACCTCTATGGATATCAGTATGGAGGTTTCTCCAAAAGCTAGAAGCAAATCTACACTATGACCCATTGTATACTGCTCCTATGTGCTTACCTGAAGGGCTCCAAATGTGGTGGTTTGAATGAGTGTCCCCCACAGGCTTCACATATTTGGCACTTGGTGCCCAGGTTGTGGTGCTGTTTGAGGGGGTCATGGAACCTTTAGAAAGGGTGACCATGCTGGAGAAAGCATGTCACAGGGGTCGGGCTTTGAGGATCTCTCTGTGCCCCGTGCCTATTTGAAGATGTGCACCGTCAGCCACCTCCTGCCACCACACCACCTCCACCATAATGGACTCACCTTCTGGAACCATAAGCTAAATAAACTCTTCCTTCCATAAGTGGCCTTGGTTATGGCATTTTGTCACACTAGCAGAAACATAACCAATACACCAAGTCAACATATCACAGAGATAGTTACACATTATTGTTTACGGCAACACTTTTCACAATGAGTAAGTTATGGAACCAACGCAGGTATAGAGGAACAGAGGACTAGAGAAAGAAAATGTAGTATACATACACAATACAACTTTTTCTGCCATAAAGAATAATAAAGTGATGTTGGTTATAGGAAAATGGATGCAATTGCAGACAATCATATTAAGCAAATTAAACCAGGATCAGGAAGATAAGTGTTATGTGTTTTCTCTCATTTGTGATGCCTCGATTTTATGTAGTCTTAGAAAATCATATCTGTATAAAATGAAAGCACAAGTGACATTGTCTAGGGAAGCAAAGGGGACCAGCAGCAGAGGAGGTGTGTGAGAGGTGAGACAGTGAGGTGAATATGTTCAGTGTATACTAAATACCTGTAAGAAAATGAAAGAAAAAGAAAAACAAGAGAGCTGAAAATAAATTGCTTAAAAAGAAAATATAGATGCTTCATGGCAGCAACTTGGATGTAACTCCGTAAGCTCAGGGAGAAAGAGCAAAAAGAAGTAAGTGGCACCCCACCAAACGAGGAAGTTTTGCACAACCAAAGACACATCAGCAAAGCAGAAGACAACCTACAGACAGAGAACATTTGGGAACCACAAATCCAAAACTGTTGGGGGCCGGCGGCTCCAACATGCGCACCTAAGATGGCGGCTGGCCCGTAGGCAGGAGGTGGTGCGGCAAGTAGAGGAAGTACAGAACGATTGGCCCACAGAAAGTTCCGGGTGCATGATCAGCACGTGAGCAGCACCTGATCCCTAGGACAGGACTGTTGTATAATACCTGACCTTTAATGTGATTGGTTGAAGGATGCTTGGCTTATGTAATGTGTGGGTATATTAGGCAGAAAAATAAAGAGAAAGCGGCTGCAGCCTGAAGCAACATTGTCGTCGTGTGTCATTATTTGTTCTCCTGGTCGGGACAAGTGGTGGCCCATAGGGGGACCTACATGGTTTAAAAAAATAAAGAATTGGTAAATAAAAGGGATACTGTTAACAACTAACTACAGGTCTCCCCAGAGAGAGACACAATGGAAGTGTTCTGCCTGAAGGACTGGTAAGGCTAGCCATCTGTGTATTGTCTATATTATATGTAAGTAACTAAAATTCCACTACACTGTGTACTAATATTTAATAGATTAACATAGTTGTGTTCAGCATCAAAATAAAATTTAATACACATAAAAAATACTAAAATAATTAAATCTAAGATTAAAAAAAAGAGCAAAAAGTCATTTGACACATTTTTTTTTAAAGGAAAAGGACATTGGAGGAAATTTTATTAAGCATATGCAAATAAGTTTTTGTCCTTCACAAGGTCTGCCTCATGACCAGAATACAACTGCTTACTAAATCATTAATGTTTAAGTTAATGGGATTTTTGTACTGTCTCAACAGTTACAGTTTTAAACTTGTCTGCAAAATGGCCTGGAGAGTTAGTCTTTTCAAGGTCTTTAAAATGTAACGTGTGACAACCAACCTCAAATGTGAATGTCTTAATTTTATTTAACTATAGCATTTCATGTTTCCAAAGCTAAACACTGTAATAATACTGACTTGTCACTTACCACAAGCAGGTGTTGTTAATGAGTAGTTTTTCTCTGCCATATGTTTAGTTTCTAGATAATTTTATTAGAACAATTGTGGCAGTTTGTGTTGTCTTTTATGTTTAATTTTCCATAGCTTCTATGGTTGACTAACAAATATGTCTTAGGTAGAAATTAAGTTTTCAGAATAATTTTTCCTTAGAAAGGAAGGAGCATTCCTGGGTTGAGGGAAGAAATGCCACAACACTGTCTCAAGTCTGAGAAACACTCCAGTTTAGAGCAGGAAAATGAAAGATCATATCCTTTTTCAACACTGAAAATCAATGTCCTAAAAATCTTTTTAGTTTACTTCTCGGGAATTAAATGTAGTCTCTATGGTCAGTAGAGCTTTGTGATCTAAAAATACTGACAGACCTAGACAACTTTCTCCAGAGGCTCAACATGCTATACGGCTTGTAGAACAGGCCTTAGAGAAGGCTCATGTGTCACACATAGATTTGTCACAGGCATTACTCTACATTATTTTGACTTCAGATCGCCTGCCTACAGGGCTTTTCTGGCAAGACGCCCCTCGCTTATGGGTGCACTTACCACATTCCCCTAATAGGGTCTTACCTAGTTATCCAGATGCAATGACACTTTTAGCTCTCAAGGGACTAAAAGCAGTGCAATCAGTTTTTCAACACCAACTACTAAAATTATTTTACCTTACACAGCTACACAGATAGACTATTTGGTTAACCATAGAGACGATTGGGCTATTCTAGCTGCCTGTGCTAATGCACCTTTTGACAACCACTTACCAGCACACCCATTACTACAATTTTTTAGTAGTCATCCAGTAATTTTCCCCCGATGTACTCGTGATAAACCTATTCCAAAAGCTTTAGTGGTTGGTATATACTGATGGATCCAAATCTGACACAGGGGCAATGATAAGTACTCAGGTTGTCCGAACTTTTCTTTACCCTACTAATTCTCCTCAACAAGTAAAGTTACTAATGGTTATAAAAGTTTCCAAAACATATTCCCATCCCATTAATATAATATCAGATAGTAATTTTATAATACAGGTAACTCGAAATTTGGAAATTTCAACATTACTACGCGGTCCTCTATTCATAATTTGCTTCTCACATTACAACATTTAATTTGGGATCGCAAAAAAACATTTTACATAGGCCATATACACGCTCACTCTGCTCTGCCAGGCCCGATGAGTTTGGGAAATCATCATGTGGACCTCGCCACACGCGATCCATATGTTTTAAACATGTATACAAAAGCAACTGATTTTCATTCTAAATTTCATGTAAATGCCAACACTCTTAAGGTTAAATTCCCTATTACAAAAGATAAGGCTCGACAAATAGTAAAAACTTGTCTCCAATGTCTCCTCCTTCTTCCAGCTCCATCTGTCAGAGTCAATCCTAAGGGCCTTAAACCCAATCACATTTGGCAGATGGATGTGACTCATTATCCTGAGTTTGGGAAACTACAATTCATCCATGCTACTATAGATACCTGCTCTAACTTCCTCGTGGCTTTGGTGCATTCAGGCGAGAAAGCCAAGGATGTTATTTCACATTGTCTACACACCTTCACTGTATTGGGCACGCCTACAATTTTAAAAACAGATAATGGCCCTGGATACACCTCTGTAGCCTTTGCGCAATTCTGCAATGCCTTTGGCATCATCCATCTTACAATCCTACAGGCCAAGGAAGCATTAAACGTGCGCACCGCACTCTAAAAAACATGCTCCTTAAACAAAAAGAGGGAATCTGGGCCACCTTCCTTGCCCCGCAAGACAAACTAGCCATATCCCTTTTCACTTTAAATTTTTTAAATTTAGACACCGAGGGCCGTCCCGCCATGGAGCGGCACTATGACTCAAGGCGTTCCAAGAGACATCCCCTTGTGATTTGGAAAGATGTTTTATCAGGTCAATGGAAAGGCCTGGATCCAGTATTAATATGGGCCCGAGGCTCTGTTTGTGTTTTTCCACAGAATGCTCAAATGCCAATTTGAATTCCGGAGCAGTTGGTGAAACCAGTATTGAAGAAAGCTGAGAAAGATGACGATGATAGTGGTGATACTGCTGATAATGCTGGTACAGAAGGCTAATGGAGACCAACAACAACTTTGGACAGATATTTCTGTTATGTCTGTGCTAAAAAGAGGGTCTTATAGAAATGCGTCCTTTTCTTATGACACCAGCAGCTTCTTTGAAACAACTGTTCAGGTTCAAGAAGGGACGAATATTACATTTGCTCCTACTCCTCTATGTGTTAAACCTCCTTTTTATGTGGCTTGTTTATAATGAATCAGTTGATAATGTGATAATACATTGTAATAATTTTTCATGTTTTCTTGCTGAGTGTTGGAACGCTTCATTGTTTGATTTGGCTGTATTAATGTGCATTCCTACCTTTTTGCCTGTACCTGTGAAGATAGAGGAGCAAGACCTTTCTGTGTTATTAAGGCCGAAAAGAGATTTTGGGATCACAGCTGCTGTTGTTTGCTGCTGTTGCCCTGTCTGTTACCACGGCCGCTCTAGCCACCTCCATACTAGCTGCACAGACTGTGAATAATTTGGCAGAAAAGACAGCATCAGCATTGAAAGTATAGGTACAAGAGAATCAACATCTGAGAGCGGCCATACTTGTACTGAATCAACGAGTAGATTTGCTGCAAGAAGAAATGGACATTGTACAGGAACTTCTCTCTGTGGGATGCATACATCATGTGTCAGCACTTTGTATTACCCCTGTGCAATATGGTAATTTGAGTGTTGTAGAAAATTTATCTAGGGAACTGTCCAAGTATTTAAATGGTACATGGGATGCTCAGTTTGAAAATTTGACACGTTCTCTGTGGTTTCAGATTGTTTCTGTTAACGCTACTTGTGTCTCCACTGCAAATGTTGTACAATTTGTTTCCTTTATAACTAGAGTTTTAGCCTGGAGTCAGCAAAGGTTTGGCACCATGGCTTTGAGTGGAGTCCTCCTGTTAACAATGCACCATCCTATATGTTTGGTGCATTTGTCGGATGAGACAAATATGACAACGAGACCTAGTCATCATTAGACAGGCCATGCTTGCTGTCCAAACTGGTGATTCCCCTCAAATATGGTTAAATATGTTGGACCGGTAGCCAGAGACGGGTAAGATTTGCATGAGATATACACCAACCTAAGACAGGACTCTCAGGCATACAATACTGAGATATCCCAGGACGGGTAAAGGTATATCTTGACATGGATGGCCTAAGACAGACATGTGTCCCAGCCATTGTTGTTAATAAAACAGGGGGAGATGTTGGGGGTCGGCCGGCTCCAACATGCGCACCTAAGATGGCGGCTGGCCTGTAGCCAGGGGGTGGTGTGTCAAGTAGAGGAAGTACAGAACGATTGGCCCAGAGAAAGTTCCAGGTGCATGATCAGCACATGAGCAGCACCTGATCCCTAGGAGAGGACTGTTGTATAATACCCGACCTTTAATGTGATTGGTTGGAGGATACTTGGCTTATGTAATGTGTGGGTAGATTAGGCGGAAAAATTAAGAGAAAGCGGCTGCAGCCTGAAGCAACACAAAACAAGTGATTGATACCTAAAATATACACAAATAAGAGAGTAATGCCTAACATATGCAAGGATCACCACACACCTCGAGAGTTAATAGACAGACAACCCAATTAAATAACAGGCAAAGGACCAGTACTGACATTTTTCTAAAGACACACAAATGATCCACAGGCACATGCAAAGGTGCTCACAACAACCACCAGAAACATGTAAAATCAAAACCACAGTGAGAGTGCTCACACCTGTAGATGGATAGTATTGAAAGCATAGATTTGAGAAACGCTGCTGAGGATGTGGAGAAAAAGGAACTCATGCAAGAAGACAAACTGGCTGAGCCACAGCAGAGCTCAGTGCAGGTCTCCTGTACATGAGAAAACAGTGCTGTCTGATTTTTTGTTCTCTGCATAGTATCTGCGAGGTTCAAGCTGTTGCTAAAATTCTTTCTGAGAGGCCAGAGTGGAGTCCAGCCCTGCCCTCTTCTCCCGGTCCCTAAAGACCAAGCAAAGTGTAATTTTGCCAAACTACATTTTGGGAAACCAGAGTTGATTTGGGCTTACTTACAGAGCAATGGGCAAGGGAGGGGGCTCCCCTAATTGAGACCATACAGCAAATTCGACATTTTGTCAGGGACACCTGACTCTCTCTCTGCCCCTCCCTTCCTGTGAGCACTGATAGTCAAGTTTGTCTGGATCCAAACAGGCGGGTGCAAGTGAACACAGTCCAGCTTGCCAGGCAGAGGACACGTCCATGCAACACATACATACTGCTGCAGGCAGTCCCAAGCTCTATCTCAGTCCAGTAAATAACAGCAGTTTTCTGAAGCATAAGCGTTAATTTATACTCCTGTTGTAGTGGGAGGAATCTACTAATTTACATCCTCACCAAAAGTTGAATGTCAATCCTTTTGCTTTGGATTGATTTTAATTATGGAATATTCATGATATTATGCTATAGTGGTTTTACTGTACGTTTCCAGCACTTAATGTTTTAAATGTTTATTAATCACTTGGTTTTATTACTTTATGAAATTTTTAGTCCATTTTTAAAGTTGGGATTTTATTTTAAAATTTATTTTTGGTTGTGAGCCTGAACCTTTAACGGCTGCACCAGCTCTCCAATCCAATTTATTTATTTTTACTTTACATATATAAATGTATTGCCTGTGTGGATGTAAGTCACCACTGTGTACAATGTCTCTGGAGGCAACAAGAGGGCGTTGGATCCCCTGCAACTGGAGTTGCAGCCCTTCGTTAGCTGCCATGGGGAACTCGGAAGTAAACCCACATCCTTTGCAAGAGCTGAGCCATCTCTAAAGACCCAGGATTTTTAGTTTTGATCATTGTTTTGAGGAAATTATTCACACAGTTGCTTTTTTCAGACCAAATTTGATAAGCCTCGTCTGAAATTTATTTCTGTCACATGGAGTCTACTCATTGGCATATTGTTTGTCTGTAATTTTGACATGTGGCATTTTTCACCTGAATGAACAAGTTTGAAATTTTTCCTTTGAAGAATTTTTTTCTGGACAAAAGGCAAAATGTGGACCGCACAACAGCTTTAACTACATTTAGCAAGACTCATTCTAAAGACCCTTTAATCAAAGTCTGGGCTTTGCTCATTCCACCAGCAAAAAATGCAGAGTTGGGACATGTGGCATCAGAGCTGAGCGCGTGGGCAGTAGGCCTGACCCGGTGGAGAAAGCCCAGATCCTCCCGAGTCTCCATGGCAGTACACAAGGACTCAGCAATTGGCCCCGAGGCTCTTCCTCCTGTTTCTGGGCCTTCACATTGGAACTGAAGGTTTTCCATTCTTCGATTCTGTGTCCCAAGGCCTTGTTACAAGAAAGGAATTCAATGATCACTTTACCTACTTTTTAATCTTTAGTAATTTAAAGAAAATAAATTATAATATTTGATGTGCTGAGTCTGTTGACCAGATTGGAAATCTTCAATTCATAGTATATTTGGGTTAAAATACATTTTTTCTGGACACTAATAAATTTTCCAAGAAATAACATGTTCTGTAGAAAAAGAAAAAAAGAAAAGTAGGTGCATAAGGAGAGGGCTGGCTACTCAGATACCAGTTTCAGATGCTATTTTGATACATTGTTTTGGAAAAATCCTTTAGAAAATATTTGATGGTCTCATAGGCTTAAGTAAGTTCATTCACTCAGTAATTGTAACGTGTTTATTTCTGTGTAGATCTGATGCAGAGTTAAAAAATTAAGTTGCCTCATAATATTCACTAACTCTTTACTGATTTCTCCAACAGGGTCTC
The DNA here is from genome assembly GCA_035773235.1 of Eospalax fontanierii. NCBI lineage: Eukaryota > Metazoa > Chordata > Mammalia > Rodentia > Spalacidae > Eospalax > Eospalax fontanierii. The sequence continues at coordinate 63,779,519 of CM069535.1, read as the reverse complement.
CTTGTAGTCCCTGGTGGCCTGGAACTGAGTGTGTAGACCACGCTGGCCTGGAACTCACAGAGATCTTCCTGCCTCTGCCTCCCCGGGTGAAGGGTATGCACGGCGTAGGCCTCATGGTCTATATTCTTTGTCTAAGAGGAAAAGTCAAGAAACAATGAACTGAATTACAGACAATGCTTTCCATAGTTATTTTCTCTTCACTAAATTTAATTTGTGCCACTTTAAAAGAAAACTCCCCTCAAAAAATGGCTAAGGCGAATCTCAGAAATACTAAAATACACAGTTATTTGAAGTGGGTTGTACGTTTTATCTGTGGCCTATTACTGCTGACTATGGAAAAGTGAATTAGCTAGTCTAGCTTTCAGTTCCTCAAAGGTCGGAAAGAGTCGTTTCCCTAGTGGACTTTTTGTCTTCCCATCCCCTTCTCGTTGGGTCTGACAGTTCTTTGAAGTTCTCAAAAGAAGGGTAATTTGCATGTGCAGTGTGGTTGTCACTGAATTCTCCCTAAACCCCACTCACCATTTACACCCAGAGAAAGGTGATCTAGAACACTATATGCAGACCAGGCTGGCCTCTACCTCACAGAGATCCACCTAGCTCAGCTTGTAGAATGCTGGGTTAAGGTATGCACCGTCACACCCTGTTTGAATAGTCCTCTTTTTCTTTTTCTTTTTCTTACTCATTTTGGACATTCCCCATTTCTCAACTTATTTAAACACAAATTCTAGGCTAGATTATATGAGGGTTTATTTGAATACAGAAGTTTGGTTTTGTTTGTTTTTTTATCAGTGACTCTGGTACTAAACTTTGCTAAAACTTCTGTTGACTGTAATCAGGGTTTTGTTTTTGTTGCTGCTGTTGATGGAAGTCACAGTTATGAGTTCTTTAGAAATAGGAACACATTTTTGTTGTTTATACATTTATATATGTTTTATATATCATTTCCAGTCTAAGTTTTTAAAAGTGGTTTATCAGTTCAGAGAACATACAGCCTTTGTAGAGGACCTGAATTCAGTTCCCTGCATCGATAGGTGGTTTGAAACCACCAGTAATTCCAGCTTCAGGAGATCTGATGCAGGCGTCTGCACAGAGGTGTACATATCTGCCCCTTCATGACACACATTTCTATACATAATTAGAAATAACAATAGGGAGCTGGGGAGACGGCTCATTGATTAAGAGTACTGGCTGCTCTTGTAGAAGATCTGGGTTCAATTCCCAACACCCACATAGCATCTGACAACTGTCCATAATTCCAGTTTCAGGGAATCTGACACCCTTTTCTGACCTCCACAGGCATTGCACAACACTGGTACACTTACATGCAACCAGGCAATACACTCATACACATATAAAATAAAAATGATAAAAAAAATTTTTAATGTCTTTACTTTTTTAAAAATTGTATGTCATCACAGCCAGTTTTCTTGCAAGGAATTAAAAATGCTTTCAAATTATGTACCCTGGGGTAAAATTAACTCATCTTTCTTAACTTAGTGAAGGAATTTTTTTTCTTTCTTTCTTTCTTTCTTTCTTTCTTTCTTTCTTTCTTCTTTTTTTTTAGCATTTTAGGTTGGAATAATGGGTTTGTCTGAAATGTACTTACCTAAACAAAAGATTCCAATGACTGCATGTCAAAAATGTCAGACGATTGATTATGCCAATAGGTGGTATTTTTTTTCTTCCATACAGTACTATTAACAAAATTCACGGACAGTGAAGCTGCATTTATTTATTTTTTATTCTCTAAATGAAACAAGTGATTCTAAGTTTTCAGAATAATTCAATGGGGTTTGACATGGGCTAGCAAAATATAAATGTTCCAACCTCAAGTTGTAAATAATTTAGATTGCACTGAATAATCTAAGCTTTAGAAGCTAAAGTTTTTGGTGATTATTTGTCATTTTGGAAAGGTTATTTGAAAGACTCTCAGCCCTGTGAATGCATAATAATTTTGAATTTCAAAGCCTTGAAAGACATTTAGATTTCTCAACATAAGTTTTATTGAAATGATGGTAGGCAAACACATAATTAAATGATTGCATTAAAATTCAAAATCCATGAATGAACAGTGTGACAGTTAAAACAAACAATGTGAAGACAGAAGAAAAAAGATGGCATATAAAACAGCTCAAATAAAGTGAGCTTACCCCTGGGGGGCTGAGATGACAGCTCTTTGGGAGACTAATCACTTCTATGTGCTATGTAAGATCTGAAACCACAAAGAGAAAAAACATCAGCTTAAGGTTTGTTTTGTTACTTTAAGAAAACTTGATCTTGTATACTTTCTTCTCAGCTGTGTAATGGGAATGAAGTATTATTTTCAGTGTCTGCCTTCCATCCTTCCATCAATGCACAATCAACGCATTGGTTTGTACTTACTGAAGCACTGACATGTGCTTCAAATTGTGTTAGGAGACACACAAGAAACAGGAGATAAAATTACTTATGCCCAAGACATATCTGATCTTTTTCTTCCAAATTCCTGAGTGTAAGGATGTGTGTGAGGCATGGAGCTATCCAGGGTTCCAGCTCTGGGATCCTTCCAGGAAGAGCTGGACTCTTCTTGTCTTTTGGATTAGCTCATTGGTCAGTCAGTTTTCTTGGCCATTGGAGATCTTTACTTCTCCCTTGTGGCCATCCAAGAAGAAGGAATTGGAGAATGTCCTCACCATACAGATCAAGTAGCTTTCTCAACTTTCTTTTAAACTTGCAGTAAATTGATTGTTGGACAACTACACCTTCAAAAGTTTGCCTGTGAAAATATTGGGATTCGGGGCTTTGACTGTTTTATTTTTGACAACTGAATTAAAATCTTTAATGGGCTTGAATGTGTTAATTGATTTTTTATTTCACCATAGATATCCAGTAACATTTTTTTTTTCTAGAAAATCACTTTTCTAAGTTTTCCGTGTATTGGCTTAAATAGGCTTTACAGTATTAGGTTATATCTTAAAATGTCCATATTCAGTTTTAATTTTTTTCACATATGCTATAGTTTGGATGTGGGATGCAAAGGTCCACGTGTTAAAGGGTTGGTCCTCAGGTGTTACCATTGAAAGACTGTGGAACTCTTTATAAATTAGGGCCTAATAAGAGATTTGGGATTGTTGTGAGGTGTGTGCCCTCAAGGGGACTGTGGGATATGAATCTCTTCCTCATTTTCTTTTGCATTCAATTGCAAACCAGTCTGTAAGCTTCTTCTGCCCAGCATTTCCAAGGTGACACTCTGTAATACTGCCACAGGCTTCCCAAGCAAGTGATTGATCACTGAAAGTTCCTAAAGGGGAAGGCAAAGTAAAACTTCCTTCTTAAATTTTCAACTGTTAGTGATAGAGGGCTGCTTAACATATCCTAATAAGTTGCGTTTGTTATTCTTATCTTCCCCTTCCTCATTTTTGGGTGAGTCTCTATTGATTTTTAGAGACATGTCTTTGGGTTTGGTCTAGTCTCTATTGTAGACAGTTTGTAGTTTGTTACCGTCTATTCTTCATTATTCTTTTTCTCAACTTCTAAGTTGAATGCTTAGCTTGTTATTTCTTTGTTTTATTTCTTATATAACATTTCTGTGAAGAAAACAATTTTATACGGCACCACATGTTTTCTTATAAACTGAGTAAACATTTTGCACTTTTCATCATTTTTCTATGTTTAATCTACGCTGTACTGAAAAGTTCGTTTAGTTTGCAACCAATAACTCTTTGGTACTCTCTGTAGTTTTGTGAGTTGCCTTATGAGGGAATTATTCTGCATCTTGATCCTTTGGTTTTAAAAGAGATATACTTTGTGGCCTTGCATATATTTAAAATAGATTTGAAAAGAACGAATGTTCTCTGTTGAGAGCAGAATTAGTGTTTATAGTTATTAAGCAACCTAGTTAGCAGCCTAACTCTGTTTTCCTCTTCACTCTGTACTCTTCTAAGTTTATAAAAATAAGTCACTGTATTTGTAGATGTGTTGCATTTGCATGATAATTCTGTCAGTCTTGTGTTTTACATTTTTGAATGTAAAAAGTAAGTTCACACTGGTTCAGAATGATTATATCGTCGATGGAGGGCTGCTTCGTCATGAAGTAAGGATTTAACTTAGCCTTGTATTCTTATTGCTGCAAAGCAGATATACACAGCACACACATTATCCTTTCGTGGCTTGCATGTGATGAATTTGGATGTGACTTAGCTATTCTTCTGCATGGCGCTTCATGGGGCTTCACCCAAGGTGTCAGAAGGCTAAGTTAAGGAAAACATTCTTTCCAGCCCATTCAGTCTGCTGTCACAATTCTCTTCTTTGTGGTTAGAGGTCTGAAGATCTAGGATATCTGTCTGGTGACTGTTGGCTAGAAGACGTATGCAGTTCTCAGAGACCTCTTGTAGTTCCTGGCCACATGGACTTTTCCACAAAGTAATACCACTTTCATCTATACATCAGAAACAAGGTATAGCTCCTTGTGCACAGGAAAAGGAAAAATAACACTAAGATGTGAGGATCACAAGGCAAGATCTTAAAAGGTACCTTCTGTCCACCTCTAACTCAATGTTCTTTTTACCTTAGCATACATTGTTTAATAGCAACTCTAACGTACTGATTTTTTTGGTTTGAGGTTGCCCAGCATAGTTTTTCCCAAACTTTTTATATTTCACAGTACCCCTAAATTTCAGCTTAGGTGCATCTATTTTTATCATACACATTTTTCTTTGTGAATTATATTTTTAAAGTGGTGGTTTGAATGGGCAATGTCCCCCATAGGCTCAGATATTTGAACTCTTGATTCCCCGTTGGCAGTGTTGTTTGGGGAGGTTTAGGAGATGTGGTCTTGCTGGAGGAAGTGTGTCATGGGGCAGTTTGTTCTCTCTGCTTCGTTTTTGTGGATAAAGAGCTTTTTGATCCTGCCCCTGCGCCTGCCTCTTGTTGCCACACCTCTCCACCACTGTGGACTCTCACCCCTCTGGAATAGGGATCTTCCTTTCATAGGTCACTTTTGAATATGGTGTTTTATCACAGCAACAAGAAGTAAACAATACATTATGCTTTAGTTTTCCTTCTCCTGTGTGCTCTTAGATCATCAAATTTCCCTTTAATATCAATTTTGAAATTACTTCTTTTTTTTAAAGAAGCCACTCTGAAATTCTTTCTTTAACACACTCACCCAAATGAAGTCTCAGGTTAATGTTCTGCACTGGAGTAAATCAAGGTTATTAGAAATATTTACTCTAATTTCGCTCTCATCTTCTGGCAAGGTAGTGTTACCTTGCACTTAATTAGTGCTACCTTGTTTTTAATGCTTCGCCACAGGAGTCATTTTTATTATTATTATCTCTGGATGCTCATTTATACGTTACAATGTCTCAGGTCACTACTGTTCCTTGTATGTCTCTCTTCTTGGCTTCAAATGCTAGTTCACACACACACAAAATCACTCATTTGTTTTGGCAAAATTGAGTTAGCTGTAAATGCTCTTAATTTTTGCTTGAAAATTTCTCTGCCATTTTTCTTGGTTGATCATTTAAGCAGGCATAGAATTACAGGTTGACAGCTGTTTTCTGTCAGCCCTTTAAAGACAAACACATAAAATATACAAACATAAGTAGGCATGGGTATATATTTCAGTATGCTTAGATGTCAATGTGTATTCAATTACATGTATGTATGTAAATACTCATGACTTTAAAGAGAATGAGCTGATGTTGTAGAATAGGAAAACAGTTTGAATGTTTTTGTTGGGTTACTTTAGGCTTTTTACCCAAATCGAAATCCTTTCTGCAGCTGAGTCTAATCTGCTGCTTAACATATTCACTGAATTAATGCACTAAATTAATTTATAAGAACTTCAGAAAGCTTAAGATAAACTATCTTCCAGAATACAGAAACAAGGTTCAGCAGAGAAGAAAAAACAAAGCAGAATTAGTATACAAAGAATTTGCTGGAGAGGTATTAGAAGGCTTGGACGTCGTAGAGGAAGAACCCCCATAGTCAGCGACTTATAAAACCAGGAACTGAAATAGCAGGGTTCTGGCTTCTGTTATTACACTTATTATTAATTCACAAAATTATTTTCCTCTCCCTTGGCTAAAACTGTAAATAGATCCATTTTCTTTTATTAATTTGTTTCCTAATTTATCTTAAGATGTTGCAGGTTAATGAATCCAAATGTCTAGTTAACCCAAGTATGAAACAAGGAGTTTGTAGGAGAAAGGAAAGGTGATAACAAATGGCAAATCTTTGTGACGGCACCTAGTGCCACTCCAAATCAACTGAATGCTTCTTTTAATGGCTCTATGAAGCTATTATAAATGTTTGGGCATCTTTATAAAAACCTTCCAGTACAGCAATGAGCCATTTTCATAGTTTCTGTGGAAATTCTGGATTTCTTTTCACCATGTTGTGAATGAAAGTTCCCAGAAAAACAAAACACATCTTCAAATTGAAACTCCTACAACACTGAACAATTAGTTAGAACTTCAATGATCGTGGAGAGTTTGGAATGTTGCAGGTCCAGAGCCTAATTACAGTTTATCCTTAGCTGTCTTTAGTCCCCTAAATAGCTATTCCTTGGCCATTTCAGTATCTAACTGTGACTAACAGATAAAAACCTTTTGGAATGGAGTAACAGAACCTTAGCTTCCATCAGTCAAAAGACCGAGTTTCACTGGATAACATCTGAGGCATCTATCGGGGTCAATTGCCTAGCTCAGGTCAGCCAGTGGTCACAGCTGTGGGAGATTATTCTGATTAACTGAAGTGGGAAGATCAGTCCACTGTGGGTGGCAGCATTCCCTGATCAGGGGATTCTGGATTGTGTGAAAGTGCAGAAGGCAGCCTTAGCACTTGCATTAACTCAAGGATCTCTGCCCTTGACTGTGCATGCATTGTGATTCCTACCACCTGGACTTCCCCACAACGGTGGACTATAACTTGGAATTGTGAGCTAAGAAACCATTTTTTCTTTAAGTTGCTTTGTCAGAATTGTAAGATGTGACTGAAAGACACCCACCCCCAGCAGTTCGGAACTCAGGAAGACTGACAGAAACCTGGGACCAGAATTTTCAAACATCCGTGAGAAGCTGACTTTTACAACTTCTCCCTGATGAATTTGGGGTCTGAAAATTCCTGCAGAAGGGACTGACTTTTACAGCTTCTTGGTCAGATAAAATTCCTGAAAGGGAGTTGCTTCCTGGCCAAAAGTTTACAATCTCCCCTTAAACATCAATCAGATGTCATGGGGACCCTCCCTCCCCATAAAAAGCCTTACTGACCAGCTAATCTCTCACTCTCCTGGGGAGTTAGCCTTTCGCACTCTCCCTGAGCAAGCTTCTCCATCCCAATCTGGAGAAGTTAAGCCAGGCATGCCAGCGGAGTCCCGCAGCCCAAGCCCCCAAAATGAAGGGGCTAGTATTTTCTTCACTCCTGAACATGGAGAAAGCTAGTCCTGGCTGGTCTTCTCTCTTTTCCCGGACTTGGGAAGCCAGTCCCCTGCCTTTAATAAACCGATCCTGTTAACTCCTAGTGGAGTCTCTGGTCCATTTCTGCTGCATCTCTCGGACCCAAACCTTACAAGAATATTTTATGATAACAACAGATAGAAATAACAGATAGCAACAGAAAGAAACAAAGACATACCCAGATGCAAGCAAGTTCCCAATGTCCACAACCACAACTGCACCAGCCGCCAGCCATGCCTCCCTCCTCCCGCAGCCATGCCTCCTCCACTACCACGGACTATATCTCTTTAAACTATTAGCCAAAAAATGAATAAATAAACAATTTACCTAAAGTTCTCCAGCTTGTATGTGGGAGGAGAGAATTTAAATTGTACTACACAAAGCATGTGTACTTAGAAAAAATGGCAAATACATTTTCTTATTATGTTTAAAATTACAGGGCTGAAGCTTCAAGGTCAGTACCAGCTTGACTTCTTCATGTTCTATGACTCAAGTATTCGGTATCTATAGCAGTAGGACCAAGTTCTGGAGGGTTACCCAGATCATTTTAAGTTTTCTAACTTAACAGAGTATAGGTCTTTAAAGAATTCCCTCATAACGTTCATCTCTGTTTCTGCTAATTTGGATCTTGGCCTTTAGTATATATTTTAATTTTTCTCTGGGACCTGGGACTGTGGGCTTCTTTTTTGGGTTGTGTGTCTGATGTGAGATTCTAGCTTGCCTCTGTTGAGTAAAAGATTTTTTCTGTTTCTATGGTGCCCAAGCTTGGTTGATTTCAGGTTAGATATGAAAAGTTGGTAAGTCATTCCTTCAGATACTCGGTGTTGATTTTTGACTGGAGGAATAGGGGTGATTCCAATTCAATAGACACCAGGAGGAGTATGAATGAGTCTCCTAGCAGGATCTGTCTGGGCTGCTGTACAAGCCTCATCACTGAGACTGTGCCTGGGCGTCTGAAGATAGCACTGCTGGGCTGGGGTCTGCGGCACTTACCAGACTGGGCTGGTGCACAGGCTGCAGACCAGGAGCTTGGCCTGAGAGTGTGGGGACAACAGAGGAGGGCAGGGATCCGGGTGACTGACCAGGCTGGGTTGGTGGTCCAGATGTGTAACCCAACTGTGCCAGGGAGTATTGGGGCGTGCGGGCAGATGAGGTTCTCTTAACGAGAATTTTAAAATCTCAATTTCTGATGATATAAGGAAACTAAATGGTGAAAAAATTTATCAACAAAAGATTTTGTGCTGGTTATATAGCTTACTGTTAAAACCAACTACTTGAAATTGTTATTGGAAATGTCCAGCTGAAGCTGGAGTCTCAAACTTCAATATACAGCTACATAATCTTGAGAATCTTCCTAAAATTCAGAGATGAGCTCAGTAGTACATCTGAGGCTCGAGAGGGGAGCAAGACTAACTATTTCTAGCAAACTTCAAACAATGCCAAGGCTATTAGTCATCAGAGTGTCCTTGAACAGCAAGCAGATAGCATAACTGTTCTTAACTATAAGACTATACAATAGGATAGGCTAAGGACCTTAAGGAATGCTGGTGTCAGATGCCACTTTAGAAATGATCATTTCACTCGGAGATATGTCCTGACAACTTCCTCTAGGCCAATAATTCCACAAGTGACATTAATTCCCCCGTGTAATTCAACACATTAGAGGATGAGGCTCACTGCTATCCTTACAAATAGATAAGAAAATTGGGTTTAGGAGGACTAAGTGTCCAAAACCACATAACAACTAAATTAGTAATAGGCAGATAACAACAAGAAATCTAATTAGAGCCTATTTGTTTAGTAACTGCGCTGTTCAGTGCAGTGCAGGGAAAAAAAGAGATAATTATTTTCTCCATGAAGCTCAGTGGAATAGATATGTAGGCTCTGGGTAGGAATTCAAATTCTCCATAGAGGAATGTTAAATACTAATCAGACTATCATGAGAAAGAATAAGGACTCTAATCAGGACATATCATTTGAGTGAGAACAGCATGCAGTTCCTCTCTCAGGGGCTACCTTGCTCCTCTAAGTACTAGGCACCTGCTCACTGAAAGGTCTGGTCTGGGATTCAAGGAGGACTCTGTGGTGGATTGTTCTTTGGAGTCAGTGATTTATGAGAACACCACAAGCAGATAGACAATAGCACAGTGAGGCACTTAAAGGTGAGTTCAGGCTCAAATGTCAAAGTAGAGGTCACTTCTAAGAGGTTTCAGAGGAATGGGAAGCTCCCAGGCCACATGGTTACTGAATAGTCCAGAGTACAGGCTTCCTCTGATTCTTGGGCAAAGGTGAAGGGGAAGGGGTTACTGTGCTCCAAGGAAAGAATGTTTGACCTTCAGGATATGGGGTTTAGTTAATATGTATCCATCATATGGAGTGTATCAACAGTAGCACTTGATAGCTTAGAGTCTGATAGCCTGGGCTCAGAATCAGCTATGGGCGAGGATGAAGTAACCTGAGCAACATCTGCTGTGGGTTCTAATACTCACTTAATAGTTTCTCCCTACTTAGAAGTTCTAAAGGTGCTGGTGGTGGTGGGTGCCCTGGCTTTGGTGAGGATGATGCAGGGGAAGGAACCCTAGCTTTCACTCAGCAAGTGCTGTGACATGTTTCACCAGAGGAGACTACTCAGACACAAGATATTGCAAAAAGAGAGTCTTTAATAGTCAGCTGATGACTACACTGGCCAAATTTGTCCCAAGTGTAACACAGGGCTTTCTCAGAGTCAGTCTTATACAGAAGGAAAAACAAAAAAACAAAAACGTATCTAGGGATAGCAAGCCAAGCGGAAAGTGCAGGAGCCACAGATCTGCCGTTAGCCGTGGCGACCAGGTGGTGCTGACCTTTACTCAAATCCATACCTGGGTCAAACGTTTTCACTCTCACACTTTGAGTTAAGTGCTTCCAGTTTTAACTACTTGACTACTGGGTTTAGCTAGGACATGGCGTGGATATGGTCAGTCTTAAGGTGCCTCATCACACAAGCACAATGCTTGCTGCTTCTCCATTAATTTTCCAAGTACCACTACCCAAACCCAGGTTGGCTGACAAGACATATTTTGCTAGGTAACTATTGAGTAATAACTAAAAGAAATAACATCAGAGAGAAAAATAACCTAGCATTTGATGCTAAGTATGATGGTTTCTTAGAAGCTAGGGGGAAGGACATCCTCTCATGGTTACCTTAGGGTTCACTTTCTTCTCTCTGCATAATCTTTTCATTCTCACAGAGTAAATCCCCACTTGGATGTTTACAGGCAAACCTGACTGCTATACATAGTTTTAAAAATAACTTATTATTTTTATTTTATGTATATCAGTATATTGCCTGCATGTATGTGAGTGCACATGGAAGTGTCATGCAGTGCCCATGGAAGTCATAAGAGGATGTTGGATCCTCTGGCACTGGAGTTATGGATGGTTGTTAGCCACCATGTGGGTCCTGAGAACTGAACCCAGGTGCTCTGTAAGAGCTCTTAACCACTGAGCCATCTCTCCAGCCCCATACAGATTGTTTTTATACCTAGAATACACTCCCTCTTTTAAATCCCAAATGGGAAGTAGAGCACTAACCTACAGATCATGTTCCGGAGGATTCCTTTCTTTTCAAAACAAAATTTTTATTTTTTTTATGTGTATGAGTATATTGCCTGCATGTATGCAGGTAAACTAGTGTCATGTAATGCCCACCGAGGTCAGAAGAGGGAGTCCAATTCCCCTGGAACTGGAGTTATAGATGGTTGCCACCTGCCATGTGAGTGCTAGGAATCAAACCCAGGACCCAGGAAGAGCAACCAGTGCTCTTAACTGCTGAGCCATCTCTCAGTCCCAGCAGATTCCTTTCTTTGGGGTGGCTGGGGTCTCTGGCAACTCTGCTGACCTGGTTTGATGCTTCATCATCATTCTCTGTGCTTTCCAGCTCTGCTCCTGAGAGCCTGTGGTTAGCATCCTTCCTGAAGGCTGTCTCTCCTTTCCCTTATCCCTTACATGTACACTTTTGATCTCTTGAGAACAAACTGCCTCAGGAAGGCCATGTGAACAGCATTAAAACAGTCATCTCTGTGCTGGGCCCTTTTGCTTATTTTCTAAGGGTAGGAATGTGTGTTAAGTGATTTCTGTCCTTGAAATGAGTCTTATCCACCAAATGATGCAGAGTGGTTTCAGTTTCTCATTTCTTTTAGCCTCTGTCTTCAGAACTTAATAATCAGGGCCCACGCAGCCTTTTACCAAAGACCACCCCTTGTAGGAAGAGAGAACCAAGATTCCTTTTCTTGCTGGTAGCCTGACTTCAAGGGTTGTATCATGAAGTCTCTCATGGTGAGGCCCGGCATTCAGCCTCACTCCACCTCCAGGTTTGAACCTACTGAACGGATAGAGAATGTTCTTTAGAGAGATTAGTTTATTCCATGTTACTCACAAGGAGTTCATCCACAGATAGAGGGAGAGGGGGATTCCCTATGGCAGAGCCTGCATTTTGATCACGGGTCTCCCTGGAACTCTGCAGCATGTGTCCAAGATGGAGACCTGGCACCACACCCGCCTTTCACCTTCCCAGCCTTCCCTGCGTTTCCGTTAAACCTCCCCCCTTAAGTCATTGGTTAGTTAGTGGTCAATCACACTAGAAGTCCATCCCTCATAGCAGACAGAGAGAAAACCCCTTTTCTATGTGACAAGGGTATAGCCTTGGAAAAGAAGGTGGGGTCAGTCTCTCTACGATCCTAATGTATCTTACAATGAAGAAGCCCTTAATATCAGAAACATAAGGTTTGATGTTTCTATCTGTCTTTATTAGCTCTTGGGCCTTTTCCATTTCCTTAAGACTGCTAATTAGATATGAGAATAAGTCAAATATGAAGTTATGCTGAACAATTTGTTGTAATCATTCCATCTAACATCTACAACAATGCTATGGAGTTGGTACTATTATAATTGCCATTTTACAGATAAGGAAACTGAGGTTAAAGTTACATGCCTCAAGTTTTTTAGGTGGTATGAGATTTTTGCACTTAAAACCCAGTTTAAAGGAATAAAGGGCAGAAGACAGGCAACAGCAAAATGGGAAATAACAAAAGAATATGACAGAAGATAATAATCTCTCTAATCACAACCTCCCCAGTACCAGCAGTTGTATAATTATGACAAAGCCCACATGATTAGGCTGCAGAATTTTTAACAGTGGGATTCAGCATGTCCTTGTCTGAGAAAAGAACAGCAAACATGACCTTAAAGAAAGCATGAACATATGGTGATTAGCAGGATGCCGGAGGCTTCTGAAATAGTGCTTGGAATGCTTTTTATAGATACACACAATGTATATTTCCTTCTAATAAGATCTTTAAGACGGTGGTAACACCCACAGTTGGATTATTATATTTCTGTTTTTAAAAGAACGGGATATAACTCTTTATTTTATGTTCTTTTCAGCAAGCTTATTTATTTTATGCACATTACTCAAGCCCAGACAGCTCCTTCCCAGCCTCCTGGCAGATACTTCTCTGACAGTGGTTTTCCCATAGAGGATTGTCGTCTGGGTGAGCAGAGTCACAAAAGGCTTCCTCACATCATGTTACTATAAAGTAATTAATTTAAATACATTTCTCAGCTTGTGGCCACCTGTCTCCACTTTCAAGTCCAGCACAGCATCTTCAAACATATTCTCCTGGCCTCCATTTTCTGTTGGAGTCTTTCTGACTTTGATACTCTTTTTTATGTCTGAAAACAACCTCTGGGATTACATTTAGATAATCCAAAACAAAACTCCCATTTCAAAGTCCTTTCAAAAATATTTTATTTATTTTATTTCATTTTATGCTATGCATATGAGTGTATTGCCTGCATGTATGTAAGTGCATTCATATCATGCAGTGACCTTGGAGGTCGGAAGACAGCATCAGATACCCTGGGACTGGAGTTACAGATGGTTGTTCGCCACCCTGTGGGTACTGGGAACCAAACCCTGATCCTCAGCAAGAGTATCCAGTGCTCTTAATTGCTGAGGCATCTCTCCAGCCCCCATCTGAAAGTCTTAATCATGTCTGCAAAGTCTCTTTTGTTATATACAGTAACTGAGTCCCAGACACCAGACATCAAGACATAGATATCTTTGGAGGGGCCTTATTTTGTCTACCACAGAGAAACACTGATAAAATGTCCATGAGTTAACTTTTATGAAAGTACATGTACATTTGTGCAATGATTCAGGGCTGGCGGTTTGCTGTGATGTAGTGGGATTGCAGAGAACATTAAGGACAAATTTAGAAGACAGCACTTTGCTTACTGGGTCAGCCCAGGTAACATGAACTGATTCTTTCAGAATGAGAATCTGTCACATGGAATCTGGCAAAGAACCACATGTGTCTCGACAGAAAAGAGACTGTTTCTTCTATGGCACATGGCTGTGTTTTAGTACAATTTTGAAGATCCCTCAAGTTTGAAGGAGTTTTTTTTCCCTTGAATATTTGATTTACCAGTAGTTATTTAGTAGGTTTTAAATAGGTCACCTCACTGAATGCTTTCTGCTCACTGTGGGTCTGTGCCTTAGATGTTAAGGCATGGTAGAATAAGGCCTTTAATCCACCTGTGGTATGCTACAGTCAAATAAACAGGCTTTAACCTGACTGAAGTCATAGGAAGAATTTGAGCTATAGGTGGGCCTGAGTCAGAGCTCTAATTTCTATGCAGTATTATTTCTGCCTTTATTTCAAGTGAGGTTAGGCAAACAAATGAAATGGCATGTGGTTAAGTTTACATGTTGCAGCTTTATTTTCACAGTGAGTAAATGAAAGTAAGTATTGGTTTTTGAAGTGCAAGGGTGTCATTCTCTCATTCAGAAATGATGAAGAAATACGATAAGCAACGATGAAGTCATAAGGACATGCTGTTTCTGTGCACATACTTGCACCCCAAGTGTCTGAAAAGCAAGAATTGATATGCAATAAAGCTACTGCATTGCCTGTATGTTGATAAAATCATCATTGTTTGCTGCTGTTTTTGGCCAAATGTCTTTTGTTATTCTTTTTTCTTTTGATAAGATTCCATCTGGTTTTGAGTTAAAATAAGGTTGAGTTAAAATAATGCAGGCTTCCCTTACACAGAAGGAGAACCAACAGCATATAATTATTTACCAAAGGCAATCATACAGTTTTTAATATTCTCCTCTAAGAAAAATGTCAGCAAAAATGTCAACGTCTTGGGATTTTAAATTATCTTCAGTGGTTCAATGGTAAAGAGAATGCCTCCAGGCTCCCACAAACATGAGTAGAAATGAGATGACACTAACATCACTGATTTAACCTCATCTACCCAGGATTCCATCCCATCCTGAGGCCACCCACATTCCCTCCCAGTCTTTCTCCAAGGGACACTCAGTTATACTGGGAGCCAAGTCTGAACTGACTCCTCCACAGTCTCCTTCCTCAACTTGTGACCTTGTTCTTCTTAGAGGAGAAATGGGGAGACCCTCTAATCCCCCAAACTCTCCAAATTAGTTCCATTATATTTAGTTATTTAGTCTCTAAAACAGCATTTGGTGTCCCATTTGTAATAAATTTCTCTCACTCCCTCCTGCCCTCCAGGAGACTGAGAAACAGAAAAGACAGGCTTTCTCCCTTTTTCAGGCTCTCATCCCAGCAGCCAGCATGAGCCTGGCTGTGCTGTATAATCAATCAGTGGGGATGGACATGTGGTATGAGACATGTAAGGCTCAACTGGAACACCCTGATACTGTGGTGTAAGCAACTGTTAACAGATCACCACCATGGATGGTCCCCAAGGGGTCACCACTCTTATGCCTTTCTAAGTTATTAACTAATTTTACTTTTACCCATGACTATCAGATTTGTACAAAGTCTGCCAGGAAAACTAGGAAGGAAATAGTAAGGCCATTTAGCATTTTTTAAGAAAAACATTACTGAAAATATTTTTAAATAATGGAAATCACCTGGGTGTGGTGCTATATCCCTTTAACCCCTGAAATCAGGAGGCAGAGGCTGGCAGATCTCATGAGATCAAGGTCAACCTGGTCTACAAGTCGAATTCCAGGCCACCTGGAGCTACAGGGAGACACTGTC